>JAUMJK010001556.1:25000-129121 GCA_033558105.1 Coccyzus lansbergi | reverse complement strand
TGGGGCCTGCACCCCTTCCATCCCAGTGCTTGACGGGGGGGGGGGCGGGTGGACGAGGTCCTGAGGGGACATGGGTTAGCGTTTTGAGGGGAAGGCTTGGACTCCACGAGCCGGTGGGTCTCTTCCAACCTGGTGGTTCTGTGATTCCCTTGAGAAAACACCCCCAAGCGCCTTGGGGATGGCAGCGAGCGAGACGAAGCCTAGATGAGGCTGGCAATGGGCCCCACTGGGCTGACTCTCAGGCGGGGATGGGGGGGGACTGGGGGTTCACGGCGGAGCTTTCGCTCCGCCGTGAACCCCCAGTCCCCCCCATCCCCGCCCCAGGGAGCCCAGAAGGCTTGGGAAGAGCCTCATGGCTTCGGCAGAGGGACTACAAGTCCCAGGAGCTCACTCGCCAGCCCTCCCTTCGCCTGCGCAGTCGCCTCTCCTGCCGCAGCGGCCGCCGGGGCGCTGGCTGGGAAAGGGGGGCCGGGAGCCTTTCACCCTGCTCCGAGGAGGCCAAAACAGTCGTTTTTTTCTCGATTATTTTCCTCTCTCCAAGCCGGGAGAGGGAGGTAGGGTGGATTTTATTTTTGTTTTTTTTTTTTTTTGCACGGGATGCCGGGGGTTGGGTGAGGGGAAAAGGTGGGACTGGAAGGGGTTGAAGTTGGCTGGGAGGTTGTTTTCTCTCTGCTGCCATGTTAGCGCCTGGAATTTTGGGGGTCAGGGGGTTGTTGAGGGCTTGGGGAGGGTGAGAGGCTCGGGCCTGGGCTGCCCCAGCTCTGCAGGGAGTGTTGGGGAAGCTGTTTGGAGCTCCAGGCGCTGCCCTGGCTCCTCAGAGCCTTCCCCCGCAGGCTGCTTGGGACTGGACGAGGAGCAGCGACTTCCCTCTTTTGAACTGCTTCGTGCTGAGGGACTTGACCCAGAGAGCATCCCCTCTGCTCTTCTTGCAAAGTCACGATACCCTGAGCCGAAGGGAGGAGAGGGACAAGGGGTGCGGGTCTGGAACGGGGCAGGTGGCACCAGGATCACTGGGGGGGGGTCCTGTCCCATGGAAGGTCTGGGGTCCCGTCCCACGGGGGGGTGAGAGTCTGGGTCCTGTCCCATGGAGGGGTCTGGGGTCCTGCCCCACAGAGAGGTGAGGGTCTGGAGTCCTGTCCCATGGAGGGGTGAGGGTCTGGGGTCCTGCCCCACAGAGAGGTGAGGGTCTGGAGTCCTGTCCCATGGAGGGGTGAGGGTCTGGGGTCCTGCCCCACAGAGAGGTGAGGGTCTGGAGTCCTGTCCCATGGAGGGGTGAGGGTCTGGGGTCCTGCCCCACAGAGAGGTGAGGGTCTGGGGTCCTGCCCCACAGAGAGGTGAGGGTCTGGGGTCCTGCCCCATGGAGGGGTGAGGGTCTGGGGTCCTGCCCCACAGAGAGGTGAGGGTCCTGGGTCTTGCCCCATGGAGGGATGAGGGTCCTGGGTCCTGTCCCATGGAGAGGTGAGGGTCCTGGGTCCGTCCCATGGAGGGATGAGGGGCCCGGGTCCTGTCCCATGGAGGGATGAGGGTCTGGGGTCCTACCCCATGGAAGGTCTGGGTCCTGTCCCACGGAGGGCTCTGGGGTTTGGGGTCCTGCCCCATGGAGAGGTGAGGGTCTGGGGTCCTGCTCCATGGAAGGTCTGGGTCCTGCCCCACAGAGGGGTGAGGGGCCTGGGTCCTACCCCACAGAGAGTTGGACATCCTGCCCCATGGAGAGGTGCAGTCCTGCTTTAGTGGGCAATGCAGTTGCCTTACAGAGCAGAAGCCGTAGCTTGAAGGAGGTGGAGAGCAGGTGAAATCTATAAAAGCAGTGGGGTGGTGGTCTTAGGACTTGTAAACTGCTGCTGCTGGGGAGGGCTCCACAGTGCTTAAGATACTCCTTTTGACGTGAGATTTGTCAGGTCCTGGATAATCTACTCTGTCCCTAATAGCAGTTACCCCTCGTGGTGAGGAAGGTGTTCTCTGTCCGGAGAAGGGGCCAGGAGCAGGCTGGTGTAAGTTTGAGCGGCTTCAATTTCTGTCCCTTTTCTGACTGAAAGTTTATTGGTGAGACTCCTTAGGTAAGGGGAGCTCCTCTTTCTGCCAGCAGCAGCAGCAGCTGGAGCAGATTTTAGCATAGTTATATACTTTTGATTATGAACAACACAGTAATATTATAAATAGATAATTTAGTAGCCGACTGTTCTGTCTCTTACTCCTAAGTTCTGTTAAGAGCAGGAGAAGCAAAGTGCAACTTGCGCCTGAGTCGTGCTGGAGAGACTGTGTGTTCGGTGCTGGTGGCAGAGCTGCCGCTGGGCAGAAGCAAACTTGAGGTACGAGTTGCTTATTAATATTGATTAGAGTTGAACTGTAGCAAACTGACATGCGTTTTGCAGCTGTACTTGTGTTTTGAGGCGGCAGGTATTGTAACATGAGGTTCAGCAGCTGACTCCAGGGCCGTGGGGAACTATCCTGCTGAAAAATTGATGTGTTTGGCTCACCTGTGGGAGACTGGCTGTTAGCTTACACCGAGAAACAAGGTTTGTTAGTTATTGCTACAAATATTAATGAAGAAAGTGGTACTTTATCTGGGGTGAGCTGGCGTGGAAGGTATTCAAGCTTGCTTAGGAATTATTTTTTAGTAAGAGAGAGCGATTTCAGTTTTGCCTTGCCCTGCCCTGCCCACATTAGATCTGCCCAAACTCGCTTTGGAAGTGGAGTATTGCGCAGCGAGACTCAGGAGGAGCAACCCTGAGCAGGAAACGCTGGAGGAGGAAGAAGAATCTGGTGCAGTAGCAGTGTTTGCTACTTTGCTGTAGCTCTCTTCTGCCAAGTGAATCGCAGAAATATTGTCGGAGATGTTGCTTGTTTCTGCGTTTCGTACAAACCCACATCCTTTGTAAGGTGGAGTTCTGTACCTGCAGATTAAATGCAGTGTTTTCCATGACTTTTAACTGTGGGAAGCAATCTGTGTCCTTTGTTCATCAAAGGCGTAGATTGTCTGGGGCTCTGAGCAAACTCCTGCTGACAGCAGGGTGAAGCACCTTAGATGCTGTCAGGTCACACAGTCTTTGTTGTTGATGTGGTGGAGCGTCACGAAGTGAAGCGTTTGAATTGTGCTGAGCATCTCCTACCATGTCACAGCTTTCAGCTCGTTACTGAGCAGTCTTGAAATAACTGACAAATGAGTGAAATGTTTCCATATCAAAGTGAAATTGCTGGGATTGAGAAATAATTTGCACCTAGAAGGAGCCGTTTGATATCGGTTGTTTCTTCAGGCTGTTGGGCATCTAAATTTCCTCAACTGCCAATACGTAAGGCAGCTGGTATTTCAGGTATGGTGCACGGTAGTCGTAAACCAGGTAATTGGGTAATTATGGGCACCTTTATGAGAAATTGATAAGGGAATCTGACAGCCGCCTTTCTGGAATGGGAACCAGCTGAGGCTGTGGTGATGTGTTAGCAAAGACCCAGCTGTGCCTCACAGCTCCTACAGCTCCTGCCCCAAATGCTGGCCTGGAGCGGCTGTTGTGTAGCCTGGGAAGGTCGGAGAATGCAACTTGCTCACTTTTTGTGCTGATTAGAAAGGGAGGAGGTTTTTGGAGGGCAGCGGCATGTGCTGTGTAGGTATGTTAGTGGTATGATAGTTTCTTCCTTCCAGACGGTTAGTAGTTTCAGTGTCTGAAGAGAGTAATCGTGTGTGCGTCTTGCTCAGTTAGGGGCTTGGATTTTTCTCTGCTGCGTTGCAAGTTTTCTTTAGCCTGTCTGCAACCCCATGAACTCCTGTCTGTGTTAAACTACCACCTCTCCATCTCCGGCGTGCTCGAAGGTCTGCCAGAAGCTTAAGGTGAAGACAAAATTGTTCGCGCTGTTGCTCACTCTACTTGTGTGCCTTCAGATTAAATAATTTTTAAAAAATAGCTAAGGGGAGTGAGCACCTCTTAGAGATGTGTTTCAGCATTGGTTACGTTAGTTTAGGTTTATGGAGGATGATGAAGATGGGAAAGCTGCTGATCCCTTTTTCTTATACACGGGGTGCAAACTGCTCTTGTGCGGTTGTCTTCCTGCAGATCCCCAGGAAAATCTGCGGATTCGTAGTTCTCCACAAAGCAGTGGTGCTCGTTAACCTGCTGCGGTTCAGCTCCAGGTCGGTGCTCCTCTTGCTGTTAAATGTGTTTGTAACGAGTGACACAAAAATAGAAACTTATTTTGAAATTTGGCAAGGCAGAGGTGCAGGAACGCAGGCGACACCACAGGCTGTGCACAGGGCGCCCTGCTCCTTCCCAGACTTGCTCAAAAGCAGGAGAACCACTGGGACTGACTTTGTCCGGAAAAGGGGCCCTGAGGGTGGGTTCTCTAAAGCATCAACTGGAACTGTTGAGGTTTGATAAACTCTGAGCCACTCTTAGTGCAGCCTCGTGGTGGAAAGCGTCTGACGAGACAGAAGGTGGGACAGGACGAGAGGGAACGGCCTCAAGCTCCACCAGGGGAGATTTAGGCTAGAGATTAGGAGGAAGTTTTTCACAGAAAGGGTCATTGGAACAGGCTGCCCAGGGAGGTGGTCGATTCCCCTTCCCTGGAGGTGTTTAAGGGACGGGTAGATGAGGTGCTGAGGGACATGGTTTAGTGTTTGATAGGAATGGTTGGACTCGATGATCCGATGGGTCTCTTCCAACCTGGTTGTTCTGTGATTCTGTATTTTTGTGGAGGCAGCTCCTTTTCCCTGGCTGATATCAGTGGCTGGGAGACTAATGCCCGGCTGCTACTGTGTTTGTGAGCAGTGCCAAGTTTAATGCTATTTTTATTTTTTTTTTGTGCAAGCCCTTAAATTCTGGGACTAAAAATAAATTTGCTGCAAGTTGTCATTATTTGTTTCCCAAAGAACTTTAGCAGTAAAGTTGATGTTTCTTTTCTAATGGCTTCTCTGAGAGCGTCCTAGTTAGAAACATCTGAACCAGCGCGTCCTTCATGTTCCTGGCTTCCTCTCATCTCTGGAGGAGCTGTAGCTGCTGAGAGGGGCTGGGATTTTGTGTGGCTTTTTGAGGTTGGGCTTAGGGGTTTTTTTTTTTTTTTGAAAACTTTACATCCACAGTTGTCTGCGTTTGCTAGGAACGGCATTTAAACTTTCACGTGTCATAGATTGCTGGGTTTTTACGCCTAAGGACTTGTGACAACATCAGTTTCCATCTCTGCCAGGGTTTTGGTTGTGAGGTTAAAACTGTAGGTGAAAGCTGACACCCACAAGGAACAGGGAGGGTTGTCAGTGCACCTGTTATCAGCATTTCTTTGCACACCGAAAAGCCTCAACAAATGTACAACCTGTGCCTAATTAGGGAGCTAATCTGTATTCTTCAGAGGAGATGATCTGCTCCGCTGGGCAGCGATCCACACATCTTCAAATCACGGAAAAGGGAGAGCGTTAGGCCGACGTGTGGTGTATTAGTTGTAGCTCCTTGAGAATGGAGTGAATGGTTCTGTGAAGCAAGGCTCCGTGAGTCCCATCGGGTTGTGGGAAGTCACGTTTTCATTTAACTGTAGCACGGCTTTTATGGGCTCCCGGACGGATCCCTGACAGCTCTGGCACACACGCAGGCACCTGACAGGCAGCTGCTCCAGATCATCTCAGGATCAACCCCTTTCTCTTCCCACAGCGGCTGGTGTCACTGCTGGGGCCGCTGGGGAAGACGACATAAAGCAGCTAATCATTAATTCCATGGAAATACAGTTTGATCTGTGTGGCTCTACCCCTTCCCCTTGTCAGCACTGATGGTTTTGCCTCCATATGGTTAATTTTTAGATGGATTAGCTCCTTGAGCTTGTTTTGGATGGTGTGGTGCTCTCTGCTTATCTGACCTCCAGGCAGTAACTCCGATGTTTTCCCATTGTGAGGTTAGAGCTGATTTTGCACTGAGACATAACTAGGTTTTGGAGATTTTTGTCCCTGATGTGACGCGAAATCCTACAGTTGTCTCAGTTTTCCTCACTTTAAAGCAGCGATTTTGGTTTGTGGCCCAAAGAAATATTCTTCTGAATTGAAATATTTGAGGAATTTTTTCTGAAGGAATTCTGCTGTCGAGCAACATATCCAATTTTATTGCCAAATTCTGCCTTATCTGGGTATTGATACTTCTTGATTCTATTTATTTCTGTAAAAGTCAGTATTAGTATTATTACTATTTCAAAATTTTTAGCAGAAGAGTGGGTGTTGTGTGCCTGGTGCTCCTTAAGCGTTGGTGGATGGGGAGTTTGTTTTGGCAGCGCACAGATAACCGCACAAGCACCTGGGTGGTGCTGCCGTCTGCGGGAACGGTTTAGGACAGAGCAGTAAGTACAGAACTCTTTTTGCTGGTTCCCCAGCCAGGGGGTCAGGGTGATGCTCCTCTTCGTGTCACCCCAAAGGTAGCCGGGGCTGCGTCTCCCCAGGTGACGGCTGGTTTGTCCCCTCGTGTGCGGTGGGAGCTTGCAGCGCCGGTTGCGTTACTGTTACGTTTGTGAACATGGATTGAAAATAGTGTTTGCTTCTGTGTGGTGTCGCTGCTGGGCTGGCGCAGTGAGGGGCCAAGGAAACTGAAATTAGGAACCTTGCAGTGACTCGGCAGGGCTTGAGGGAACACATTCATGTGCTGAGGTGAAGGGGCACAGCAGCGTTTACTGCTCAGCGTAAGCTGTGACCTGTTTATCCTGTCACTGGGACCCACTGAGCTTGCTCCCGAACTGCTGGAATTCACCTGTTTCGTGTTCTTTCGCAGCAAGCGCCGCTGCCCAAGATGGTGAAGCTGGACATACACACGCTGGCTCATCACCTCAAGCAGGAGCGACTGTACGTGAACTCGGAAAAGCAGCTCATCCAGAGGCTCAACGCAGACGTGTTGAAGACAGCTGAGAAGCTGTACCGCACGGCATGGATCTCCAAGCAGCAAAGAATTAACCTGGACAGACTGATCATCACAAGGTGACTTGGGCGGGGGGGCTGCTCCTGGGGAGACCAAACTCCTACATGTGGTGAATTGCAGCAAATACGTCAGATTTTTCACGCCCAGTATCTGGAGTTCTTCGCTGTACTGGTCATAAAGCTAATGATGAAGGTTTAAAACAAATCTAAGCTGAAACTTCCTGGTTGGCTGCTTAAGCCTGGAGAAGAGGAGGCTGAGAGGAGACCTCATTACTCTCTGCAACTACCTGAAGGGAGGTTGTAGAGAGGAGGGAACTGGCCTCTTCTCCCAAGTGCCAGGGGGCAGGACAAGAGGGAATGGCCTCAAGCTCCGCCAGGGGAGATTTAGGCTGGAGATTAGGAGGAAGTTTTTCACAGAAAGGGTCATTGGGCATTGGAACAGGCTGCCCAGGGAGGTGGTTGATTCCCCTTCCCTGTAGGTGTTTAAGGGACGGGTGGACAAGGTGCTGTGGGACATGGGTTAGGAATGGTTGGACTTGATGATCCGATGGGTCCCTTCAACCTGCTTGTTCTATGATTCTAAGCTACCCACTTTTTGATATGTGTGTTTGGTTTGTTTCTCTTCTTAGTTTATGGGAACAAACTCTCTTTATTTCTGAATTTGTCCATAATTTGTATTATCCATATGGAAAGACGTTTTTCCTTGGCGTTAGTCTTGTCACTAGTTTGGCTACGTGGCGTCAGTGATGGAGTTTGTTTATTTCTGAGTTACTTAAACCGTTTCAATGTTTATCTTTAAAGCGCTGAAGCTTCTCCTGCTGAGTGTTGCCAGCACGCGAAGATCTTGGAGGATACGCAGTTTGTGGATGGGTACAAGCAGTTGGGATTTCAGGAGTCTGCTTACGGAGAATTCCTAAACAGACTGAGAGAGAACCCCAGGCTTATCGCGTCCTGTCTGGTGGCTGGAGAGAAGCTCAACCAGGACAACACGCAGAGTGTCATTCACACCGTCTTCACCTCCATTTACGGCAATTGCATCATGCAGGAGGACGAGAGCTACCTCCTCCAGGTCCTTCGTTATCTGATCGAGTTTGAGCTCAAGGAAAGCGACAACCCGAGGCGGCTGCTGAGACGAGGCACCTGCGCCTTCAGCATCCTGTTCAAACTCTTCTCTGAAGGACTCTTTTCTGCAAAGCTTTTTCTTACGGCAACCTTGCATGAGCCAATCATGCAGCTTCTGGTTGAGGATGAAGACCACCTGGAGATTGATCCGAACAAGTTAATTGAGAGATTCTCCCCGGTACAACAGGAAAAACTATTTGGAGAGAAAGGCACAGAGAAGTTCAAGCAGAGAGTCCAAGAGATGGTTGACTCCAACGAGGCCAAGCTGGTGACCTTGGTGAACAAATTCATTGGCTATCTCAAACAAAACACTTACTGTTTTCCTCACAGCTTGAGGTGGATTGTGTCGCAGATGTACAAAACGCTCTCGTGTGTGGACAGGCTGGAGGTGGGGGAGGTCAGAGCCATGTGCACAGATCTTCTGCTGGCGTGTTTCATCTGTCCTGCCATCGTTAACCCCGAGCAGTACGGGATCATTTCCGATGCTCCTATAAACGAGGTGGCGAGATTTAATCTGATGCAGGTACGGGTCAGTTTAAAGTAATCTAAAAAAACTCCCAGCTCTGGGAAATGTTCTTGGCCTTTTTTTCCCCACTCACACTGATATTCCCGCAGCAAAGGCACTGTAGTGCTAACAAAACGCTCGTGTTATTGTGACCGGAGAGACGTGCTTTAAAATTTTACGTTAAACAAATAGCATGTATTCCTTTATCTCTTAGGAGAGCTGCAAATGGGCTTTTCTAAGAGCTGTTATGAGGAATGGAAACTGAAGGGTAACGGGGTCTATCCGTGGAGTCCTGGACAGCGTGTGAGCTAATGTTGTGCTGTCCTGGCTCACGTTAAAGATGGTGCCAAGTGTTGCACAAAACAATGAAATACTTTGCTGAAAACCCTACCTGCCTGGCAGTAGTGCCCAGGGCTCCTGATGGGTTCTAGCTGCTCTTCTATTAGAATTTAGACTGTCCCCCAGCCCTCGAGACAAGTTTTGGTCCCTGTGCGAATTCTTGGGCAATTTACTGATACTTTGTAGAGGTGCAGCCTGAGAGTATTTGGCAGCGCTTGTTTGACCAGGCATGTTCCCCACACAGGGGTCTGAAATTCATCAGCAATCCTCTCCTCTGCCCCTGCCTGCTTGTGGTAACAGAGCCTGCAACTGGCAACAGGAAAATCGAGAGTTGCTTTGTAGTTGGCGTTAAATAAGGAATATACGTTCTGTAACAAGGGTGAACCCTCTTGTGCCTTATTTTTTTTTCCCCTTCCAATATATTCTTAGTAAAACATACACAGCCTTTTAAAATCTCTGGGTTTAAGGTGACCTAGATTCAACTCTCGGTTCTGACGTGCTGCAAAAACAAACCATGCTTTGTTCCTGGGAAGGGGGGAGCATGGATGCTCGTAGCATACTGTGTGCGCAGATTTTCTTGTTAAATGCAATGACTGCTTTTTTCTAAAGCCTGCATTTTTTTCTCCTACCCCGGAAGCAAGGACGTGGCTTGATTTTTCTTTCCCAGAATTGTTTCTTGGAGTATTAAATGAAAATAAGTTTAGAACGGAGGAGTTGTTGTAGCTGGGGCTTGTATCAGGGTCAGCATGGTAGTGTTTTGAAGTGCTTGTTCCTCATAGTTGGTTTTTCATTTCAGGTTGGGAGGCTCCTGCAGCAGTTGGCGATGACGGGTTCGGAAGAAGGGGATCCACGGATGAAGAGCAACCTTGCTAAATTTGACAAAGTAAGGGTCCAAACTGCAACCAGCTGGGACCTGTGCGTGGGCTTCGTCCCCTGCAGTCTCTTTTCAGACATTGCAAAGGACTTAGCGGTTCACCTCTGAGTTGCTTGTACCGAGAAGCAGATTAGATCCTGCACGAAGCTGGGAGCAAAATCTTAGGAGCTAGAATTATGGGGCAGGGGCTCTCGCTTCTACTGGGACATAATGCTTCTTAAAAGAAAATACAAAAATGAGGTAAAAGCAAGTTGCCTTTTAAACTGAAACGCTGTGTTACCGCCCATCATTTTTCTGCTGAAGCTAAACCAAACATTTTAATCAGAAGACAGCTTTTACATGAAACACCCAAATTATTTCTTAATGCGAGGAACTTCTGTTCCTTTTTTTTGCATAGTTTGGCTTTTTTTTTTTTCATTCAGCTTTTCCCTTACAAGTATGAATCATCCGCAGCAGTCCTGGAATCAGCCCCGTTGAAGCCATGGTGACACCGATGGTCTGCGATGCCTTGTCATACAGTTAAAAACTGTTGGTTTGCTTGTGTTACTTCGAGGTTGCTAATTGTTACACAGTCATTACATGAAGTTACACCTTTACTTAAAGTGACTTTTCATCAAATTAGAAAGTGATACCGTCTGTTACTTCCTTGTTTGAATTTTTAGTCTGTGCTCAGCAGGTTCTTCAGGAAGGGACAGTTTAATTTTTAAAAGAATTGTATGATGCTTAGGTGAGGAACACTTTTGAGTGTTGGAAATGAGTGAAGGGCAAACTGGCTGCATGGTTTTCTGGCTTGCTCTTCAGCGACTTTAATATGTGATATTTTAGCCTAAGATTTTAAAAGTAGGAAGCAAAACCTGGTAGTGTTTCTAAATTACTTCGCCTGTTCTTTTCAGCCTGTAGTAATAACCTCTCATTTGCAAACTGTTGCTTCTCTTTGCAGAGCTGTGTGGCTGCCTTTCTGGATGTGGTTATCGACGGTCGCGCTGTTGAAACTCCTCCAATGTCGTCTGTGAACCTGCTGGAGGGCTTGAGCAGAACAGTGGTTTACATGACCTACAGCCAACTGACCACTCTGGTAAGTCTTCAGGTTCTTAAAAAGAAGGGGCACAAACTTGTCCCCCGTGCATTTCCAGGTAGAACGAACCGGGCTGATCATTTGCGCTGCAGTTCTTACCAGTGCGAATTGTATATTTTAGGTTGGCTTTATGCGGAATGTAATGTCGAGTGATCAGCTCAAGGAAGACCGGATGGCTTTGGAAAACTTGCTGGCAAACTTACCCCAGAACAAACCAGGGAAGAGCAGCAGCCTTGAAATGACTCCATATAACACCCCACAGCTCTCTCCTGCGACTACTCCAGCTAACAAAAAAAATCGGTTACCGATAGGTAAGGGAGAGCAAGCGGATTTGTGTGGTTTCTGATCCCTTGATACTTTTTCTGTGCCCTTTTCTCGATCATTTCTTGGGGGTTTCCATTCAGTTCTGACTTCTTCCGTGCAGATGGCAAAAAAATTCTTTTTTCCATCAAAGGCCTGGTGACTTCTTTACTTTCTGATTCCAAGTATGGTGAGCTTGAACGTGAAAAATACTGAAATGCTATTAGAGGGATAGAGTAAGTTTAAAATTTTTGAATCTCACAAGAGTGAGTGAGGAGAAGGATGAAGAAGCAAGAGCAGAACTTTTAGAGTATGTGCTGAAAAGAGAAGCTTTCTTCTATGCATTATTTGATGGTCTAATTAAATTGTTGTACATTGTAATGCAATTTTATGTTTGTTGGAGTTTAGTCCTCTCTTCGCGTAGGATTTCTGAGTCTCGAGCTTTTCCATTTTGAGAACATTCTCTCTTAAAACAGGATGTGTGGTGCTCTTCTTCAGCGTCTCTTTACGTGAATATGGCCACATGGGGTATTTTTGTTTGTGTGAGAGGTTTGGTGGTAACAGCGTGAGAATATGCAGAGCCCAGTGAGAGGCAACCTCCCCCCAAACCAACCCCAAGCAAACCTTTCCCATGTTGCTTTATCTCCGCGTCTGAATGGTTCTGCTCTTACGCTTATGAAGTAGTAGCAGAACAGAATTTATTTTCTGGTATAAAACAGCTTTTGCTCAAAGTTTTTTTATTTCTTTTGTTTCGTTTTAATGCTTTCGAAATCCAGGACAGCAATTGGCAGCCATTACTGCCTGGGATACCTCTGCTACCAATCTCTCTGCTCACATTACTCTAGTAACCCCTTTCGGTGGGTAAAGCCCTCTTTCCATTCTTCTCCGTGACACTTCTCTGTGGAACACCCATGACTTCAGCATGCCTGTGGTTCACTGTGCTGATCTGTTGGGTTTTTTTTGCTATGAAACTCGTTGTGTTCGTACACGGAGGTTTTACAAACGCCTTGCGCGCCTCTGTGTGATAATCAACATTTGGCTGTGACTTCCTCACACTTGCTTTGTTTTCCGTGGATCAAATAAAGAAATAGCTGGTGCCACACTGACATACTTGGAAGTATTAACTCTGTGTGGGTGGTTTTGCTTCCATGGTACCAAACGTGGGGGTGTGAGGCAGCTTGGAAAGACGCAAAAATAATCAAAAGTAAAACACTTGTTGTTGAATTGTGTGTCTGGGCTTGAGACACCTGGTAGAGTAAGATTTCCCTGCTTTTAGTGTTCGATAGGAATGGTTGGACTCGATGATCCGATGGGTCTCTTCCAACCTGGTTGTTCTGTGATTCTATGATTCTAAATCAGTTAATTAAACAGTTATAAAGCACAGGAACCTGAACTTTTTCTGTTGGTAACTTCTTCATTTTTCTTCAATTAATTTGTCGAGGGTCTTTCTGTGATTGGGAAGCACTGAATTTGTGTGGAGAAACAGCGTAGTTCGCTTCTCCGAACTTTTAAGTTGGAAATTTGCTTTTTCGCAGTTCAGTACTCAAATTTAAACACTCATTCCATCTCTCAAAGTCTCATAAAACTTTTCATTTTTTATTCTAAACACTGCTGTTCTGTATTTCCATTGTGTTGTTGTCTCTTCCCTTCTTAAACACGGAAAAGCTTCTTAATGTTGATGTTTCCAAATGTTTTCTTAGCCACTCGCAGCAGAAGCAGATCAAATATTCTGACAGATCAGCATGGAGATCACGAAGGATCCTCCCAGGAGACAATCCCAGAAGTTCAGCCGGAGGAGGTGCTGGTGATTTCTCTGGGGACAGGTCCACAGATTACTCCGGGAATGATGTCAGAAAATGAGGTATGCAGAACACATCACATCTCAGTTTTTTTTTTTTGAAAAGCACAACCTCTGTGCTCTCGAATAGCACGACAATGGAGTTTTGACACCTAGTTCCAAAATAAACCCAGAATTGGAATTAAAATCCTTACTTTAATTTACTAAACTTTTGGTGGTACCTTTCAAATTCCCCTTTGTTAGATGGTTTCTTTCCTCGGGTTATGTGTGAGGTGTGAAAAGCAGCATATTAGCACAGGAAAGATGAACCTGGCCGATTAGGCTGCCCAGGGAGGTGGTTGATTCCCCTTCCCTGGAGGTGTTTAAGGGACGGGTGGATGAGGTCCTGAGGGACACGGTTTAATGTTTGATAGGAATGGTTGGACTCGATGATCCGATGGGTCTCTTCCAACCTGGTTTTCTATGATTCTATGATTCTAACGTGCTTAAAAGCAAACTTAGGCTGTTGTTTCTGAGCTGAAAGAAACTGAATCCATTATCTCTCTGCATATTCTGTCCTTTGGATCGAGTGGCATGGGTGAATGATGGAACTGGAGCGCTGGTCCTGACATTTTTGGCAGCTCAGCCTTGAAAGGCGCAGGCCCAGCTTCTTGTGAGGGTGGAGCTGTGGCCGTGTTGCCGTGAATGCCTTCAGCCTGTGCTGCTTCGGGTGAGGCTGGTTTTGCAGCCTTTTCTTTCACCAGCTGTAACGCAGCTTCTGTTTTCATCTTTGCTGCCTTGCCCGATGGTTCGGATTATCTCTTCTTGCAGCTTCGTAACAGTCAGTTGTCATATTATATTGTTCTGCTGCAGTGATGAGGGAACTGGTGGCTCCACCATTATCAGGACTCGCCTTATGTCTTGGTTACCTGACATTCTCTCCAGGCTCTGACTTCTGAGATAACTGTCTTGTTTCAAACAGAAGTTAGAAATCCGATTGTGCCGTTAACATCTAGATAAAACAATGCAAAAAAAAAAAAAAAAGCGTGCAATGTTTTGCTTACTGTTTAATTATCTGAAAAATAGATTGCTTTAAGGAAGTCTTGTTTCTTTCTCCCACTCTCTAGGTCTTAAACATGCAGCTTGCAGATGGTGGACAAGGAGATGTCCCTGTTGATGAAAACAAACTGCATGGTAAACCTGATAAAACCTTGCGCTTTTCCCTCTGCAGTGATAATCTGGAAGGCATTTCTGAAGGTGAAGGGCTACTTAAGTCTTGAAGAAGTTTTGTCCCTTTTTTTTTTAACCCCTAAACCATCTGAGGACTTGCTGTTAAAAACAGCTGCCATCTGCTGTTCTGGAGGCTGTGCTGTCTCGCCCGCAGAGCCTCTCTTTTCTCTTAGCCATTCAAACGAAAAAGTCTGTAGGTAAATTTTGACCTGCGAAGGCGTAACTGAGTCTGAGAATTCAGAAGGAATAAAAAAGAAACATCTCTTGAAGGAGGAAACAGAGGGGGGAGCTTTTTGAGACTTAAGTGCGGTGCTAATTATCAAGATAACTGCACTTACCTCTACACTTGGACTTCTCAGACTGATGTTTCATCATGTCTTAATAAGCTATTACAGATCTTGGAGTAGTTTCTGGAGTAGTTTCTTTTGGTTGATTATTATAATAAGCACAAGAACATATCGCAGTGTGGGTTCAGTATCTATAGAATAGGAATTAAGAACATAGCAAATACACCGTTAATTCATCAATTCAATGTTTAATATTGGAACTGCTACTTAATTTCTTTTCACCTTTGTAGTTAACTGTGTCCTGGATAGTTAGTGCTGTATATTTAGGAACTGTTGTTGTTCAAATTGAGTTTACAGTAAAATCTGTTTCCGCAGGTCCTTCCAATCGCTCCAACTCCGTGTCCTCTTTGGATTTAGAAGGGGAGTCTGTGTCGGAGCTCGGTGCAGGTCCTTCTGGCAGCAATGGTGTTGAAGCTCTGCAGCTGCTGGAGCATGAACAAGGCAGGTGGAAAGCCCCTCACACGAGGGCCTTGTAAAGCCAGGGTTCTGTGCAAAACCATTGGAAAATTGTCGAGTTCGTGAGAAAATAAGTAAAAGTTCTCCCTGTGCAATCATTTGCGTTTATTTATGGGTTCGGGTTGTTTTCCCCCTGAGAAATATTTCTCGTTGTCTGTTGTTAGGAAAAGTATTTTGTGTGACATTTTGATAGTGCTTTGCAGGTCTTGCTTTAAAGCACTGCCTGACCTGACAGAATAAGGGGGTTGGTTGTTTGGGTTTTTTAATTCCTATGTTAAATCAGCAGTAATTGGAAAAGCCTTTTAAAAAATGAGAACTTTTCATCTTTGTGTAGCCACAACTCAGGATAATCTTGACGACAAGCTCCGTAAGTTTGAAATCCGTGACATGATGGGGTTAACCGATGACAGGGATATATCGGAAACTGTGAGCGAGACTTGGAGTACAGATGTCTTGGGGAGTGACTTTGATCCAAATATTGATGAAGATCGTTTGCAAGAAATAGCAGGTAACGTGGTGGTAGAGCTGGGGACATCCAGTGTGTTAAAATGCTTTGTGCTCGCTCTGAAATAGCGAGGCCGCGGGGCCACCCTCCTTTCTTGGTAAACTGGCATGTTTTCTTTGATCACACTGCAGCTTTTCTGTAGGAGGGTGCTGTTTGCGTGACCTGTGATATATTCGGTTGCTCATTTCTCTCTTTTCAACATTGCCTTTTGTGATTTATTTTATTCAGGACACTTAAAATTTGCTTGTATCTTTCTCTTTTATGAGAGCTGTTGTCAAGAAGCCTGTATTGAGCTACATGTTTTGGTTTTCCTTTTGCAGGAGCAGCTGCAGAGAACATGCTGGGCAGCTTGCTGTGCCTGCCGGGCTCAGGATCCGTGCTGCTCGACCCCTGCACAGGTTCCACCATCTCGGAAACCACAAGCGAGGCCTGGAGTGTGGAAGTATTGCCCAGTGATTCAGGTCAGAATCGAGTGGGGTTTACTTATTTCTTTAGCGTGAATCAAGGTTCTTCCAGAGGCAGGTAATGCAAACTAACAGCCTCTTCCTCTCTTTCTTTGAGAAATTATTGTTAAGTCGGTGTTTGTGGATACTTCAGTATGAAAAGGACAGACTTCTTAAGTAACAAATTTCTTAAGTAACAGCAAGTCTCTCACAATGCTTTCTGCCTTCTCTCTGCCTCAGTTCTGAGGCAGAGAGAAGGCAGAAAGCATTGTGAGAGACTTGCTGTTACTTAAGAAATTCTTAAGGGGCAAAAAGAGAAAAGAAGGAATTCTGAGAGCAATCTTCTGTTTACTCTCCTTCCCTGTGATGTTACATAGGGCTGTCCAGGGTCACGGTTTGCTTTGATTAGTGAAAGTGTGACTGTTAACTGTTGTCTCAAAGAAATACAAGACATAAACAAGTAAAAACTTCTCAGAATGGTCTGCAGATAAGAGTTTTGTTATGTGGGCAGAGTCCTGCCTCCCATATAGGGAGAAAACTTGCTGAAGTGGTTGAGTTAGCTCAGAACGTAACATACTAAATCAACGTGTCTTATGTTGACTATTGACTATTAAGGTACCGTGGCATTCGGTAATAATATGTTTTCTCTCTACCCTCCATTGTCTGTCTTTTGTAGAGGCCCCAGACTTAAAACAAGAGGAAAGGCTACAAGAACTGGAGAGCTGCTCTGGGCTGGGCAGCACGTCTGACGACACAGACGTAAGGGAGGTCAGTTCTCGACCCAGCACACCAGGCCTCAGCGTCGTATCAGGTACGTTTCATTGTCTTTGAAAACACAATGCTCTGTCTGAACACGGCCAACATCCGCCTTGCTGAGCTTTCTGTAGTTGTACATCATTTCGCTCAAAAAAACCCCTTTTTGCACTCATTCTGGAATATCCAAAGCTGTAATTCTTTGTTCGTCTCACAGAAGAAATAAAGAAGGTCACAGAGGGTTGAATACCCTGTGCTACAAGGGCACTGGTTAACAGCAGAGTAATGATTTGGAAGAAACTCCTAACTTTCTTGTGTTTAGTTTTATTATCAGGACTTTTTTATTTAAGTAAATCGGCAAATATCTACTTCAGTTCTTTGCTTTTCGCAAAGCATTTGAGAGTGAAATGTCTTTGATGCCCATCGTCACAGTGCATTTCTAGCTCTGCTCTAACAGTTGAAGGTGTAGAGCAGAAACAAAATGTTCTTCTAGGAGTGTAGATATTCATAATGTCTCTAGGTGTTTGCTTATTGCAGTGCTCACCAAACACTTAAACAGCTTCAGGATCCTGTTTCCTTTTGCTCTGAACGACTATTATCCATGCTTCTTCTGTTATGTGTAAGGTATTAGTGCGACATCTGAGGATATTCCTAACAAAATTGAGGATCTCAGGTCCGAATGCAGCTCTGACTTTGGGGGAAAAGATTCTGTGACCAGCCCTGACATGGATGAAACAGCCCACGGTAAGTTACTGGCCTGTAAATTTGGTAACTGAAGTCTCACACATGGTGTTTATAGAATCCTTACATTTTACAATTTCTCCCACTTTTGAATTTCTGGTGGCTGAGTTTGACATTTTCCGTATTTGCTGGCACTGTATTTGTTTGACAAAGAGGCTCCAATTCTTTATAGTACTAGAGCTTGAGTATGATATCCGAGATCACCTTTTCCTAGTGCAGTCTGGTTCCATTCACTGTCCCTTTGCATTTTACAATTGGGCTGCTCCTCTAGATTTCCCCATTTTCTGTAATGTGATTCTGGGATCCTTTCAGCGCTACAGACATCTTTCTGTATCAGAATATCTTAAAAAAAAATTTTGCAATTTAAGTTGTGTAACCTTTAGCTGCTGAGGGCTGTTTTCCCAGTGTCCCTTACGGTGCAGGTAGTTCTTGGCGCTAACCTTTCCCCCCCATGATTTCAGGAGCCAGTCAGCTGACGTCTCCTCCTTCGCAGACGGATTCTTTGCTTGCATTGTTTGACCCTCTGTCATCAAACGAGGGTGAGTTGTAAGGAATAAGCTTTATTGAAAACCAGGCATTTTCAATGCTTCTGTGTTAGTACTGGCTAATTTAGTAGAATCTGAAACGTCTGTGGCTTCTTTTATGTTTGTGACCGCAGGGGTATCAGCGGTAGTAAGGCCTAAAGTGCACTATGCAAGACCCTCTCACCCGCCACCAGATCCTCCCATCCTGGAAGGAGCTATGGGAGGTAATGAGGCCCGATTGCCAAACTTTGGGTCTCACAGTTTAATTCCAACTGACTTAGAAGCGTTCAAGCAGAGGCATTCCTATCCAGAGAGGCTCGTGCGCAGCAGGAGCTCAGATATCGTGTCATCAGTTCGGAGACCTATGAGTGATCCTGGGTGGAACAGACGTCCTGGGAATGAGGAGAGGGAGCTGCCCATGCCGACCACCGGTGCTGGAGCAGCCATTCTGGTAGCTGCGTCTCAGTCATCGTCTTCGTCTCCCAGTAAAGACTCTTCTAGGGGAGAGGTAAGGCTTCTATTTACTTTTTTTACTTTTTTCTAGCATGACTGCTTGAATGACGCATCTGATGCCAGAAAGCTGATCTTAAATGTACTTTGCCAGTGAGTTACAATGCACTTTTGTTACCTTTTAAACATTGGCAAATAATGGTTTGCAAGCTGAATCTACTGATGTGCAGAATCTCTTAAACTTACTGGATGAGCTTTACTTGATTTGGTGGGACTTCAGGAATAGATTTGTTGTGGTGTTTAAATGTAAAATACTGCAGCAGCCTGAAAAGTTGTTTTTTTTATTTTTTTTTAAGAAATAAGCGAAATCTGTTTCTTCATAGTTTTGGATTTGTGTTTGTAGACTGCCCTCTTCAGGAGGGATATTTTCTAACTTGAGCTGCTGTGGCTTTCCGTGCTCTGCTGTAGTTCTGATTTTTACAGTCAATGTAGCAACACCTGATGGGAAGGAGAAGTTTCATCTTCACACTTGATGTGGTAAATGCTCAAATATAGACTCTGCCCTTCTACAGATAGAAGAGCGAAAAGACAGTGATGATGAGAAGTCGGACAGAAACAAGCCCTGGTGGAGGAAACGTTTTGCGTCTGCGATGCCCAAAGGTAGGACCCTGTCTGTCTGGTTTGGTAAGAGTGCACCCGATTGTATCTTCAGTCAGTTTTATGGGAAGTTTTTACAGTTTCACTTCGAAAAGCTGACTGGCGTAGGTTTGTTACAGAGCGGTAGCTGTCCTCTTTAATTCTGAGACATAAAGAATTCTTTATTTATAAAATTGCAAGCGTTGCAATAAAGAGAGAATGTTTGAAGTACGAACCTTGCGGTTCCTCTAAAGGTATGTAAGCTGAAAGGAATTTGGTCAAGCATTGTGTTATCTCAATCAGTCGGTAACCTTGGAATCCTTACGCGAGGCCAAGCATTTCCTAGTCATATGGTGTTAACTTCACTGCAGTTTCCCTGAGAACTTGTCTTAATTCTCTGCGGGTGGCAGTGTGCCAGCTGAAGGCTGTGGATAACTTGGGGCATCTCTTGTAATGGTGTGAGTGGAGATGAGACCTTGGTTATCTACAAAGCAAAGCTTGTTCGAGATAATATTTGGCTTTCGTGCCGGGAATGATGACAGCTGGGGATGTTCACCTGATGACTAACTTCTGCTCTAGCCACTTTCTGAAAGTTCCTTTGATCTGGCGTCGTTTCAGAGCAGCCTTTTATAAGGTTCCTTGCCTTTGCAGCTCCGATTCCCTTCAGGAAGAAAGAAAAACAAGAAAAAGACAAAGATGACATGGTGCCTGATAGATACCCAGCACTTCAAGGTATGTGAATATTGCCACCACGGTGGTTTCCTCTCTTGACATGCCCTCAGAGTATGATTTCCCACCAGGATCCTGCTTACAGAGCAGCCTACGCAATTGTTAATGCTCACAACTGGCTTTCTGAATGAGAAAGTGGATAAAGACTCCTTGCCTCGCAGACTGGTTTTAGACTGTCAGCGTGTGTAGTGCTGGATTCTCCACTCGGGTCCTCACTCCTCGTCCCCCCATTACAGACCTGAGCTGTAGGAGTGGCTGCAGCCACATTCCTCTAGTAATTACTTAAGTGCAAAATCAAACATGATTTGAACCTGGCTGTTTAGTTTCCTGTTTGCCTAATAATTTCTAGATGCCTTCCAGTATACACGAACCAGTTGTGTATACAGTACAAATATGCGAAGTATCTGCCTTTATTTGTTCACTTTCGTTCTACTACTTTTATTTTTTTTCTGCTTTTGCTTCAGACTTTATAAAATATTGTTCGAATTGTGGCTAGATGGAACACCAAGCAGTTTGTTTAATGTGGCTAAAACCAGAGGCCAGATGCGCAGGTCTGAATTTTTGTATTTGCTTTCAGTTGGCGCAAGGCAAGGTAACTCCTGTTGGCTTTCGTGGTCTTTTCAGATGATCCCAGCCCGAGGCTGAGTGCGCAGGCGCAAGCTGCGGAGGACATTCTGGACAAATACAGAAATGCGATTAAGCGAACCAGTCCTAGCGAAGGAGCTCTAGTAAACTATGATGGTGCAGGTGGGAACCTGGCATTTTTAATCACCGATAGGGTTTCTCCTCCTTAACGATAAAAACTTCAGCATTTGAGGTCAGTGTCAGAACAAACAGCTGAATGATGAGAGCTATGAGCCAGGGAGGTTTTGTCAGCCTGTGGGACAGAGACTGGGAATTAAATAGATATCCCCTGCTCTTTCGTGTTGCCATTGAGGTGATATGAAAGGATAGCGAGTATCTTACCACTTTTTTCTTTTGTTTATTAATGGATATTTATATTACTTTCCAAAACTGATGTAATGTCTTAGTGCTTTGTAAATTGTGTATTTTTAAATACTTTTTTCACGTATCCAGAGCAAGTTGTTTTATTTTCTGTCTCCTTTCCCCACACCGTGACCTTAGAAAAACAAGATAAGGGCAGGGAATTTTAGTCTGACTTCTTCTGACTCCTTTCTTCAAGTGCAATGTTGTCTCTTTCATTTCCCTAGAGGCTCTTGGGGATGGTGAGAGTATGCACGACTCTCCACGCGATGAGGCTTTGCAGAACATGTCTGCAGATGATCTCCCAGACTCTGCGAGTCAAGTAGCACAGCCACAAAGTTCTGCTTTCTCCTATAGGTAAACACATTTTCAGATTCAGTCTTGCCCACAAAGTAGAATTAAAAGCTGAAGCCGTACAGTTGGTTTGCACAAAGATCTTAATATGGGTTGATGTAAACTTTTACCTGCTTTTAGTTTTAAGCATCTCAGACCTGTCCTGTTTCAACTGATGAAGGGGAAGGGCTGTTGTGACCTGAGAGGCTACAGCAGTTTGGTGTTTAGGGCAGTTCCTTTCAGCTGGTCTAGCTTCTACAGTAGAAGAACTGATATTCTAAAGTCTTCACATCACTGGTATATTACAGTTACATTAAACAACTTTCAGGCAGTATTTAAAAAAACAAACCCAAACTCCCAGAAGGACAGACTGCATATCGAAGGAGCAGACCTTGCAGCAACTTTAAGAAAGTATTTTTCCTCTTTAAGGGATGCAAAGAAGAAATTGAGATTGGCTCTTTGTTCAGCAGATTCTGTTGCCTTTCCGATGTTGACACATTCAACAAGGAACGGTCTGCCAGACCACACAGACCCCGAAGGTAAATGTTTTTTATATGTACAGATATTTTACATTGTGTGTGTCTTTTCCTGCTCCTAGTGGCATTCGTGCCCCACCATTTATCGTGGCTTCTGTTTGGCACAGATAGAGAAGACACAGGCCACCTTTTCCTCCCCATGATGTTTTCATTTGTACTCCACAGACAAACCTGCTAACTATATTTGGTCTGATTTTTTTTTGTAATGAAGTATCTGAGATACAGCTCAGGTAAAGCCTGAAGCTGTAGTGCAGACTCTCAGAGTACACCTGCTGCTGGGAATTGCGCTGTGGTACTGCTGGAGTAACTGGAATGATTTACTGAGCCTCTGCGTTGGTTTAGGATGTGTGTCTTGGGTTTGAATCCCTCCATTCATTCCAGGTTTTTTTTGCAGGCAGGTGAAGTTGTCGCCTTGTCTGGTCCTCCTCACATTGCAGAATGACTCTAAGTGCTAAGTAAGATAGAGAGTTGAAAAGTTGTCCCTTCATATCTAGAAAATTCAAAAAGACTATTAAATTATTCTTCAAATAGCATTTATTGCCTGATGTACAGAAGCTTTGTTTTAAACTGTTAAATGTTTTCCAAATTCAAATCCGGTTTTATTTTCACTGTGCCTACGTTTCTTCTCCTTAATAGTCTTCCTTTGTTCTTTACTAGATAATGAAATTGTGTGCTTCTTGAAAGTTCAGCTGGCTGAAGCCATTAACCTCCAAGACAAGAACTTGATGGCCCAGCTGCAGGAGACGATGCGATGCGTAAGCCGCTTTGATAACAGGACCTGTCGAAAGCTGCTGGCATCTATTGCAGAGGACTATAGGTAGTTTGTTCAGTATCTCGTTCTTAATGGGTTTTCAGGCATGTATGTCTTCGCTAGTAAATTGGGAAGGTTCCTTTTGGTTTCATAGAATCATAGAACAACCAGGTTGGAAGAGACCCATCGGATCATCGAGTCCAACCATTCCTATCAAACACTAACCCATGTCCCTCAGCACCTCATCTACCTGTGCCTTAAACACCTCCAGGGAAGGTGAATCAACCCCCTACCTGGACAGCCTATTCCAATGCCCAATGACCCTCTGTGTGAAAAACTTCCTCCTAATCTCCAACCTAAACCTCCACTGGTGGAGCTTGAGGCCATTCCCTCTCGTCCTGTCCCCTGTCCCTTGGGAGAAGAGCCCAGCTCCCTCCTCTCCACAACCTCCTTTCAGGGAGTTGTAGAGAGTAATGAGAGTACAAATTCAGTTGTACTTTACCAAATGGGGTTATTGCATCTCTGCTTTGTCACCCAATGGGAAAGTTATCTGCTTATCTGTGAATGGTTTAGAGAAACCTTGGGCACTGAGTGAGCCCAGTAAGCGATAAACTCAGATTAAATCAGTTTGTGGCTGATGTTCAGCTCTAACACATGAGAGATCCCGTTTGGAATTGGGTTTTCTCCCGCATGCTGGAATGCTGCAAGTGCATTGGAAAAGTCTGTATAAGACAGAACTTCCTATTTCAGGTGTGCTTTTTGTTTACAAACTGCAGGTTGAAGATTCCTCTTGCACTACAACTTAACAGTTTATAAAGCCATGAGTCTCTGTCTTTATTATGAATCTAACTTTATTATGAATCTAACTCTGTTTTAGGAAACGAGCTCCTTATATTGCTTATTTAACTCGATGTCGCCAAGGCCTGCAGACGACACAGGCGCATTTGGAAAGGTTATTGCAAAGAGTTCTGCGAGATAAAGAAGTGGCCAACAGATACTTCACAACAGTATGTGTGAGGTTACTGCTAGAGAGCAAAGAAAAGAAAATAAGGGAGTTTATTCAAGGTAAGATTGATGCTGGCTCTGGAATCTTTATATTCCTTTACTCCATATTTAGGTGAAGTCAATTTGACCTCACTTGGCCTAAGAAGTTGTGCTAAAGCACAATGTCTAGCACCTGCTCCATGAAAGAAGCATGAATACTGTTAATTATTTTAGATCTACTGCTAAACAATAACTTAAGTTGCAACATTCAGTCCTCAGCAAATACGACCTTAGGAGATACGGGAGACAGTACTAGTAGGAGTTGAATGAAACGAAGATTAAAAAATGTCCTAGCATAGGGGATAGCAGCACCAGGAGGAGAGCTCTCTCAAAACAAAGTCACTTTGGAGTCAGCTCTTGCTCCTGGAGCATGGAGTGCTGCCTGCTAAATGTGCCTGAATAGGCTGGAGTTATAAGAACCGATTTATGCTGGGGCTGAAGTTCTGGTCGTTCGGTTCAGTGGCCTAGGAAGGAGTTAAAGCCCTTTCATTGGACAGAAGGGAGACAGCTATTTCTGGCTGATCCAAAAGAGAAATTGTCAGCTGTGACGTTTAGGCTGTTGGCAGATGTGAGTGGCAGTTGTCTTCTGGTGCAGGCTGCTATAAATACGAAGCTGACGAGTGGCCAGTGATGTGGCGGTGCTGCCTTAACTTGGCTGCGTTGCTTGTTCTGTGTTTGGTAGATAAATGGGAATGTTGCAACTCTGCACACGTAATAAAGTCAGGGGTAGGGAGTGGTACACGTGGATTGTCTTGATGCTTTCCCCTGTGCCTCTGGCCCCTTTCAGCACTGGACAACTTTGCATGCGCTGGTTGCTGCCAGTGACTGTCCCAGCAATGTTCTGGGTGTTCGCTCTGTGGGTGGCTGGGAAGATGGTGCAAGAGTCAGTACTGCAGGAAGTGACTAACACGTTATCGACTTGAGTATTCTGACCATATGCTTTCCTAAATGTGCTCTATATGCTTCTCCTTTAATTCCTTTGCTTATTTCAAGTGTTCCTGCTTGAATTTCCCTTACTGGGGTGTGGGCAAAATGGAGCCTCAGTGCTGCTTGGAAAGAAGTCTGAAGTATTTTTTTTTTCCTGGAAACAAAAGCCCTGAATCTATCAGGAATGTTTTTAAGATAACTAAGTGCTCTCTCTCTTTACTTTTTATCAGACTTCCAGAAACTCACAGCGGCAGATGATAAAACGGCGCAAGTAGAGGATTTTCTGCAGTTCTTGTACGGGGCGATGGCTCAGGACGCCATCTGGCAGAACGCCAGCGAGGAGCAGCTCCAGGACGCGCAGTTGGCCATCGAACGCAGCGTCATGAACCGGATTTTCAAGCTGGCGTTTTACCCTAATCAGGATGGAGACATTTTGCGCGACCAGTGAGTTGGTGTAGTTTGAAGTAGCATCATGTGCAAAAAGTTTGTGTTTGCAACAAACTGCTCAAACAGAATGAAATCGTGAAAGTGAAGACTCGGGATATGGACTTTCAGATCTGCACCTGTGTGTGCCGAGTGGATGGCTCAGATCTGCTTCAGAACTCCTTCTGTTTTCTGCTGTAGTGCAGTATTTTCCGTGCATTTGGGGTTTTTTGGGTTTTGTGTTTTAGAACATCTGTTTGAATGCTCTCCTGGGCGGTTGTACTTGATTATATGGCAAAATCCTCTGTCTCTGGCCCAGCGTCTGCTTACCTGTGGGACCATCGGGATCATATGGATTCCTGGAGATCTCGCCTGCATTGTCAAACTTCAAACTAGTGGGAAACCCCAGGTTGTCTCCCTGGCAGCTGCTTGCTTTTCACTCTTGTTTTTGTGTTTGTTTTCAGGCTTCTTCACGAGCACATACAGAGGTTGTCTAAAGTAGTGACTGCCAACCACAAAGCACTCCAGATACCCGAGGTAACAGCTTCTCTTTCCTGCACTTCTGTGTGTGTGTCGGAGTGCTCGGCTTTGATTCCGTTTGGGATGGGGAGAAGGTTGTTTAGTGTTACATGGAGAGGCTTTGCTTTTCTACCTGCAGGGAAGACATGCTGTTCCCATGCTTGATATCCTCCACTGACTGATCCCTGGGTTCTTTTGTCATTTGGCCACCTGTCCTGGTTTTGGCTGAACTAGCCACAATTTAATGGAACCTTGTAGATCTGTAAATTTGTCCAGTGCTTTCACGTTTCTCATGGTTAAAGGGATAACCAAAAACTAAGAAGTCTATTGGAGGCTGGACTTCAGCAGCTTTCCAAGTTCTCAATTCAGCATTTGAGCCGCATGACTCGAAGTGGTGAGTGTGCATGAAGCTGCTGGTATGGAAGGCTGGGACATGCAGCTCTGCCTGTGTTCAGAAACGTGTCCTGGGGAAGTCAGGAGAAAGACAGGGCTAATTATTTTCATCGCACACAGTGCTGGCTCCTTGCAGTTTTTATTAATAACACAGCAGAAAGCCACCTTCACTGTGAGCGTAATGTAACCACCATGACTTAGAGCTTCCCATTTCTCTGAAGTCCTGCTCCTGTTTCCAGGTCTCTGGTACTTCAGCTCCTCTGTGGTTGTACAGCAGTAGCCTGGACGAGCAAGAACCGGCAGTGTACTGTGTTTTTTTTCTAGGTGTATCTCCGGGAGGCCCCGTGGCCATCTGCACAGTCTGAAATCCGCACAATAAGTGCTTATAAAACCCCCCGAGACAAAGTGCAGTGTATCCTGCGAATGTGCTCGACCATCATGAACCTGCTCAGTCTGGCGAATGAAGATTCGGTACCTGGGGCGGATGATTTTGTGCCCGTCCTGGTCTTTGTCCTTATAAAGGTGAGTTCTTTTGCAAAGATTGCAAACCCCAGCTAATTCTTGTAATAAACGAGCACATTTTAGGGTGAAAAGTGGTGCGTTTGGGTAACTGGGAGCGTGCTAGGCTCCAGACCAGATCTAATTCAGCAGGTTTAAATAGAAACATGAGAAATGTGGTCACAGTAACGGTTTTCGAATGAAAGAAAATATTGCATTTGGAACTAAGGAAATAGTGTTGCAGGTGTTGTGTGTGGAGGTTTAGTTGAGTGGCGTCTCCCAGCATCTGTCATCTCTGCCTCCTTAAGGTCCTCCTTCAGGACCCAGCTCCACACTGAGACTGGAATTCATGGTGTTGCTGACCCTTCGTGGCATCTGTGTGTTTGGAGAAGGGTCTGTCATGCGTCAGGTGCCAAAACGATGGGCTCTCCCATGTGTTCAAATCCTTGAGGACTCGGATAGGTTCTGCCAGTGTTGCCCTTCTTTCTTTTGGCCTGACAGTCATTTTTCCTTGTTGGAAAAAATGCTCCTTTTGTTGAACCTGATGTAGTGCGAGCCTGGGAAATGGGTGAGCAGTCGCTACCCTACGGACACGTTACATAATCATGTATTATGGATGTGTGCGCATCCCTGTACAAATGGAATTGTGTTGCTCTGCTGTCTCCTGCAATGTTTTATGTTTAGCTTCGCAAACAAGCTGTGAGTCTCTCTCTCTTCTTTAACCCTCAGGCAAACCCACCTTGCTTGCTCTCCACCGTTCAGTACATTAGTAGTTTCTATGCCAACTGTTTATCTGGAGAAGAATCGTACTGGTGGATGCAGTTCACGGCAGCAGTTGAATTCATTAAAACTATTGACGATCGCAAGTAACTCAAAGAGCACACGTGTGGGCAGACTGTGAGCAGGAGAAGAGTCTGTAAGAATGTACAACAGCTGCAAAAGCTGAAGAAGAGACTTTCCTTGTATAATACTGTACAGAACTGAGGCATTTTAAAACACACCTTTACTAATCGAATTAATTTAACAGGTTTTACTCTTTCCTTTCGGTTGCGTTTTCCTCCCCTATGGATACCGGCACTGCAAAGGGACCACAGTTTTCAGGTATTTTGGAATCTCAAAACACGCAGAAAATTCTTCATGCTTTTTTTTTTTTCCGCCACCCTCCTTCCTGAATTCCTACTCACGTGAATAATGAATTTAGTTTAATTTCTAATAGAAAACTGAAACGAGAATCAGGGCAACAATTGGTGTACTTTCTAGCTCAAGAACACCTTTTATTAACAAAACACCAGCCACACTGAAGGTTTGTAGTAGCTGACATTAATTATCAATTGTATTTCACCTAAATTTAAAACCGGAGAGGACAGTGTAAATATTATATACCTATATTTAATGCATTGCAATTATCTTTGGACTCGTTATCCTTTGAATAAACAAGCAAAAGCCTCTCTGACCTCTGACAGGGTGTGACATATTGTGTTTTGGTAACGAAAGGACTTTCCTTGAAAGGCTGAAAAAAGGGCAAACTGAACTATTTATTAAAGTGTAATTAAGATAACTGAAATTTCTAAAACTGGAGTTTATAGTAGTCAGGGCTTGTGAGATAGCTGAACACTTGGGTCGGGCATTAGGGTGTTCTAAAGGTCGGGATATGTAGAGGAGAAGGGACTGTAAGTTGCAATAGATAAATAATATAAAAAAGGAGAAATAAAATCGCTTACTGTAAAATTTTTTTTCTGAGATATTGTGTATACTGTACAAACCCCCGAGAGAGATCCCTTAGAGGACCTGGGCTGTAATATATATTTTGATTAGCGACATTAAATACAAACGCCAGGGGTTTCAGTGAATGTTTTTACTAAATGTTCTGCGTGTTGTCTGCTATGCAGCAGTGCGAGTTTTACTGTTCGTACGGAATGTTTTAAAATATAACACTGTTCTTTGTCAAACATATCATGACATCAGTTCAGGGTGTTTTGTGGATGTCTTGCCCCAACTTCCCCTTAAACTGACAGTTTTTATGCACACGCTGCATGGGTTTTCACGACTGAAACGCTCGGAGTGACGGCCAGTGGGTGCTAGCTGTGTGTCAGCCCTCGCTGTTCTTTTTTAGTGAGAATTCCAGTGAAAAGGGACAGCGAGCGGTTAAGTTTTTCACGTCAGTATTATTTCTCGCTCTTCCCAGAGTGTTCGTTGCACTTCTGACTGAGGGATGGATTAAGACTCGGTGTCTGTAAAGCAAACAAAAATCTTCCTTGAGTTCTTTTCAGAGTACGATTGATTTATCTGTGTGTGCGTTTTGATGATTAAAACCTGGAAGCAACTCATACTTGGGATAAATCATTCGGTTAACTGAAATTAGGGCAATTTGTGTAAAATGCCAAGTGCTTGATTTGGCTGTGCTACTTGTCAAGGATAATGAAAGAAACTTACCTCTCTCGGACTCCGATAGGTAATGAAAGAAACTTACCTCTCTCGGACTCCGATAGGTAATGAAAGAAACTTACCTCTCTCGGACTCCGATAGGTAATGAAAGAAACTTACCTCTCTCGGACTCCGATAGGTAGCATTCTTGCCAACCTAATCACAGGTGAGGGGGTGGGATGGTAACTTTTTTTTATTTATAGCCTTTCTCCTCCGTTAAGAGACTTGATTGTGTGGAGGAGCAATACTCAGTAGAAACCGAATCCTTCTGACCTGCCTTACTGAGGTACCTCAGTCCGTAGCACTGCAATATTCGGGAGATTTAGCCTCGATGGGCTCTCGGTGCTGAACACCTAACTTCGTATTGCAAGCACAGCCCTGACCAATAACACTCAGCAGCGAAGCACAATTGCACCCTTGAAGATATGGCCAGATCATATCTAAAAGCAATAGAAATTTATTGAAGTGTCCTGGAATATTTAATTATTACTTGAATCTCTGAGATGTTAAGACCGGTGTGTGAAAGTTGTTGTAGTCCTGCAGCTCGGGCGTTAGTTGGGAAGAGTTTGCACAACCCTTGAAGAAGGCACAGAGGCGCTGGGGTTGGTGATCACCCTGCGCGTCGCTGCTGTTGGCAAACCTGGCAAGAAGGATTTGAGCAGCACCCTCGGGTCTTTCTGACTTGCTCTCCGTTATGGAAGGAGCAAGAACCATTTCCCTCACAATTTTTATCACTTTGGGTTTTTTGTGTAGAAAAATCCTTAAAAGAACTGGAGCCTATTATTATTATTACTGTTATTTTAAACCCCGCGAGTGCTTCACTGAGCCCCAGGTGAGTTGAGAGTCTTCATAGCAAGATGGTCCTTTGCTTCTTTCTTTCAGCCTACTCTGTGGTCTTGATAGGTGTAGTTAGAGGATTAGGCTTTCCAAAGAGTTAAAAACTTTCCTGTAATGTCCTCGTACTGTTTTCCCGTGTCCCATAACATTTTGTTTTCAGCTGCTGGGTTACCTACGTGTTTAGGGAGTGACGTTGTTAGTGCAATAGTAACGGTGAGAAGATCATGCATAAAGGACCAAAACTAACAGAACTGTTGCCGAAAGGTTCCAGCCATGTACCTGTTGCCATAAACTCGGTGCTTTCTGTTGTTAAATTCCTACACCCACTGACGGATGAATGGAACACTCTGGGGGAAGGGGAGCGCTCGTTAGGGGCAGATTGCAGTCACGGGCTTGAGGCTTGCTCGTTGGCCTTGGTGCTGGGTGATGGTGCCTCCGGAGGAATCACCAACCTAACCAATACATGGTGACACTTGTTAGTGTCACAGAGCAGGGGCGTTTCCTTCTGTGGGCTGAGGGCTGAAAGGAAAGGGCGGGTTTTTCATCCCTAGGAAATCCCTTTTTTTTGCTCCTAGCCCTAAATGAGATTTCTCTTTACAGCTTTTTTAAAATCCTCTTTGAGGAGAGTGGGAATGTGTATCCCCTACTAGTGTTTGAGTTTCACAGATTTTTGTTTTGAAGACCTTATGTACTACCAAATGCTGAATGTAACTGCCATAAATTTCAGGAAAAAAAAGCCACGAACATGATCCCGTTTCCTGTCGGTGAGTTTCTGGTGAGCGCGGTGTTGGTTCGTATCACTTGGAAACATTCGTGTTCTGTTGAGCTGAATTCTGACAGAGGTTGGGGATCTCGCTGCTGCGGCGTGTGAGGAAGGGGCCGAGGGGCCGGAGCAGCCCGTGCGGCCGCAGAGCCTCAGGGGAGTGAGCTTGTGTGTTTGGCACGAGTAGAGCTCGTGCGGCCGCGCTGGGGCAGCTGCCAGAGTGGCAGGAGAGCTGCAGCAGCAGGAAAGCGCTGCATGAGGAGGGGAAGAATCCTCTGGGTCGGGTAACAGCTGGTGACTTGGTTGAGCCTGTGCTACTTGAGAATTAATCTCTGCTGAGTTAGTAGTGTGTGTTCTGTACCTTTTACTTGTGTTTTACCTCTATTTAAAAGCTTTGTACTGCCTCTCCTCTTTGAAACTGGTAAAGCCTTTATAAATCTAAATTAATGAGCTTGCACAATCTTGTATACAGGAAACCCATCTTGTCTCTAACGTGATTATTAATGTATTATTCTGTAAAAACTGATTAAAAGGAGAGCAGTTTAACTGCCTGGGCTCCGTGTTTCTGCCTTGTTCCGAGGGGAGCAGCGGTTGTGCTGGAGATGGTGTTGCAGGTGGGAGCATCCTGCGCGTGGCTTCTGCACCCACCACGCTGCGTCCTCAGGCCTTCCGCCTCGGCGCTGGCAGCTTGTGGGGCGGAGTGGGCAGAGGCAAAAAAGAAACACGACGCAGTTAATGGGAGAGGATGCACCACAGAGCTGGCTGCTTAATGCAGCTTTCCAGGTATTTACTTAATCACACATCTTGCCTGTCCTGGTGGCTCAAGGTGAGAAATGTCCTGTGCTTCGTTGTGTGCCAATCGCTGCCTTGATTGTGTGCTCAGGCCTGCCAAGGACTGTGCTTCAGCCACCTTGGTTCCTAAGAAGCCTTCGCATCAGCCCCACGGCAGCAGGATCAGGGTATCCGTGCTCTGCCCAGCACGATGGGGCGGGCAGGGCGGCAGGACCAGGGCGGATGCGCAGCCCTCAGCTCAGTCCCCGCAGTGTTATTGACCTTGATTCTCTCTCATTTGCATCCAGCATTTTTCATCCTCTGGAATATGGTGTTTGGGGACCTTTCCATCATTAAGTGGATTTACAGCAATTTCCTTATGTGTTTTCTCCAAGGGATTCTGTTATGAGAGGCACATTAAATCTCCATTAATACCTCATTATCCGACTGATAAGATTACCATGATAATGAGGCAGAAATTCTAATTGTTTCACTTCTTATTGTGCCTTTCATTAAATCACATACCTGGAAGTTGCCGAGGGGAAGCTCCGGCCTGCAGCCCTCTGGAGGTGAACCCATTGCTGGGCACCCTGGTCCTGCTCCTGCTGCTGGAGGGATGCTGGAGTGTGCTTCTCCCTCACGGCCAAGCTACCAGGAGGACTTGGAGGAGCCCTAGGGCTTGCGGTAACCTGTGCCGAGAGAGCAGCGTGTTCTTGAGGAGAGCACGCTCCACGCAGCCTCCTGCCCTGGTTTTACACAGCCTCTCGCTCGGGTTAAGTGCAGGGGTGTGCAGCCTCCTTCGAGCTGTTACAGCCCATCAGGTCAATGATCCATGAACTAAAAAGTCTCTAAGCAGGAGCAATTATTGTCTATCATGTGTCAAAGGCGCCCGTATTGACCCCGATAGATGGAGCCATTATAGCCTGTTGAGTCAACGAAGCATGAACGGGGAGTCCCAGGGAGCAGGGGTCTCCGCAGCCCTGTCAGCACCATCGCCTCCCTCGTGTCCCCCGCGGGGTCCCGGGGCAGGGGGGAAGCCGGTGACCCTGCTGGCTTGAGGTTCACCAGGGACCCCTCATCCCGGCTCCTGCTCCCTGGGCTGTGGCTCTGGCCTGGTGATGCCTCTGTGGGGCCATGGGAGCCCCATCCTGGTCCTGACTGGCAGCCCAGAGCTGGCCTCACTGGAGAAAGCCACAGGGGTCCCACTTGGCACCAGATCCAGCCCCAGGTCTGCCAGTTCCTTCCAGGGAAGGGCCTGAACCCTCCCTGCAACCTGCTCTGCTCTTCAGGGTTGGCTCATGGCCCAGGAGAGGAGCCCGTGGTGGCTGCACCTCCTGAGAAGAAGGGCAGCTTTCAGCACAGCCACATTGGCTGTGGAGTTGGGGTGCAGGCAGCACTTGGCTCTTCTGTGTGGAGATGGAGATGGAGGCCAGCACCCAGCCCCCTGCCAGGCCTCCTTGGGTCCAGAGCTGCAGCAGAAAACAACATTACCCTGCACCAGTGGACTTCGTTAGGCTCCTCCTGCGCTAACGAGGCAAGATCTCCATAGTAACTGGCACATTTGGAGGGCAGGGGGACCAGAGACAAAGCCAGTGTGGGAACAGCAGGCGGACCCCCCTGCACAGTTCATCCTTCTGGCACCTCAGAGTCTGAAGTGCATCCCTCCAGCCTCCCAGAGGCCCTGCGGCATCCCAGAGGCCCTGGTGCTGCTCACTGGGAGTGTGGGTGATGCCTCCTCAGCCCATTCTCTCCTGGTAGCTTCGCAAGGAGGCAGATGTGACCCCCATGGCAGTGACCCCTGTCTGTGTGGCTGCGGGAATGTCACTGCCATGGGATAAGGTGGGTTTTGGTGCCGTCCTGCAGAGCTGCAGCACCTGTGTGGGGGCAGGTGTGGTGTGGGCAGCGGGCTCTGCCCTGCCCGGCACTGCCAGCCCTGCCGGCGGCACCGCCACTTAGCCACAGTGCCAGCAGAGTCGTTGGGCTGGGGTTAATCAACATTCATTCATGTTTCCAAGTGTAAATTGAGCATTTGTTTAATTATGTGTAAGTAGCAATACATTCTGGCCATTATCTAAATCACTATTTTATTTCCTGGATGTGGTTTCATAATGCTGGGTTTGTGCTCCAGCCTCTGCATCATTAACAGAGAAGAGTTAATGAATATAAAAGCGTAAAGGCTAATTACACTTTAATTTACAATCATGGTCTCATTTTGGGACCACATGAAATCTGTTTTGAAAACAATTAAAAAAAAAAAAAAAGCCCGGTGAAGATCTGGTGAGTAGAAGAGTTTGGCACCAAGTGAGCGGTGCCGGTGGCCACCAGGCTGGTTGCCACATGGCCGCTCGGCGCTGGCAGGGCCAGGGCTGCCCACAGACCTCTCGCTGTCCCTGTGGTGCCACTGCTGCTGGGGCTGGCGTGGGACCCCTCTGGGGCCAGCGATGGTGCTGAGGGATGTAAGCTGGAGCCCGAGCAGAGAGCGCGGTTCACCTGAAGGAGACAAAGATTTATTGGGCTGCAGATGTTCAAAGCAAAATTCATCGAGAGTGCTGACTCGAGCACTTTGTGCTGTTTGCAGTCGCTGGGGTCTAAGCGGAGGCTTTCCAGCCAGTGGCTGCTGGGAGCTGGTGCTGGTGCTTGGTCCTTGTGGGGCACAGCACCTGAAATCGAAGCTCAGGGCAGGAAAGGGGATGGTGAGAGACTTAAGCTTCCGTTTCTGCTGCGCTGTCTGTAGGAGGATGGCTCTGAGTAGCAGGGATTTTGCAACCTGAGGTGCCGTGTCGGGGCTTGTGGCAGCTCCTTGCAGAGCCCACGGGATTCGTGCCCCGTGGCAGGGACCCCAGCAGAGTCCCCCAAGGCTCTGGGACGCAGCTTCTGCAGGTGCTCGGCATCCACGAGGACGATGGAAGAGGGGAGGTTGAGATGAGATCTAACCCTAATCCTGGCCCAGGCTGCCCAGAGCAGGGTTGACTGGGCTGTGCTGGTGTGGTGGGAGAGCAGGGCAGGAGCTCATGGCTCCCATACTGGTGTGTGTGATGCACGTGTGCCTGTGTTTGCAATTGGCAAATATCTGTTTGTATTACCTTTATTGTTCTGATTCCCTCAGAAATGAAATAAAAGCCTCTCGCTGGCTGCAGGAGGGAGCGGTGGCCTCGGAGCGAGAGGCTCATTCTCTGCTCGGGTCTGGCTGCCTGCAGCCGGCAGAGGAAATAAATCTCCCCGAGAAAACCACTTTGCTCACACAATTCCAATCCAGCAGGGCACAGTGGCATCACTCACTTCTTGTTTTATTTAGCTGATAATCTTTTATTGGGCCAGTCGAGCCCTCTGGATGTGCAGAGCCTCTCCGCAGGCACTCAGAGCTGGGAGGGCGCGATGCCCAGTGGTGAATCCTCTGCAGAGAAGCTGGCTCTGGCAGCACTGCGGCTGTGCCGGACACATCCCTCAGGTAATGGGTCCCCTGAGCTCGGGCCCTGCAGGAGCACTGAGCACAGCAGTTTTCCCCCCTGTGCACAGTGAGGACAGGACATAGAATCATAAAACATAGAATCATAGAACAACCAGGTTGGAAGAGACCCATCGGATCTTCTAGTCCAACCATTCCTATCAAACACTAAACCAAGTCCCTCAAGAGCTCATCCACCCGTCCCTTAAACACCTCCAGGGAAGGTGAATCAACCACCTCCCTGGGCAGCCTGTTCCAATGCCCAATGACCCTTTTGGTGAAAAACTTCCTCCTAATCTCTAGCCTAAATCTCCCCTGGTGGAGCTTGAGGCCATTCCCTCTTGTCCTGTCCCCTGTCCCTTGGGAGAAGAACCCAGTTCCCTCCTCTCCACAACCTCCTCTCAGGGAGTTGGAGAGAGCAATGAGGTCTCCTCTCAGCCTCCTCTTCTCCAGGATAAACACCCCCAGCTCTCTTAGCCGCTCCTCATAGATCCCTCTGCTCGCCAGGTGGCTCTGGTGGTGGCTCAGAGCAGCTCTCAGGGAGGTTTAGAGGATGTGATGGGCCCAGGGGTTCTGCAACTGAGCCCAGAACTTCACCTGTTTGTGCTGCCTCAGGTGCCCGATGGCCTTTGCTGGGGACGTGTCACTGGGACTCTGCCCCTCCCTGGATCCGTGCGGGATCTAGGTGCCTGTCCCTGTGAGCATATCCCTGCTTGGCTGGGGGCACCTGGGGGCACCTCTCCTTCCCACCCTCCTCCCATGCTAATGCCAGGACTGTGCCACAGACAGAGCCGTGTGCGTCCCTCAGAAAGGTTTGTCACCCAGGCCATGTCACTAATGAACACATCCAGCAGGCTGAGCGCCTGCCGTGGCTAATTGAAAGCGCTCACAAGTGGGAATAATTGTGGGTTAGGCCCCTCCCTGCGCTCGGAAAGATTTGACTTTCAAACATCGACGTCTGCGCGTGTGGGGAGCAGCCAGTGGCCCCAGGGCTGCATCCCAAGCGGTTTAGGGTGACTGCATCCTCGCAGCATCTCCCGCAGAGGCATCCTGGGCCCTGTTGATGTGGCACTGATACGTGTCGTCCCCTCCTTTCCCCTGGAGAATCATAGAATCACCAGGTTGGAGAAGCCCCATTGGATCGTGGAGTCCAACTACTCCCATCGATCACCAACCCATGTCCCTCAGCGCCTCGTCCGGCTCAGCTCCATCCTCCTTGCAGGACCAGATGATGCGCAGAGGGTCTTCACCAGAAGCTGTATCACCTCTCTCTCCGGAGGGTGAATGAGGGACGGGAGCACCAGCCTCCCGGGGCGGAGGTTGCATCCCCTCGGGACCCACGGAACGTGGGTCCCGAGGGGATGCAACCTCCGCCCCGGGAGGCTGGTGCTCCCCTGCAGCCCCACAGGACTGGGACACCCTCCTCTCAAGACACCGTGTGCTCTGGGCATCATCCCACCCCCTCCTCGCCAGCATTCCCACCTCTCTCCGCTAATCCTTGTCATCTCCAATCTTATCAGCAGCGATTCCGCATTTACTTCCAGATTGCGGATGAAAACGTTTGAACGTCGCCGCTCGACGACGAGGATTCCCCATTGACAACCGCTTCTTGAGACCTGTCAGTCAGCCAAGTTTTTAATCCTTTTAACGTGTGCTCTATTGATATTATACGGGGCTAATTTTTTTTAATCGAAACGTCGTCTGCTATTAAATCAGACGCCTAAGAGAAGCCTGAGCACACTTCAGCTTTTATTAGTTAAACTTTTATTAGTTAAACTTTTAAATTAAAAGAATGAAACCAAATTTTTTGACAAACTGTGCTTTCCGGAGAACCCTGTTACCCACCACTGGTTGCAGACCCACTCGCTATCGACTGGTCGATCATAGCTGGTTGATCAGCTATGAGTTTTTACACACATTTATTTTTTACAATTTGTAATAAACATTTTTGCTGTTTGTTACAATTTGTAATAAACATCTTTGCTGCTGTCGTCGTCTTAGCAAAATGTTTTGGACCCTAACAATTCTCACAGACGTTTTTTTTAGTAGAAAGGTTGTTTAAATTAGGAATCCTTCATCCGCAATAATTTAATGCCTCTCTGGGGTTTCACTGTCTTCACCTGAAAAGAGAATTTCCAATGAAATGCACAGTCACAGAGATTTCTCTTCCCTAAACTTTTGGTAACATTCTTCGTAATGCGAAGTAAAATAATTTGTTTTATATTCGTTTTATATTCGTTTATATTTGTTTATATTCGCTTTATATTCAATGTAAAATAATTCGTTTGCGAGGAATACAAGAGTTGGTAAAGTCTATATTTGAACCCATTAAGCATGATCCTCTCAGTGCTTTTATCTGTAAGTAGGACTGTTCACTCCTACACACAACCGTGTAGTGTTTGTGGACAATGAGAGAAATCCCTTATGGAAAGGAATAATCTAAACAACAACAAAAAAAACCCCTAGTTCTGGTAATCGATGGTTGTCTGGTGAATAACAGAACAGTGAAGTGAGAATGGGTGGATGAGGTGCTGAGGCACATGGGTTAGTGATTGATAGGAATGGTTGGACTTGATGATCCGGTGGGTCTCTTCCAACCTGGTTGTTCTGTGATTCTGTGACTGCAACTGTTTACACTCCTCTGCTGCTGCTGTGGGACACCACAGGGTGAGCTGAGCCCATCGGGCTGGTGTATTCTATGATTCTGTAGGATTCTATGATTTCCCAGTAGGACTGGGAAAGGGCTGGGATGGTGTGGGGGTAGAATCATAGAATCATCAGGTTGGAAAAGACCCACCGCATCATCGAGTCCGACCAGAGGAGCCAAGTCCAGGCCACTTCACGGTTGAAGTCTTGGTGGGGAAATGGGAATTTTTCCTCCTGCGCTGGATGCAGCCTCTGACCTGAAAACCACCGCCCCGACCTCCCCGGATGAGGAGCAGGAGCAGGCGAGCAAATGTGATCTGACAGCCCGAGCGGCACCAATATGGTTACCAGCTGTCCGGCCGCCACTGGGCCCTGCTGGTTGGGAGGGCGATGCCCCAGCCACAGATGCATTTTGTGGAGAGGAGGGAGGGCTCGGGCAGGGCTGGGCGCAAGCACCTACGTGCGGTTGGGCACACTGCCCGGCACCCTGTGGCTGGGACAGACACCTCCAAGCCAGGGCTGGTGCAGAGCTGCCCCGCGGCGCCGCAGCCGGGATTGGGGGAGCCCTGCCCGTAGCCAGGTCACCCTGCAAGGTTCCCCTGCTCGGGAAAACCCTCCACTGTCACCCTCACTGTGTCCCACATGGGTCCGTCCTGCACGTCGTGGCTTCGCCAGCTCTCAGCGTCCAGATCAAGCAACTCTTTGTAAATCTAAATTAATAAGGTTGCACGGCTATAGACACCAGAACATGCGCCGTATCTTGTCTTTGTCGATCAATGCATTATATCATCCCATAAAACCGTTTAAAAAGCAGAGCAGTTCATCTCACCGGCTTCCACGTCTCAACATTATAAATTTCGTATTATGGTTAATGATTGTCAGTGCAGACGGAGGACACGCAAGCTGATCAGTATTGTAGTTGAGAATTAATTATTGGAGGGTCGCTGCAGAGGACACGGTGGAGGGGGTGGCTGCTGATTAGCAATTTATTATCTCTAAAATGCCAAAGAGCAACGTGGAAGGGGAGTTTGTGTGTCTGGCACCGCCCGTGCCCAAGCACCACTGCCAGCAGGACCTGTCACCAGCACCAGCTCCACAGACACGTCCCCAGCACGTGGACATGGGGACAGGCAGGTTGAGCCGGTTGATGGCCTGTGGAGCATTGCTATCAACTGAGTGTGAGGGCAAGGCTGGGGCCGTGGGCATCTCATGGGCACAGGGGAGCGTCTCTTGGCAGGGCAGTGGTGTGGAGGTGGGAACCATCACATCCCCATGGCAGGGAGCATCCTACCTGCCCTCCTGCCAAGCCTTCCCTGTGCTACCCGTCCTGCCGGCTCCTGTCCCCGTGACCAGAGCCACCGTCAGGCTGGGTGAGCTGGGCAGGATGGCAGCGAGAACAGAGTGGGGATTTGTGTTCTGAGAGCACAAACTACTAAAAGCACTAATACACAGCACTTTGCCTAAACCCTGATGGTGAAAGTGGCTGCAGAGCCCCAGCCGGGCAGGCGATGCCATGATTGTGATGCCGGCAGCTGCCTGTGCCAGCTCCACTCCCCAAGCCCTGGGGGCTCCCTCTCCCCCTATTTCAGCTTCATCCCTCCCGCTGCAGGCCCTTCGGGCACCCCGTTGTCCGCAGGGATGCCGCAATGAACAGATGTCTCTGCCCCGGCTCTGGACACAGGGATGTCGGTCCCTCAGGCTAGACGGTGACCTGGTTGCCGATGCCAGCTGCTTGGAGAGCCCGTGGCTGGATGATGCTCTGCTGCAAGACCCCTGCCTGGCAGCCCTGCCCACAGACACTCAGGGGCTGAGGCTCGGCGGCTGCAGCGACTGCCCTTCCACCCAGCCCTGGCCACCACTCCTGCTCCTCCCATGCCCGGCACCGTTTTATCACCCAGAGCGGAGGAACAAGCAGAAAATTCCACACGAAAATAAAACCCCAACCCCAAAGTCCCATTAAACAAAAAGAACAAACATCGGCGAGTAATTGGATTAGGGCTTTATCAGATCTTCTTGCTCGCAGTCGCTCAGCCTGTTCCTCGGCAGGGGTGTCATCTTATTGCAGGGATTTAACTTTTATTGACTAATAATGATGCTTCGCAAAGAAGGAAGCAGGCCCCGCGCCAAGGGGAAGTGTCACAGCCTCGGGAAGCCACCGGGACGCCAACACGTCATTATGATTGTTTTCCATTTCAAGGTCTAGTTCTGGGATGAGTTTGATCCCTTCTAGCTATGCGGTGATGAGAGGCACCAAAGCAGGGTGCAAACGGCCTTGTGCCCTAAGAAGATGGCTTTTTATTTTCCAAACGGCACAGCAGCCACGTGGGATGGGGAGGAGAGATGCCCTTATGAAGGGACATCATCTGCAAAGGGACCTGCGGAGGCTTTTTATACCCAATTCCCTAGTGGTGTGGGCTCGATGAGCCGATGGGTCTCTTCCAACCTGGTTGTTCTATGATTCTATGATTCTATAATAAGATGACATCCCCGCAGAGGAAAAGACTGACGGCCTGTGAGACAGAGGAGCTGACAAAGCCCCAGTGCAATTACTTTATTCTTTTTTTTTAATGGGAATTCAGGTTGTTTTTTTTTATTCCCCTGAAGAATTTCTGCCTCTCCTCTCTTCAGGGTGATAGAACAGTGCTGTCCTCGGGTGGCACCAGGGTTCTGAGGGGCTGCGTCGCCTCATCTTCCACAGGCCAAAGAGGAGCTGGGGGGGGCCAGTGGGGGCACATCAGGGGTGGTCGAGGTGGCTGTGGCCAAGGGACTTGCAGCAGCGCAGGGAAAGGAGCCAGGGCCAGGGGGACGGAGATTGGCTGTCCGGGTAGGGCTGAGCTTGGCCGGCCTGTGCCCCAGTGCCAGAGCTGAGGGCTCAATGGGGACTCTGAGTGGCTGGGATGTGCCAGCAGTGTGGTGTCAGGGCTGCTACAGGGAGCAGGGTGGGTCCCCAGCCAGGGGGGAACCCCTGGCTGGGGACCCACCCTGCTCCCTGTAGCAGCCCTGACACCACAAGGACAGCGGCCCTGGTCGCACAGTCTGTGCGGCGCCGGACGGCTGCCGGTGCGGCCTGAAGATGGCACGCTAAGAGTGGGAACCGCAGCGCAGAACAAAGGCGCCTCTGCCCTCGCCTTGTCCTCGTCCTCATCCCACAGCCCCGGCCTGAGGCCTGGCCCACAGCCCCTGGGCGAGGGGCCCCCCCATGTCCGCCCCACACGCACTGTTCCCGCTCAGGCAGCAAGAGCAGGGCCTACCCGAGCCCCACAGCTCATCCCCAGCGCTCGGCCCCAGCGCTGGTCCCCTGCCCAGGCTGATCCCGTAGTGGGGGACATGGGGGTCCCTGCTCCTGTGGTGCAGCACCACCAGGCACCCAACACCATGAATACTGAGAGGATATCAGGGCAGAAAGGAGCCAGGGGACGACCAGGACCCCACATTTTCCTCCTCAGGCCACAGCAGCCATGACACGTGCACACGCTGTGCCCATTTACGCTGACACACAAGTTGCCGTCTGCTTGTGCCACATCCTTATTCAGCCGCTCTCTGAGAAGCCTCACAAGTGGGGAACAAGCTTTCTGGCAGAGCAGCAGCCTCTTGCCCTCAGGGTCACTGAGTCTTGCCCATCCCAGTTGTCTCCAGAGGCAGCTGGAAAGTCTAAGCCATGTTGCCACCTCCATTGCTTTTGCTCTACTCCTTGCGCAGGAGATGAGCTGCTCTTCCCCTTCACCACTAGCAAACTCAGCTCTGAATCGATGAAGCCGAGCAGTGAGGGCAGCGGGATGGGGTCCCGGGGCTCCTGCAGGCCCGAACCCCTCAGTGCGAGGCTGTCCCCATGCCAGTGTCACGCTGGGGCACATCAGTCACAGCTTGGGAGCTGACAGGGCTGATGTTGGGTGTCACAACACCCCATGTCTGCAGGAACTTGCCTTTGTTGGGTTGTTTTTTTAAAGTATTTCTGTGTGTCTCACCTCATGCCATCCTGGGCGTGGGCAGGTGGGACAGCTCAGTGCCATGGGGCTGATGGCTGCATGAGGCAGCAGCACAGACCCTCCGAGCCCTTTGCATGTCCCCTCCGCTGGGCCCCCACGATGCCAACCGGGACCCCACGTATCTCGCTGCTGGTTCTGTGCCATGTGCCTCCTGCAGCGATGAGCCCGCGTCGGAGCTGGGCTGGGGCACGGGAGGTGCCCGTCCTGCTAATTAGAGCCTGCTGAGGAGGAACTCGCTCAGCTCCGTCTCCCTTGACATTAAGACCTAAATCTGCTATAAAACCAAATGGCTACGCACACCCACATCTAGGAGGCTTTTAGTTCAGCAACAAGTGAATCCATCAAAGCCCAGCACCTAATTTAATAGCAATAATGAAAGGTGTGCGTCACTATTAATTTAAGCACTCCAACATTAGCCTTGCACTTAGAAACCAGCAAGGCAAAGCTATTTACAAATGAATGTACCAGGGCAATAAATTGAAAGTACTGGTTTGACCCATGGTGGCTGCTTTCTTCATTTATACATAGATAGATTTCTATAGATGCATTTATTCCCATCTCTTTAGCGAGGCCTCCCTAATTAAGTTGAAGTGGCAGTGAAAGTGTGGCAGCAAGCGTGGAAAGAAGCTGCTAAAAACATATTTAATTCATTATAAATAATCTTTGCTACCACGAGGCTGGATAAAGGTTTGCAGTATCGGAGCAGCCTGCCAAGGGAGGCCAAGGAGATCACCTACGCGCAGAGAGGCCATTTGCATCATGGGGTTCGACCTCCTCGCACTGAGAAAAGGAGGAATCTGCATGGTGTGGGAACCCCTGCGCCCATGAAGGGTCCCAGGGCACTGGCACCAGCACCGGCACCAGGACCAGCACCGGCACCAGCAGCCATCCTGGCTCCAGGAACAGGGGAGCAGGACAGGGTGAGGGTCTGCTGGCCTGGTGCCGGCTCCGTGTTGCCGTGTGCCGAGTGTGTCCCCAGGATGATAATGTACGTTAAGAGGAAGGTGTATGTCACCCACATTAAAGGAGCTTAATGTGCTCGGAGTCACATTATTGTACCCTTGTAGAATACATTATCTGTCATGCTGCCTTTACAGGCTGTCACCTCGCAGAAAGGCTACGCTGTTCCTGGAAACCATTATCAGCCTCTAATGATATTATCAAAATTGGAGCGTGTGGCATGTCGGGGGCTGGGGAGGCACCGCGCTGGTTGCCCCTTCGTGCCCCACGAGCAGCGGCAACGCGAGTCCCTGGGGCAGAGCTGGGTACGAGCAGGGAGCGAGGGGCACAGAGGCCACGGACCCCTCCTGCGGACCCAGAGGTGTGCCCAGCGCCCGGGCCCATCGCGTGGCATGGATGGCGAGTGGGAGTGCTGGGGAGCTCAGCCTTTGTGCCATCGCCCAGGCCGGGGGCTGCGGTGGCCCTGGTGGCGAGGTGGGCAGCATCTCCCTGGCCGCAGGCAGGGAGGTGTCCCAGGGTCCCCACACCACACTGGCACCCGGCTCAGCCCCACGAGGCGTGAGCTGGAAACGCAGTGAGAGTCGGTCAACACGTCAGCCGCTCAATATTGCTTTTCCCTCTCCCGTCAGGTGAAATTAAAGAAAAAAGGAGCCTTCTTTTTTTGGAGTGTAATCTTCTGCCTGCAACCAGAAGCCACGTAAACTGATAAATTGCAGATTAAACGAGTGCCACACTCCACTTCAGTCCCTGGCTGTTAATTCCCCTGTTGTGCAATTCCCTGCTCTCAGGGTCTGTCAATTCCAGCTAATCGCAGGAGGCACTAAAACACTCTGCCCTGACAGCCCCGGATCAAGAAACCCCTGACTCCAGCTCAGGTGGATTGCATGCATCACTTATGCACAAATCAGCAATATGCCAGCAGGGAGGAATTATGTCCGATGACAGCCCAGACATGAGGTACATATTGCAGAGCCGGCGAGCCCCAGCGCCGTGACAGATTGCAGCAAGGGGCTGCGTGCTGGTGCGGGAGCAGCTCCCGCACTCACCATCCCCAAACACGCTGGCACTCGTGCTGCAGAGCCCCTGGCATCTCGCCCAAGCTGTCCCCGGCCCTGTCCCTGTCCCCATCCCCACTGGAGCCATTGCCCTAGCTGCCCGGAGCGGGAGATGCTGGCTCTGGGGTGAAGGGGTCGCAGGGCAGCGAGTGAGGAGCAGGCACAGCAATGGGGAGGGTGCTGTGGGCGCTCAGGTGTCTCACCTGGGGAGGGATTGGCAGACGCCCCGCTCTGCCCACCCCACAGCACAGAGGGCCCCGCTCAGACCCGCCCGACTCCATTTTAACATTTAACTTGCCTTAGCCTGTGATCCTGAAAAGCTTAAATTACCGACAGCCTTGCAGTTGCTCATTAATAATTGCTTCATTACTGTATGCGATCGCATTCTCCTGACAATAATGGTGCTTGCTGGTGTATTTCTAATTATCTGGCATTTCAGCTCCCTAACAGAGCCCTGATGGTAGCGGATCCTGGGAAGAGGTCTGGGCTGCTCTGGGGACGCCTCGCACAGGACTCGGGGCTGCTGAGTCCCACCTCGCTTGGTCCAACTTGGCTGCTGTCCCCATCGCACGCCTGGTGCTTGCGTAGGAGCTGGTTTGGGAGCAGGGATGCAGAACACGACGAGAGCTGTGGTGCCTGAGCAGGTGCCCAGTGTGGCCACAGCAGCCCTGGCACCGCTCTCATCCTGGGCGAGCGGAGCTGAGCAGGAGGTGCCCGAGCCCTCGGTGGTGCCCGCGGTCGCGGCTTTTCCTACAGAGCTGTCTTGGCTCGTGGCAGGAATGCAGGAGCCGCTTGTCAGCCCCGCAGAGGAATCCCTCAGTGCTGGAGGAATCGCGCTCTGTCCCTGCTCTCGTGCTGCGGAAACGTCCACTTGTGCCCCAGCTTGGCTGCAGCCACCAGCCTGGAGCCCATTATGGCACGAGCTGCCCCCGCACTCCCGCCCGGGGAGGGGGCTCATTTGTAGTTAAAAATCTATTGTGACTTGTCAGAAAAATGAATAAATGAGCACATTATTTTTTCATTTTGGAGCTCAGCATCTGTTTGTCTAATCAAGAAAGAGAACTGGGAAAGTCAGCCAGGGCTGACGCACACATTTTATTTAACTTTTCCTCTGTCAAAGGAGTTTAAACGTGTAATGAACAGGCCATGGTGATTTGAAATATAATCCCATTACTCTGATGAGATTACCAAGGCTGTGAGAGTTCACAAATCATGCTTAGGGTTTTTAGAGCAAACAACACCCTGTTGAGGTTTTTTTTTTTTTTCGTTTTTTTTCGCATTCAGGCAGAGGTGTGTGGGGAGAATAAAACCTGACAGTGCTTAACCCTTGGTGCAGTGGCAGCGTGGGCTGCATGCAGGGCCAGCCCTCCCTGTGCCTCAGCCGCTCGTGGTGGCCCTGGGTCTGCACCGTGGGCGCTGCAGCTGGGCACCGGGCACCCTCACCAACATGTGTCTCCATCCTCCTCTCCGTCCTTGTCCCAGCAGCTCACCAGGAGGCCGCACTGGGCTGTGATTTAAAGGGCATTAATTTCAGCAGCAGCCTCAGCAGCAGCAGCCAATAGCACAGGCTGCCACAGCAGTGCATTGCCACCAAATTCATGGGCCCATTACAAACATGTCTCCATAAATAACCCCCCCAGCACCCCCTTAATTTCTAAGCTGCACCCAGGGCTCTATGGCGGTTTTGCTCTGCTGGTGCCAGTGTGGGTTGGGTGCGCCCGATGCACTCAGATGGGTCCCAGCCCAGGTTGTCTGAAAAAGCAGCTGCAAAAGCCACCAGGATGCACCAGGCTCACCTTAGGAAGCCACAGGCTTAGATTCTTTGTGCAGGAGCTCACGACAAAGCCCTGCGGAGCTCTGGTCGGGCTGGGTGCCCCGAGCATCCTCTGTGACCAGGTTGCCCTTTTGTTTCATCTCTGCAGGCAGCACTTCACCACCCTTGCCCGGCTGACGGCCCCTGAGCCGGAAAAGCTGCTCCTGCTGTTTTATACCTTCACAAACCTCCCAGATAAACACTCAGTCACCCTTGGAGCACAAGGAGTGACATCAGGGTCTCACCACAAAGGTCACCTGTCTCCCCAGCGGGATTCGGGACCCTCTGAGCAGCTTTGTGCAGAGCCAGCCCATCCCGTAGGTACGAGCTGCCTGCGGCTCCCGCAGCGAAACAGCATCAGTTGTCTGTGTGCTCTCTGTGCCAGAGCTCTCTGACTCTCACAGGGGCTGTGCCCAGGATTCTTTGCAAGCTTAGGTTCTGCTCCGTGAGGTGGAATTGACCATAAAACTGCAGGTGCATGTGCGAGTCAGGACCCGGTCCAGCAGCAGGAGAAAATTCAGGAAGCGTCGGCTGCCTCCCAGCGCTCCCTCCCTCGCCACTGAGCCGCCATCCTCCCCTGCCAGCGCCCGGGAACACGGCATGGAAGGAACAGCTTGCTTTTCTGACCCAGTTGAATGCCCATCTGAATCAATTAAATCTACAACTACCGGGGAAAGACCAGCCCGTGATGGATCTGTGTTCAGCTGTGCACAGATTGCAACCATGAGCTCCCATTTAACTCTTTCGGCAAACACCAGAGAGCAGGAATGCCTGTTCGGAGCGGCTGCCCAGCTCCGGGAGAGCCGGACTGGCCCTGAACCTAAGGCAGGTTTCCTCCGCGCAGTGCATTCAATTCAATCTGACCTTTGACAGCAAATTCACTTAGTTGTGACTGGCACTTTTGGAAATAACGATCCCATTCCTGGCTCCACAGCTCACCTGCTCCCAATGAGCCCTCGGAGCATCCACCAGCAGCATCATCCCAGCCCTTCTGTGCTCTCCGGGGTCGTGCTCTGCGTGTCCCAGCTCCATGGGGAAACTGCACCGAAAAACAGAGTGGAAGGTGATTTACAAGATGGTGCAGACACACGTGGGCCGGGGAAGGGCCCACAAACCTCACCACGGTTCAGACAGCAGAGATTTTGGCAATATGTGACTCTTTAGGCTTTACTGAAAGCAAAATACTGCACGTATGAAATATCTACTTACAATAAATAAATGTAAGTGGGCGGCAACAGCATTAGGGCCGTGGAAACGAGCAGGAGACTTCTGCAGTGTCTGATACCAGCACAGGCTAATTCTTCGTTCAGTTAAAAAGAATTGAAACTTGGTGGCAAAAGAACATTCACAGAGCAACTTTAATGTTAAAGAGTTCACAAAGCCAGTTAAAGGAGTCGTTTACATTGCATTATCTGAAGGGTCTTCCCCCATTGCTTCTGTGCTGCATTTATGCATATAAAACATAAAAAAATTAATATCCTACTACAAAATATTGTTCCTCCTGTTTCGCAAGTATCATGGAAGACCGTACAGTGACGAGAGGCCTCCTCGGTGTGGGCAGGGTCCCCTCCCACGGCAGCACCAGCTCCAGGAGGGCGAAACCTTTAAAACTGAGAACTCGAACACAGCAGGTGAGTAAGTGCCAAACAGACCTCTCTGCCTTAATGCTTCTCCCTAAACTCTGTGTTAAGGCTCAGAAGGTTTTCTCTCTACAAAAGCACAGCAGGCAATGGCAGCAGGGACCCTGTCCTGGACCCGCAGCGCAGGGCCTGCTCTGCTGCCCAGTAGGGTCAAACGCCTCTCGAACTGAGGCTTTTTCTTGTTACCGAATCCACCACAGCAGCAGTGCCGAGCGCCCTGACTTGTATGACCTGCAGAGGTTTCTGAAACGCTGCTGGTGAACCGAACCAAAGAGGCAGCTCTGGTTCCCAGGAATCCCACTTGTGTGTTCGCTGAGACACTAAGGATGGGCAAGGCCAAACCAGCTACAAAGTCCTGTACAAAGCAGTTCTTAATTTTTAGTTTTAGAGATTAATACCAAGAAGAGGTGAGTCCTCAGGTCCAAGCTGTCTCAGGGAGGAAGAGCAGACCCTGCTCTGAGGCAGCTGTGGAGCCACAGGTGGACGTCAGCAGCTCCCGTGGGCAGGAGGATGCTCTACCACCATGGAGACGCTGCCTTCGTTTTCAAAACACGGTGCTGAGTGCAGCAAGAACTCCCGATAAAACGTACACAAAGTCGAAAAGCACAGTTAAATAGAACTATTTTTGAACAAAACAAACCACAACAGACTCAAGTGCCTCGACGTTTCCCTGCAGCGCAGCTCCTCTGCCATGGCTGCTGTTCCCTGGCTCCCGGTTGCCTCCTGCACTTCAGCAACAGAAGTGGAACCATCTGGGACTGCAGCCTCCCCCCAAAAGAACTGCGCATCATATGGACCTTGAAAAAGATTACATCTGTTTATTAATAGTAAAAATGGATACATTTGTCCTACATTTTGTTTTTTAGAAATTTGATCATGTCACAAGCAATACCTGCGTGTACGTGGGTGTGTTACAGATGTATATAATTTATTATAACCAGGCTGTGAAATAATATGTAATCACATCTCTCCTTGTGATTGTACATAATACAGTAATTAAATGATGCCAGTCTACGTCATTCTCTTATTTCTAATCAAAGGAACCTGAAGCGTAACAGTCTTCTTTCCGGCTGATATGGCTCTTTATTTTTGTCACAGGGGAGACTTCCCATCGCCAACGAGGAAGAATCTTCTGCCCGTGAGAGACGGGATAATTCAGATTTCGTCCCCGGCCGCTCCCGCCCGTTGGCAGCAGGAGCTCCGCAGTCCTGGCTCCCCCCAGTCTCGGGGGGTGGGGAGCAGCTCCTCCTCCCAACTGGGCAGACAGGCTCTCCTTGAAGCCAGGCGCTACTGCTGTGCCGATTTCTTCTCCTTCTGGAAACTAAAACTTGTTCTCCTGCTCAGTTTTCTTTGTTTTTGAGCAAAATAATCTGCTCTGGCTGTGCTTGCTCGTGACTCTAGAATATAGTTAACCTGCAAGACACGAAGCAGCGTTTCATTCGGTGGGTGCTTCAGCGGGACTGCTCAGGGCAGGCAGGGACCCAGCGCAACGGGGCTGCAGTGACACCCCAGGGAGCTTCACAGAATCATAGAACGACCAGGTTGGAAGGGACCCATCGGATCTTCTAGTCCAACCATTCCTATCAAGCACTAAACCAAGTCCCTCCCTTCCCGGCTCACCCTCCCCTGGCCCTCGGCTCAGGGCAGCCACAGGCCCTCAGCCTCCCTCTCCCCACATCCCACCTCTGGGCGACAGCAGCAAGTCAGGGAGACCCACAGTGCTGGGATAAAACAGCAATGGGCTTCGATAAAAGACTTTATCAGCTTCAATAAAAATGATTCTTCCATCATGGTGTTTGCACACTCAGCCCATCTCACAGTTTCCTTGTGTTTTTGGCACATTTTACTTGATGAAAGCATTTTTAAATGATATTTAACAAGCCTGCTATTCCCTAAATTTATTATCTCCAGTGCTTTGCGATAATCACGTAGATAATTTTAATGGAAGGTTAATGCAAGAATCAAAAAGATAAAAATGCCCTTTGGTCTGCCATTAGCTGGTTAATACGCTGTGGCTTCAAACTTGCACAATTTTATGCACTGTAGAGTGTTTCACTTTCATTGCATATTACAGCTTAAGGCATAAAAATATAGGGAATTTTCATGGTCAATAAAGCCTCAGTCTTTCTCACTTGATCATGTAAAAAGCCTAATTTGAAAAGTCTGATTTCTCTGCGTTTCCTAATGCTGATGGAATTGAAAACAAACTGGTAACTTATGCATGAAAGCAGCAAATGTTCAATATAAACAATCTGCAACTTAAGAAAAAAAAAGTACTACTCGATAATATTTCTCTGTTGAATATTCATGTTATTCACAGCAAACTGGTTTTTAAGCTTTCTCTCACGACCAGTCCCAAACGTGTCCAGAGTTCTGGATCATCTTCTTTAAGGTAAAGCAGCAACAAAAGAATTGAAACAACAGTTCACAAAGTAGAAAATGCCCCAAATATATTCACTGTCTTTGTTATTAATAACAATTATTTCATGGTGTGTCAGTTATCCAGCAATCCCCTAAACCACACAGGAAAGAAAAGCAAACGTAACAGATGGTTTGTTTGCCAGAACTCCCGCTTTTTACGTTTTGAATTGCTCCACGATATTAGCGTGTGGAAAATTCAGCTCAATCATCCAAAAGTGCTACAAAAGGCTGCTTCAGAAGGCAAGGTGGTGCCTGAATATACTGAGCCACGAGGAATCAAAGCATTCCAGTGACGCATCCCAGGGAGAAAATGCCCTTTGCACTTGGTACAAACACCTGCGCTGGGAAAAGCCACGCGAGAGGCAGGGGAGCAGCGCGGTCCTGGTATCACTGCTGCTCTGTCAGGGCTGGTTGCATCAGTGCAACCCTCGTGCAGTCCCCGAGCAGTGCCAGGCTCCTCGCTCGGCCGTATCCTGCTCTCAGCTCCACACCAGCTCCCAGCTCCCTGCCCTCCTCCTCAGGGCTCTTGCGGCACGGGTGGAAACTATCTGGAAACAATCAAACCTGGCACTTTCCTATAAAATTCCTCAGAAAAGCAGTGTCTCTCTTAACCAGAAACACCTGCAAAAGGGAACATTGCACACTAGGTGCTCTGCAGGCATCCAGCAACCAGCCTGGCAAGTCGACCGCACCTCACGGTCCTCTGGCACCACACCCCTCATGTCTTTCCAGAGCCTCTCGAACACTTTCATGTGGAACAACTGCTAAAACACTCAGGATTTTGGGTCACGTTAAAATTTAATACTCACCTTCAGTACGATTTCATTGACAGTAGCAGCATCTGATTCAAAGTAAAGGTGTTTGTAGTCGTGATTGCTTAGATATGTAAGTTTAAATATTGCATGACCTGCAAAGACAAGAAAAAAAACCGCTCAGAATATTCCTCCGAAGTTTCCGCAGAGCCCGAGCGCCTGACAGAAGAAAAACACAGATGGTGATCTTAGCAAACCATCAGCACGACAGAAGGAAGCAATGAAACGCTGACAGGCTTCTCATGTCATTTCAATTCCAGGCAAGTGGTGGCTTCCAGGAGCAGCTGAACCCTGCTCAGCCAAGTTTGCTTCCCCATCCCGTCCCCACCGCGGGGAACGCGGCGATCGATCAAACGGCTGGTTAGCTCCGCTCAGCCCCGCACCGCGTGTCAGTGCAACGACTGCGTGTAACCGCTCACCACACCACCAGCCTGCAGAAGATAGGGGGTATATTTAAAATAAAAGGCCAATTCACCCCAGGATCATTCCTCCAGTCACCTCTCCCCAAACCGTCGCCCAAACCAAGCCGACTGCTGTGGCTAAGGGCAGCTCTGATGCACGAACAGACACTCACACCCAGAATCTCACTTCCCACAAGCTGGAAAACCAAAATGGAAGCACAATGGTAATTTCTACGTATGTAACACTGGCAGCTACTCCAAACGGGGTCTGCAGGGCTAGATGGGCAAGGGGTAAGGCAGCCTCAGGGCCACCTCCGGACAGCAGCACGGGAATCACAGGATCATAGAACAACCAGGTTGGAAGGGACCCATCGGATCTTCTAGTCCAACCATTCCAGGTAGGATGGGAAGGATGGCTTGAGCACAAGGGTCTGGATGCAGAATAGGCAAGAGGGTGAAATATCCTTCACTTCAAAACGAAAATTCAGCCTATTCCATACATTATCCTTTTCCATCTGTTTTCTCTTAGATCATTCATTTCAAAGGTCAGAGCTAGCAATCCACAAAGTAACAGCCACGTTACTGCAAATCCAGGCCTTTCCTGGAGGAAACCTAATTTGAAATCTTATTTACATTATCTAGTTCTCCAGATTCCCAAAAAGTGATGGATATATGTTCCGATCTGTGGCCAGAAAATTCGAGACGCAAATATTTTATCGTGGCATGTTAATTAAACACCATTATGATGCGTTAATCTGGAATATAAATCCTATATTGAAAAAACCGGCTAATAATAATAATAATAATAAAAAAGCTTTAAATCACTTGACAAACGACGCCTCGGTGGTACTAAAGATGCAGGAATTCCTAGCTGGGAGCTCATCACCATGTTAATACATGCACGCCTGGCTCTGCTCGGGACTGAATTCGGCATCTTTATGACTCTGAAAGTGCTCGGGAACCGTTCCTGGGACGTGACGGTGCCGCGTCCACCAGCTACCGCAGCTTCCTTGGACATGGGATAGCACACGGTTACCGAAACCAACAGAGGAAGAAGGGAATTAAAACGGCACAAAGGTCTGGAGGATCCCAAGGAGGTTCTTTGTTTCAGGCCTTGGAATTCCATCAGGTGGAATTGGTGTCGGCTCCCGTCACCTGGTTTGGGTGTTTTGCTCCAGGATTCCAGGGAATCCATCCCTGCGAAGGGGAGGCTGTGGTGGAGCCACAAACCCACCGAAAGGTGGGTTTGTGGCTCCACCACAGCCTCCCCTTCGCCTGCCTTGTGCACTTCTCAAACCCCACGACGTGTTTCCCGAGATCACAGCCTGTCGAGGGACCCTCTCCGGCACCACCACTTCCCTTTTAAACCTCCTCCTGGCCACCAGCCACGTGTAGCCCAGCCCTGCGCCCACCGACAGGCGATGGAGTGGAAAGAAGCTAAGACGACTTTTCTAGAGAAAGCCCCATCGCAGCATTATGTTTATGTGCTCCGCGTGCACATTACGCTATTTGCGGCATGAAATATGAGTTCATTGAAATCCTAAACTGGCACTTTGCTCTGCTACTATTCTAGCCAGATGGAATTTATGAATTGTGAGATTGATTTCCACTTCCAAGAGCGCTTAAACGTGAGATGTACCTCTTTCCAATACAGCACCACTCTCGACAATTCCAAGATCAATAGGAACTTCAGTGGGTTTGTATTTCCATATAAGAATATCAGGTAACAAACAGCAGCAGCTCAAGTGGCTTCTGTGTAAACGACGGAGGAATTAAAATAAATGCACATGCTGTAGCGATAGCTTCGTTGCCACAGCTCCTACAGGAACAATAGTTTGGTGTCTGTGAGCTTGTGGGTGTGAAACACAAGCGTCAGCTCCAGCACATAGAATCACAGAATCACAGAACAACCAGGTTGGAAGAGACCCATCGGATCATCGAGTCCAACCATTCCTATCAAACACTAAACCAAGTCCCTCAAGACCTCATCCACCCGTCCCTTAAACACCTCCAGGGAAGGTGACTCAACCCCCTCCCTGGGCAGCCTGTTCCAATGCCCAATGACCCTTTGTGTGAAAAACTTCCTCCTAATCTCTAGCACTGTCCCTGTTCCACAGCAAGATCGCACTGAGTGTTCAATGCCAGCCAGGGCAGCAGGCGGCCGGAGGAACCGAGCACGATAACTTCAATATTTTGCAATCAGAATTAATCAGCTACACGATGGAAACTACATGTTCTGGCCACCGACATTTCTCTACTAAAACACTCATGGAAGGCAAATGAGAGGACAGAGCTCACCTGTTATTTCAGGTTTTGCGGTGAGGCGGGTGCCCTGCTCCTGCCATGCCGCCCAGCCCGCTCTGGGGCTCACCTCACTGCCACAGCGTGAGAACGACCTACCTGCCCTTTGGCCTCAGCTCTGAACACTGATAAATCTTTCCTACCCCTCACACACTAATAGGAATCCGTGCGGTTACCCCGGAGAGATGCCTGGGAGGAAGGGCAGGCACTCATTCGCTGGCGAGGAGCAGAGCATCTTGACCGAGTTCAATGTTCGAAATTCAATTCTTTAGCATATTTCTGATTTTTAGCATTACTTTGCTGCCAAACAAGCAAAGGAAGAGGCTGGTTATGGCATAACCGGCAATGCTGCCAAACCCTGCGGCACAGCCAGGTGCAGATCCGCTGCTCACGTTCTCCTCCCTCAGTCTCCGAGGTCTGGGGAAGCGGCATCTGCGCAGGCAGCATCCCTGCCCCGAGCTTCGTTCCCCAGCATCTCGGTGCTTCTGTGTGCATGGGCAGGAGAGAAATCCTGCTGAATTATCACCTGACTCAAAGTGCTTAAGCAGCCACAGGGAGATCTGCAACCATTTGCAGGTTACACACTGCACCTGAAACACCTGAGAAAATTCACCTTTTAATCTAAGTCACGAACGCTTTATCAGAATCTAAACCCCCCACACTTTTTGCCTGGAAAGATGTGATTTTTTTACATGAATTTTTTTTTTTTTTTTACTGAATCCACTAAGACTGGAGATATTTTTTCTTCTTCCTCATCCTCCCATTCAGCCAGTACCAAAGGGCTCCCTCCTGCCACTGCCACTGCCACTCTAGACCACTGTGCCCTGAGTTAAGTCACTAATTAGACGGAGGATGAAAAGAATATTCAGGGTTTGGACAAAGCAGAAAATAAACACTGGGAAATGCAAATTTATGTTAATTTTTCAATATACTTTGATGATCGCTTTGTCATTATAGGGTCATAAGGCAGAAGTCAACAATTAAGACTTATTAGTGGAATAAATAGAAAAAGACCTCTCTGAAGAACAAAACACTTCTGGGCAGCATTCAACATCATCACAGATCTTCATAATTTTATAAACTGTGACCTGGTCATCTCTTCTCGTGGGCTCGGGAGGCTTCTGTAAACCATTGTGGCTGCTGAATCCCTTGTTTCCAGACGTCCTGAGAGCCGAGTTACAATTAAAGTGCTGCAAACAACCACTTTTATGTCAAATTGTGGTAACTATTCACACATCTAGATTTTTTTTCCCCCAAAGCCTTTTGTTTCTGCTTTGAATCATTACGACAGGTGAAACGCTAATAAAGATTTTTGCAAGAACGGTGAAAACTGAGGTGGAACCCAGGGTTGCCCGAAACCTCTTCACCAGCAACCTTGTTTGGGAAAAAAAGATGATAAATAAATCAAAATGCACTAAGCAGTGTTTCCACATGGCAATCGCCTCCTTCATTGCGTCTGCACCTCATCAATCACACCATTGTCTGCTTGAAAGGCGAGCCTTGTAAATGTCATATCCACTCAAGCCCAAGGAGAAGTGAATCAAAATGCAGCAAGGAGTTTTAATTGGATAGTGTAATTAAACTAAAAAACCCCAGCAGAATAGCTTTGACAGGATAGATGAAGACCCCTTTTAATAGGGCTACAAAACGTATTTGTTAAAAGGATGAGGCAATGCGCACTCCTGATTGTGCTCCAGAGTACTTTTATGAAAAGGCAGTTCAATGGGGATGGATTTAATAGGATTTAATAAGTTGCAGCCACGTCCGTGGGGCAGCCGGCGGGAGCGCCTCTCGCAGCCAAAGCCATCACCAAACCCCTGGCTCATCCCACAGACCAACGCGGAGCCCACACGGCTGATCCCAAGGTCTCTGACACCCCTGGTCCCCCTGACTCAGGTACAATCCTGAGTTTGCTGCAGAAAACAGGAGGCATCGTCTGTGCCTGCGCTGCCTCCTCTCCGAGGCGCTGAACCGCTGCAGACAGCGCGGCCACGAGCACCGGGAACCACCCCTGGCAGAGGCTCTGGGGTTCGGTGCACTCCAAGTCTGAAGTTTGGGAACGTTTTCTCTGCTGATCCTATTTCTCACCTTTTGACCAGAATCCGTGACCAGTCTCTTATCTAGCACAGTTTGGCTCTGTTATTCCGCATGAGGCCTCACTCACAGCAGGATCATGGACATCAGGAACCACTGCACAATATTTCACGGAATGTTTGCAGAGCACGTGGATAATTGTGGCCTCTCTGCTCCAGCTCCACTACAGAGCTCTGAGCAAACGCACAACATCTCTATTTAAGCTCTCCAAGCAGTAGGAATCCATCCCGTCCCAGTGCTTTCTCTACGTTTTCAGTCCTTCCACAACCCAACAACGAATTCATTAAATTAGTATTACCTGACGTGCATAATCTGGAGGAACCGGATACTGAATTAAAACATCAAATCCCTTTAGCTTTAAATGGAAACTACATAAAAGCGTTTGGGGCATCACTCTGGCTATCACTTCCAGCCAGTACGAATACTGCTAGAAAAGCTATTTTCGTGCAGATGTGGAATTCAATGGGAAAGACTGACTCGTGTAGCAACATCAATCAAAACGTCGGCTGCGCTGGCAGCTCTCGACAGTAAGGCAGGTTCAAAGGTCACAGGATAAAGAAAAAGCCAAGCTCTGGTTCAGCTCTAATATCTCCTCGCTGGAAGTCTTGCAGAGGTACCTACCCCCCTTCTGTACCAGGCGGCTTTCATTAATCTTCTTGCCATCTTTTTTAACTAGTCATGCAGAACCGCTCGATAGCGAGACATATAATGGGGAGGCCCTGTGCCTATTACCAGGTTAACACTCTGTTAAGCCCCAGTGCAACAATGGAATAAGAATTTAAAGGAAATCTTAAGCTGCAGGGTGCAAAGCAGGCAATTAAATTACAAACCGAAGTTACCAGTGTACTCTGTGACCTACAGAACACCTTTGTTTAGGCTGCCTTAATATTAGGGATATTCTGACCCAGCAGCTGAGATGCATCTGCTTCATTAAAACAAAAAGAGGCAGAAAAAAGAACCACAGAGAACGTTTCTTCAGTATTTCGAGCAAATTATCAAATAAATGTGATTTCTGCAGCTATGGCAAAACACACACGGATGGCAGAGCGCCAGGTATTTAAGAGCTCTCAGTGTGCCTGACCTGCCCCGAGGCCTGCTCACCGCTGCGGGCACCAACGCCGGCTCGCGGTCCCGATGCCGAGGCAGCCTGGTAGCCCCGGCCTGGGGAAGGGACGGCCACGCCACATCCACCAGAGCCTCCCCAGTGCCACAGAGCGCTCTGTACAAACCCAGCGGTCAGTGACGCTGAAGTTTCTCCAAGTAATGTAAGAGACATTAACAGAATCAGATTTCCTTTAAATTACACTATTGCAAAGGTATATAATCGTATTAAATGTATTCTGTTGCTTCCTTAAGACTTTGTATTATGTACACTTAATTGAGATACAAAGCTCTTTTCGGCTATAAAAATGACAACTACTTTATTAAGCCTTAAATCTTATTTCTCAATGATAAGATGCTTCCTTTCAAGACTCAAAACATTCAGAATCTCTCGTGATAATCAGCCCGAACCTGATTTAAACGAGCCGTTTATACACAGTGTGCTCAGGTTCTAATGGCATCTGATCGAGCCAGCAGGGCCATTACCTCTTCCCTCTGTCTAAATCCAGGGAGTCTGATTTAATTTACAAATAAAAATTCAAATGCTGACCCAGGCCTCCTACAAGGACAAACAAAAATCATCAGCCATTCCTGCCTACAGCACCCACACTAATGGCAAATTAGATGCCAAAGCTTTCTGTTTTCATTTGCTGCTTCCACTGAAGGCAGCTCCAGGTCCTGCGAACTCACAGCACAGGAAAGGCTTCAGCCCTGTCCAGAACAACTCCGAGCCTGTCCCTAAATACTCACGGCACGTCACAGCCAAAGCTGTGCGGTCCCTCAACGCTCACAAATGCCAGTAAACTTTACAGAATGAACTTGGCTTTTAGAGAAAACAGAGAGAAAACAAGGACGAGGCTCCCCACCATCATAGAATCATAGAACAACCAGGTTGGAAGAGACCCATCGGATCATCAAGTCCAACCACTATGCTGAGACGCAGTTTCTGGTTTGACATTTCTGCATAGAAATTCCAGCAAAAGCCCCAAAATCTCTTTAATCTGCAGAAGGCAGAGCACGCTGAATACTGAACTGTGTGAACAACCACGTTCAGAGGAACAGTTGTTGCAGAAACCTCCAGTGATTCCAATCACAGTGACCAAATGTCACTCCCAGCACCTCTTGCCCTCGCTAAAAAGTAAAGTCACGTTGGGAGGTTCCTGCAAACCCTTCGCCATCCTTCAGAATCACAAGGATTCGGGTACTTTACACCCAACTTCATCCCAACCCCACTGCTGATGTCTAGAGGAGGTAGCTCCATGAAGCACAGAGGGTGTCTGAACCTGTGCAACCATGTGAGCACCGCTCTGTGTGCCCAACACTTCTGGGAGACGAGACGGAGCCTGTTTGTGTTCCTGGAGATAAAAACATGAAAACAAAATATATTGCAGAACTCAAAGACCTTATCTTTCCTCAGCCTCTCTTTCTTTGCAATAATTCATTCAAGGAAGATCTGAGAATAATTTTTGATGTAAACTCTGCTACAAACATATATCACTGTGCTGATAAAAACCACAGAAAAAACTTGTGAAATACAGAGAGTTTCATTCCTTCATGCTACTAAAATAACTTTTTTGCCATTTAAAATTCACAAGATACTGATCTGCTGTTAAGAGTTCCCCAAAATGTATCATTCTGAGATGTCACACTAGAAGCCTCTTCTAGTGGCCTGAAAGAATGACTTGTGGATCACCTCTGGTGAATCAGGAGAAGGTCAGCAGATTTCAGGAGGAATCATTTTCTCCTCTTGGAACTATGCTGAACGCTTATTTAACAGGGAACGTGAAAATGAGTAAATAAAACCTCTCAGTATCACAAAGGCTGCCTTTGCCATAATCTCTCAGCATCCTCTCCAAAGTGACCACGATTCTTCACTCAACAGTCTCCACTGGAAGGTATCACCCTCCTGATGCTGGACATGCTTTGGAGGTTGAAATTCTGCCCATTATTTCTCCCTGGGATGGCAGGATTTGGATACAAATACAATTTTTGGGGCTGCAGGACACAGTTCTGGAGGTGTTCGTGGGCGGCCTGAAGATCTCGGGTGACTGCGCTGACAGGAGCGTGAGCTGGAAGCCTCACGTTTTGAGGCTGCCTTCTCAGATCCAACCTCACTTTGTGAGCAGAATTTTACCACAAGTGCTTGCATTTGAAATGAAACGGAGCTACAAACCCAGAGGTGTTAATACATTCACAAGCACAGAACTGCACCTTGAACTCTAAAGACAAGCAGGACACGTTTTGGTTTGCCTGCTCGTTAGGGAAGTCTCCTTCCCAAGGACCATGAAATCTTGCTGGGGAGACAGAAAAGGAAGACAATGACTGAAATAAGAACATGGAAGTAGGAAGGGGTAATGAAGGGGAGAAGGATATAGTTCAATAATTGCTGATAAAATCTGTGGCAGCCATAAATTTACTCTTCCAAGAGATTCAACAGATCATTACCTCTGTAAATATGTATCACATAACTCTCCCTCTCTGTCACCTTGCAGATAAGTACTTAATACTCAGCATCCCTGCCCTGCAAAAGCGCAAGTGCAATAAAATCCATCCGAGCTTTTGAACCGCAGTTACTTCTTGACAGTAGACAGTTTCGTTCTGGCACCCTGGGGAGACATTGCCCAGTTCCCCCAGGGCCCGTATCTTGTGCTTTTTAAACCAAATTTTACAGATATAGACTCTCACTACTCCACTGACACAACAAGCAAAAGCACTTGGTTTTTGAAGCTGTGCTCTAACCTAACAAGCTCCGGCCCCGTGTTGATGTTTGGCTGAACTGGGACCACAGAATCATAGAATCACCAGGTTGGAAGAGACCCACTGGATCATCGAGTCCAACCATTCCCATCAAACACTAACCCACGTCCCTCAGCACCTCGTCCACCCGTCCCTTAAACACTTCCAGGGAAGGTGAATCAACCACCTCCCTGGGCAGCCTATTCCAAAGCCCAATGACCCTTTCTGTGAAGAAAATTTTCCTTATGTCGAGCCTGAACCTCCCCTGGCAGAGTTTGAGGCCATTCCCTCTTGTCCTGTCCCCTGTCGCTTGGGAGAAGAGCCCAGCTCCCTCCTCTCCACAACCTCTCAAGGAGTTGCAGAGAGCAATGAGGTCTTCCCTCAGCCTCCTCTTCTCCAGGATAAACACCCCCAGCTCTCTCAGTTGCTCCTCATAAGACTTGTTCTCCAGCCCCTTCCCCAGCTTCGTTGCTCTTCTCTGGATGTCCAACCCATTCTCCAGAGGGCTGAGCCATCGCTGCTGCAGTCACTGCTCTCCTCAGAGAACTCTCAGAGCTCTAACCCTGGTGACCCTGCAGCCATGACTAAAGCTAATTTCGACTGTGCTGACCCTTACTGTATGTCTGAGATGCTCAGCTGCACCTATGAAATTGTTTAAAACCAGACTGGATGTTAAGAAGTTCAAACCAACTGTGATTATGTTGAAACACGCATCTGACAGCTGTGCTACTGGGAGAGAGAGCAGTCGGGCAAAGCTGGTGCTTCCTGGTTTGACAGTGGCCAAGAAACGCTCTCAACGCTGCCATTAGCTGTAACAGCACTAAAAGGACACCCATAAAATGTGTATCTGTTTACGCTGTGCGCTCTGTAACAGAATTCGGTCAGATTAAAAACATCCTATAATGAATAAAATACACCTATAGAAAGAAAAGGACACGGTAGCAATAATTCTTTGGACATGCAGCACATACAGGGAGGGAGAGGAGAGAGGACATAAATAAAAAGCACTACTCACTTGGGCTTTTTTCTTCCGCAAGGTCACAGGCACAGAGGAGTTCAGAATCGATTGAAATGGGTTTCTGCTTAATCCAAAACTTAGTGCTGGCCTTCTGATTAGTAACAGGGTCTATCTCTACCTTGTCTCCAGAAATACCTGAGATGAGAAAGAAAAGAGAGCCACAATAGTGATCTGTTCAAGCGATTTCATATCACCCCTTTGACACACTTTATAAATCTTAAATGGGATGAGAGTATATTGCCCTTCTGGGCGTTTTGAACACACAGAAGCTTTTGAAAACCAAAGCAAACGGTTATCAAACTGCATTGATAATCTGCGGTTTATTCTCCTGCATAAACACCAACAAGAAAGAAATATCACAGGAAAAATTCTTCTGCACACGTACAGAGCTCTTCTGGAGGCAGGAGCTACACGAGCGCAAGATTTATGAAAAGATACTACTGGTTTTCCAATCAGCACCGTTATATGGAATAGACGCTATCAGCAAACACACCATGCTCGGCATGTCTGATGCACAAGAAAACCTGAAGGAGCCGATGACAAAACTTTTAAGAGACGCGACAAAATAAAGATGCCCCACACCTAACGACTCTCCAGAATTAACTCAATTATTTCTTAAAGCTGCAGAATGTGCAAACCATGTTTGGTTGTATTTTCTGTAACCAAAATCAGAGTATGCAGACGCCAAGGAGCAGACGCCGACTGTGATCTTCTCCCTGGGCTCTGTTCCACTAAAGACAAGGTACTTTCATCTGAGCCCTGCAATCATGGCAGGTTATAATAATGCCACCAGCTCCCTCCTCTGCCTGTTAATCCAAGAATGCGCTTTGTCATTAAACATACGTCACATCAGAGAGATCACATTTCAATTAAGCACTGCATCAAGAGCCCAATTAACAGAAGGATTACTAGAACTCGGTAATTGGTGCAGCCTGATGCTGTATCCGGAGCCTGTTTTGTTCTGTAATTTAATTTTGGACAATGTATTTAAAATTGGAGTTGTTATTTCACTGTAATGGTTAATGATGCAAATGGCATTTTCTGAGTTCAAGGAAAATAACGCGAAGCTGATGGTAAAAGTTCTTATTTTCTCATTGAAAGGAGTCAAAGCAAGTTCTAAAAATACAGGTACGAAATCTTTGTGTGAGAGGGTCGTTCCCTGACCCTTTCCCTGTAAACGTCACCCTGGAAAATATCCTTAAAAGGTTTTCACTCCATGGTCCTGTGACTTCCGAATTCGGTCAGTCAATATTGTTAATGCACCTGGTTAATTTGATAGGATTTGTCAGGTAACTCCACTGGAAAATTATATAAAACTGTTCCAGATGAACAGATGATAGTGACATGAATTAAAGTGATAGAACAATAGTGGAATATAAACCAGAAATGACACCCAAAGTGGCTGTTGATTTATTGCCATCCTGAGTTTGGTTCTGGGCTTCCATGTATATTAGTGCTACAAATCTGGGTCCATTTAGCAGAGCGCTGCTCATACATACATCACCGGCTCCTGCTCCAAGCCAAGGTCACTCCCCATTGCATCAATCTTTTCAGCAGAGGCTACTTTGCCAAGCATGGATTTTGTAACCATCTCAGATGTAACAGCCTTCCTCCTCTTTCATCTTTTTTTTTCTTTTTTTTATCATGTAAAATACACTGTAACTTCTATTATTTTTATCTGCAAATTGTTGCTGTATACTTCATCCATTATTGCTGTATCTCGACATCGCCGGCTGAAGCTCACACACATCCACGGAGCACGCTGACAAAGAATGTTGTCTTTTTTCTGTTATTGTTCTCACAATCTCTCTGTGTTGAAACCTAAAATCAAGCCAGCATTACGTACGTGCCTTCCGCAGTCTCTGCACCGCAGCACAGATTAGTCATGCTCAAACCCCAAGCAGAAACGCCGCTTCTCCTATTTCTTTAATTCATCCGTTTTATCAAAAGAAATGTCATCGACGTGTTAGTCCAGCAAGGCTGCTCTGTTCTTGGCTCCTTTGTTGGGGTCTGCGGCCGCCTCCCTGCTCTGCAAGCCCTGCCAGCAGTGCTTGCCCAAGACAATGTGCTCCTTGGAGTTTGCTAATGTGATACACAAGGAATGTGTCTTGTTCCTTCCCAACAGGACAGAATCCCTGTAAAAACACTGAGAGCACTACAACGTGTGCGTTACGCTGTAATACAAGCTACAACACAAACCCCAGACCCGAAACCGCTACGGCAAAGCTTTCACTGCAATAAAAGCCTCGGTCAAAGGTGCTTATTCCACCCAGAGCCATTTCCCTACTGCTTTTTACTACCCAGACCTACGCACGATGTACAGCAGATCCAGCTGACTCCAATATTTTCAGTAAAACTCACCTCCAATTCAATGATGAGGCCTCAAAAGAGCTAAAACGTTTCAAAAAGTACCAGTATGGAAACACTAATTCACAACCTGCCCCATGCAACTGGCATAAACATTAATGCAGAACCTATTCCAATTCAGTGCCTTCTAATGCCAGAGTGAACTCCAGGGAGTGGAGATGAGCTACACTCGGTGTGTTCCCCACCCCTTCTAGGTTCTGTCACGTGTCGTGACCTACTGCAGAAGGGATGGGCAACTGGGATTTGCTCCCAAATGCCCAGGGGACACTTTGTGTGCAGCCAGGGTACGGCGCTTCAGCCAGCCTGACAGCCCACGTGCTCCTGCACAGCTGCTGACACCGTCCGCTCTGCCTGCTGGAATGATGCTGGATTCTTGGGTCCTCAAACTGGCGCTTGGCTACGGCTGCTACCTAAAGCTGACAAGGAAAAAGGCTACAGAGGGAAGTCTTTACAACCAGCTGGCACTGAAGCGACACAGAGCAGCTCCTGAACCACGGTCACTGATGAGCAAGGTTAAAAATCAGAACAGTTTTTTTACATTTCTAGTTGTGTGGAGCAATCGGTCGCTCACAGAAGACAAACACATTAATACTCGTGGATCCAAATGACATCTTGATGCTTATTTAACCAGCACTGCTCTCTTAATATCTTAAAAACAACTCAGGAGAAAGCCCAGCGACAGACACTTTTTTTGACTTTATTTAGAGGTTTTGATGCCAGGCGTTTACCCGAACATTGAACACCACACTGGGATTTTCTTTGATTTTTAAAAAGTAATGACATTATGAAATCGCACTGTTAGTGTGGCTGCCATCTAAAGCAAACCCGGTCAGATGGTTAGAGAAGGGAAATTTTATGGTCCTTACACTGCTGGACAGGGTCAGCTCCTCCACCGCTGCCCAAGTTAAGCCATTTGTTTCATTTAACAGCTCTTCTCCCTTAACCATTTATCTTTAGTGATCTGTCCTGACCTTTTCCAGCTCTCATTTCTGACACTTGCCAGACACAGTGAGTCAAACTTCACTGGAAGCAAACTATCGCACGCAGACGGTTTGCTCAAAAGCAGCAAACATGCCCAGCGCTGTCCTGCCTCAGCGCCAGCACATAAATCCTTCCTCAACAAGACAGTGCAAAATAAACTCAGAGAGACTCGTCAGTAAAAATTTTAGAGACGTGTACTTACACACAAGCTTAAGGATGGAAGACTGAAGAGCCTGCAGTGACAGCAATACAGGACCTTGTATAGTTTAAATCTAACAATTCTACTGAATTCTAGGGAATAAATGTATTTTGTAAACACGAAGGTACTTCATACTTTACTGCTGAATCATTTCTCTATGGAAGGTATTTGCAGGAAAGGCACAGGTCACCTACCGATGCCTCATTAATCAAATTTTCACAATTTAAACACAAAGATAAAAAGCCATTCAATCATTTTAAAACAGTAATGGGGCTTTTATAATTCAAGATTCTGTCATCCCTTGGCCTTCAGGTTTTCAAAAGCATTCAGAAAGCTAATAAGGTCAATATAAAACCTTTAGAGAATGCTGCCTTTATTTTGTTCCACCTCATATTTCCACTTGGTAGTTAAAATCTTTCAGCCTCAGAGAAGGAAAAACCCAATCGCTCCTAATTTTGTGCAGCCTCATTTAAAAACAACAAAACAGTTGGCAAGAAGCTTTCCATTAGGAAGTCTAGATTGAAAAAAAACCCGAGATAAGGTCATTAAAAAATGTCCTTCTTTCCGAAGAAGCATGTGCTAGCTGATGGGAGATAATAAAAATACTCAAGTATGTTCAACCGAAAGCAGTTTTTTTTTAACTGTTGAAATGCTGGCAACACTTTGAAGTGATGTGCTTACAGCGAAAGGGACCAACCGGGCAATGATGGCTGCGGAAACGCTGCGAGGGACAGTCGGCTATTAGAGGCGGCCAAAGGTTTGCACCGTCCCATTTTCCCGAGCGTTACAGTACAGATTGATTTACCTAACTGAACATCAGTGGTGAATCGAAGCCGATGGATCATGCTGACTTTGAAGGACTTGTAATGGTGGCTACTGAGCATGTCCTGAACTGTGGCTATATCGATCTGCGGGTCCTCCTCCGAGACCTCTTCTCCTCTTGAACCTGCAGAACAAGCCCACAACAAGGAATGAGAGCGTTAAAACACGGCCTGTGACTCAGCTAGCACGAACGTGCAACGTCCTGGCTGCAGGCGGCTTTCTAAGAAAGCACAGAACACTCCAGCCCATGGGAGGAGGAGATCCTCACCCTCCATCCAAAGACAAACCCACTAACTCACTAAGTTACAACACACACTTGCAACCCTCACAAAGAATGGTACAAGGTCCCAGTGGCAGACTCTCCCGTCATCAGGGACCACAGAGATCCCTGGGGTGGGTCCCTGCTGGGATGCCCATGGCCTCTCTCCCTGAGGAGGTGCCTGGCGATGGATCAGTCAGCCAGGACCTCCAGGCGCCCCCCTCGACCCAGGCACCAGCACAGCTCTCCCACGTTCCCCACATGGGACGTGACGCTGGCAGCATGAGTAGCACCTCAGGTTCTCTCCTCTCAGCCTCACAGTAACGAAGCTGCTTTATTTACTGATTGGTATTCCCATAACTACCGCAGGTAGTGGCTTTATCAAAGGTAATATCTCATTAAACCAAAATGCCAATTACTGAAAAAATATAATGCACTTTAAAGATTTTTGTACATTTTATGACATTGGATTAACACCAATTTAAACATTACTATAATGTGATATATAATTTTGCGCAGAGCAATTTCCAAGCCAGGTGCTAATAAAGCATCTCAGCTCTAAATGCTCATTCAGATGCTGTTAGATAAAGTGGTATAAATATGTTTGAAAACTGATTTAGCTTCTTACAGGAGATGCTGAAGAATGACACACTTTGTTTAATATCCCAGCTAATGTCGTCCTAAAAGCCGAATCAACCACCAGTTCAGGTACTAAATTTACTGCAGGAGATTAATGAAAACTTTCTATTTGGCTGAAATTTTAATAATGGGAAGACGAGATGAGGGAATTTTAGTGCCGGTCTTAAAGATCCATTAAAGCAGGATCACCACTTGTCAGAATTCTTTGTGTTAATCTTGTTTGAGACCTGCACAGTTGGATCCCCTTTCACGGGGTAATTCAGAGCCATAGTTGACACCGTTTGCTTCCGTGAGGGAAATGGTTGGGCTGGTGGCCACAAGCAGGACAAACGTAGGTGAGAGAAGACAAACCCACCCGACAGCCAGCACTGATCCTGCTGCCTAGAAGCACTCCCGGCTCTATCTGTTAATTCAGAATCAAACGTCACTGCTGCTGCTGCTCAGTGCCTTTCGTGTCTGTATCACAGCAAGGTTGGCGCTGGCTGTTAGATGAGTCAAACCACATGCCGGGAGCATAAAGTAGGAGGTTGGCATTTCACAGGAGCTTTCTGCCCTGTGCAGAGGAGACGGGCGAGAGCAGTGCCCGCTCCTCATGGCTCCCACCGTGGCCTCCTGACACACAACTGGGCACCGTTGTGGGCACCTCGGGGAAGGGGGACAGCAAAGGGTTAAGCTACGACTTGGGCCGTGCCACTGGACCTGAAAGAATTCCAAAAATCAAATGAAACAGTCTAGATGTGAATTTATGCAGACCCATCTTAACATTGCTACCACTCTACGCTGCGGAATGACAAGATAAATTGTAATGGCTCCTTCAGAGACGTTACAATGCATTTTGTCAGAGACCCCTGTGTTAATGTCTCTATCCCGCGGATTATCATAATGTATCATGTCAAACCCTTGGGCTGCAGCACTTCGCAGATACACCCAGATACATCAAACTTTTTGGTGCACTTAACAGCATCTCGAAACACAAGCGGCACCTGCCACAGAGCAGAGGGTGGGAATGGCACTGCTGTCCTGCAGTCAGAGCGACCTGGGACCCTCTTCCCATGACAGAAACCCATGGAATGCCTGCTCGGCCCCAGCAGCAGCTCCCAGTCCCTCAGGCAGCCCTGTCTCTGCAGCACAGAGTGTTGGGACGTGAGCTGTGGTACAGCAGGACCAGGCAGTCACACCTCGGTACTGCCCGGCTGCAGGGAGGCCGTTAGCGCTGCCCCTAACGAAGCCCTGCTCTGGAATTCAGAGCAGCCGCCTCCTCCAAGCCATTTCTGATGGTGGGAGCGCCGTGCACGGCCTGCTGCCTCCTCCCAGCGCCCGGCTGTGCTGGAGCGGCGGGTGCCGAGACCCCCAGCTCTGTGCCACGGGTGGCACTGGACACTAAGCACAGGGCTACACGTGAAGGAGTGTTCATGCCGAGAGCAGACTGCGCCGGCAGAGGTAGGAAATTCAGAAGTAACACAAAGAATAGCAACGTTCCATCACTGAGGTTAGGGGAGACCTCGAAGCCCATCCAGTCCAACCGTCAGCCCAACCCCACCGTGCCTGCTAAACCATGTCCCAAAGTGCCACATCTCCGTGTGTTTTGAACCCCTCCAGGGATATTAACATCATTCCCACACCTCCTACAAAACGTTCTGGAAACATCTCACAATACCAAGACTCAGGATGCTCTGCAGACACTGCTGCCTTTGTGTTCTCTGGCCTCGAACTGCCTGGCCTCACTGTCCACGCTGAACTCTGGCCAAGTGGGGACACTACGTGCCGACCTCACACGGCTGTTGCGAAGCTGAGTCTTCTCAGATTTCAGACATCCAAATTAAAAGTATTAGAAAGAAAATTAGCAGCCTGCCAGATCATATCCAGGGCAAAAGTCTGTCACTGTAACTACAAACGTGAGCGTCGTGTCAATGTTTAAACTGCAGGAGCATTAACTGCCGCAGCCGGAGCAGCCGAACAGTTGGATTTTGCTCTGGAAGCCTTTCAGATCCTCTGTGTGCCGGTAACCTCTGCCGACTTTGTTTTATGAAGCTCTGTGAATGGATTCAGGTTTACAGAATTTCTACAGTTGCTGCTCTTGGGAGAGCAGCCAGGAACTCCACCATCAAAACAGATCATCTGTCTAAGGATGGCAAAGCACGCAGACCCCTGAGGGCGCAGCAGATAATAGCAGGAATATCAGTAACAACAGAGAGAAATGCCCTGCAGGGAAAAACCTGACTGCAGAACTTGGCATATTGCTCTCACCCCGCAGCTCGGCGAGGATGCCTGCGCGGCTGCTGGCACTCCGCAGCGGAGGAAGAACCGGCTCCACCCGCTGATTGAGGGAAAAAGCAGAAAAATATTTTCCACATGCAAGTAGCTGTGAATAAACCTGTCAAATATTTACAGGCCTGTCAGGGTATTTGTAATGGAGATCACAGTGTGGCTTTCGAATGTAAAAGCTTCTGCTTGGGAAGACAATCAAGTGAAGAGGATGCTCCAGGTCTATGATCTAGCCCAGCAGACCCTGCGCTACGGCTCTGATGGCAGAGGCCACTCCATCCTGCGAGGAAGGGATTTGTGTTCCAGATGCAAACATCATCACAGAGCAACAGAGACCTGGTTTGAGATGACCCCTGTATGTTCTCCATACAGTTTACCCAGTTAAGAGCTGCTTTGCGAAAGAAAGAGCGAAAGAAGCAGGAGTCAGGTGTGGGATGAACAAGGTATAAGATGAGAAGCTGCATGAGGGGCAAAGCACAGCTACGAGAGCAGCATTTCCCTTAGCCTGGGACAGGGGTTAATTATGGGAGAAGGAGGGTAGGAAAAATCACAAAAGGAGCAGGAAAAGAAAGGCCGAGAGGAAGTTGGTGCTTTTGCCATCCTCAAGCTGGAGAGCAAGGTGTGACACAGCTGAACAGGGAGTCCCCTGACCTCTCAGTGCCGGCACAGCCATGTGCTGCCAGCCTCCCGAACCCTGCGAGCGCACGGGGCAGAGCCAGACGGGTGCTCAAGCTGCCAGCGGGAGCTCCAGTCAGAAGCTACAAGAAGGAGCCTCGTCCCAAAGGGATCCTACAAGCACTCGGGGACAGATAAAAGTGACACATCCATAATACTGGAATATTGAAATGCTGTACGCAGCCTATTCGAGAGCAAGAGAACCTGTATTTCCTCGATAAAACAACAAAATATAAAGTTAACTGCGTTGCAAAAATGTCCCTTATTGCTTTAATGTACTGGTATATTGCTTAACGAAAGTTCTTAATTGTAATACAATTAATTACACACACAGAGTCCCCAATTACATTTTCCAATAAGACATTGGCTTTGGTACAGGTCTAAAGGCATTAAACCAATTTTAATATATTAAGACCAATTTCCCTTGAATACTAATTACTATCTAATGATAAAATGAGAAAGAGGAACTTTCCAGAAGTAAGATGGCAAGAATAAAACTAAATTAGCCATGAATAGTTCGCTACTACACATAAAAGCATTTCACATTACAAAGTGCAGGCTTTTAGTTTCAAGATAAATCTTAGGGCGAGTTCCAAAGTTCTGCAAACTGGAAGCAGTTTAGTAGTTTGACTGCTCTCGGTAAGTGCTGGGAGGAGAGGGGTTTCTCCACACGTATTTCTTAATAATGGAAAGGTTTCTGTTTCATTTAATACCCTGAAATATAAACTCTCTATTTGTCCACGGGAACCTGGCAGCTATTTCACTAGCAGATGTTTGGCATCACACACACACGTATCTATATTTATAAATGAAAAGGAGACTCTACAGAGCACATTTAAAAATACCTGGTGTTCTAACAGAGATGGTCCTGACTGGCATGCCTAAGCTAAAATATTTTAAATCAAGCAGAACACACAAATGAGTATTTCATGTTGATTTTCCAAACCATTATTTCATTAACAGCAGACCCTGTCAACATTTCTATTCTAATGCTGCACCAAAAGATAGCTCCTTAAACACCAAAAAGATTTCTTATTGTGTTCTGGGGAAGCAGGGCTCTGTGCAGTGCAGGAATGATGACTGATCTCATCCACTGCACTGTCCTCAAACATCTCTGTGTGCAGAGCTCACTGCACACGTGTTCCACATCCGCCCTGGGCAGGGACGAGGGAAGATCTGTTAAATTCACCCACATTTTGGGGGAGAAACTAAAGCAGATGATTTCTCCTGCATTCCTTATACGAGTTTGGTACCAGTTCAGAAAACATCCCATAACAGCACAGCAGCAAAGGGACAGAACTCACGTCAGCATTTTGCAGAGATTGCTGTCAGCCTTGACCAACCTAACGCGTCAGCTCGTTCTTGAACTCCATGGAGTCATAGAGCCTCTTTGCTTTGCCATGTTTCAGCCACGGACTGACAAACCCAGGGCCCATGAATGGCACAAAAAGCCAGCACCTACTGATAGGATGTTCCTGGAGCTGGGGCGGATGGGGCTGCAGCAGCATCACAAGCTTGGGCAGCTCTGGAAGCCTCGGGGTCCAGCCCAGGGCATTCCTGCTGCAAGGAAATCATCTTCCTAGCAGGAGCTCCAGGTTAATAAGAGTATTTTTGGCACAACAGCCTTGGTGGTCTGTCCTACACCCTTCCATGCCCTGTGCTGCTGAGAAGCTGGATTCCTGGGGCCCCCTGCCTTGGAGGGAAGAGGAGCAGTTACTGCACGAGGACTTAGAATCATAGAATCACCAGGTTGGAAGAGACCCATCAGATCATCGAGTCCAACCATTCCCATCAAACATTAAACCAGGGACTTCAGGGAAACGGAAAAGTGTTCCCTCAGCATTACAACTGATGTTTACTTTGAGACGAGGCCTCTGAGGCTCTCCTGGAGCATTTGCTACGGGTGCAGAGGAGCCTCAACAGCTCCTACTAAACGCCTGACAAACTTCCAACAGATTTACTGTTAGAGAAAGGGTGCAAGCTGAGCCTGGTCACTCAGGATTGCCGAGAGCATCAGCAGCCACAGCAGAGACTCCTCCATGGATGAGGAAAATACGTTAAAAATGTAGTGTGCACAATGTACTTTAAATAACAGACCCTGGATAAAAAAAAAAAAAAATGTTATTTTTAATCAAAACATGCAAATTCTATGAAATTACGATAAGTATGCACCTTTTCGCAGATTAAAAATCAATATGAAAATAATAGCTGGGGCCAACCGCTTCATCCACCCAGCAACGCCCGCAACAGAAAACGTTCCATTTTCCAAGATTATCAGTGTTGGTCATAACTTTACAGGAGTTTAACAGAGAAAGATTAATCACGAAGTGATAAACAGGATGCAGACTATTTACTAGGAGGTATGAAATCCATCATTTTCCTCTGGAATATTGTTTTGGCACAACCGAAAAGTGCCTCAGGAAAGAGAGTCTCGTCAAAACTTACTTGCCCAGACAGTGCAGCTTGTATTCCAAAAGACATCACTTATGTGAGGTTAAGCAGTTTACAAGAGCAAAAGTGAAAAGGGGAAACATACTGTTCTCCCGGACAAGGCAGAATTCCAAAGTGCTCTGGCTCTCCAAGGTACAGTCTAAATCTACTGGGACATTAGGTTCACTCTGCTTCTCCAGCCGATACTGAGGACCTGAAACATAAAGTAACTCGTAAAATCATCTGTTTTCTAACAAAGCGATGGTTTATCACGTTCAGCTAACACCAGATCACTTGCACTCTCAATGCACGGCAGGTGGAGCTTTGTGCTTCAGAGCCAAGAAGGCCCTGGCACGACAACGCGGGGAACAGTGTGCAAGAAACCCACACATTCCAGTCACCTTCAGCTGCCTGACACACTCCATCCGAGCTCTGTCCTGGCTGTGTCACCCACCCTGCCCACACTGCCGACAGCTACGCCTGCTGTACCAGACACCCGCTCTGACCTCGGTGTGCGCCCGTGGGGTGTCGGTTCTGCATCTTTCCTGATGTGACGAGTCTGCTCCCCTTTGCTCTGACCTCTCCCTGGCCCTTGATCAACCAAAGGCTGTTTTGAATGTCACCTCGGCCACCGTCTGTCCCAGCCCCGGCCAGGAGGTGCCTGCACACCCAAGCCCATTGCCCATCCTGGGATTACAGCCTCCTTCTTGAGCAGCGGCTGGCCCGGAAGGAGGTGTGCACCCTCTGCGGGAAAGCCTTGGTGGCATCTGCACAAAGCATTGAGAAATATCCGGGAGGAACACAGCTCTTCTGCTGTGACCTGAACTTTGTCACAAGAACCAGCTCCATGACACCCCATGAAGCTGTTTCCAGCTCCGTGTTTCTCCGTGATTCCAAAGTGTCAGGTAAGGATTTCCTTCCACATCAGCAGTGATCAGCACTGCTCTCCAGGCTTGAGACCACGTGCCAGCAGCTCAACAGCTGCAAGGGGCAGGAAGGGTCATCGACAGATGGATTTTGTCTTTTACTGGAGCTCTGCACACTGTTAACACTGAACTGTACCTACCGATGCTGCTTCAAACCGATTATTTTAGTACCCGTTGCAGTTAGCTGGTGACCTTCAAGATTGAGGTGCCAGCTTCCTTCTTCCCCAAACCAAATCAACAGAGTAAAGATGATGCTACTTAAAAAACTGCTTTCCAGCTACAGAAAAATATTGACTGTATTTTTTTACAAAAACTAGGCCACTTTCAAAAGAATCTTCCAGTGGATGTGGTCCTTGAACCACACACCTTAACCAGGGACAAAAGAGAACGCAGTGATGCGATTGCAGGTGAGATCCTAAGTCAGCTCCAGGTCGGTTGCTGGGAGGTGACCCACTGGGGCGAGGGGACAGCCGGGTAAGGCTCCAGTGGGACCCTGGGCAGAGGAACAGCCACTTCCAGAGGCAGGAGTTGTGGAAGTAGAGGCGCTTCTATCCTAGCTGCGCCCCCCCCGAGCCGAAGTGCACACAAACTTCTCCTGCATCATTTCTGCACAGTCTGGTGAAACGATGCCAGACAGACACCTGAAAACATTTCAGTGACCAGGACACCTCTAACCAGGCCTTAGTGCAGCACAAGAACTCAACCCGAAATAATGAACTCGATTTCCTCTTTATCAGAACTTAAAACATTTCGAAACGTATCCTGACTTTGAATCATGACGGTGCACAATGAAATATTTAAAACATATAAAAGAACCCAGTCTTCCACCCTCAGACGCCGTGCCTGAGAAATGGAGCTCGGTACAATTAATTTTAGCTTTACTACAGCAGAATTTCAATTATGGCTTCTCATTTTGTTTCCCCAGAAGTCACGTGAAGTGCTCACCACGAGGCCCGAGCGTGTTCTGCTCCCAAAGCGGAAGCCCCTAATTCCTAGAGACGCAAGAGACATCACACGTGAGCACCAACAACAGAAAGGCAAATATACCCAGCACCATCATTTCTTCTCTCACAGCTACTGGAAATGTGATTAAAAATTTTAAATAGATTTAATAATCAGAGGCCTGGCTTGTTAGGCAGAAGCGAAATATACTGGATTGAAACAAATATCAAAGTCATAAATCAATTTATACTTGAAAACCAGGGGAAGCTTAAAACCAGCAGCAGTGACAGCAAACCCTGCTTGCTCTGCCTGTTTTAGGAGGTGCCTTCCAGGTGTTCCCAAATCATATCCAAACGCTGGACGATACCCAGTGATGGCAAAGCCAGCAGGACTGTTGGTTCCCATCCCAGCGCCTGTGTTCCTGGTACCTGCTCCCAAACTGTATCTCCAACTGCTCCCACTGCAGATGGAGCTACTTGCCCCAGCAGAGCCACACGATTCCCAGGCCTCAGGTAAACTGTTCTACTCGGTTTGTGTCGAGAGTGCTAACTGCCTCCTAATAAAGCAATGAGAGAGCTACAACCCAGAAACTGAGGTCACCTTCCATATCAATGTCTTTAAAACAGAAAATACCAAGAAATTAATACCAAAGACTAAGTGGATTTGTAGAAAGTATCTGCTCTTAAATACATTTTATATATCCACACACATTTACTTGACCTCTGCCTCATAACAGATGAAAAGCGTTAGGCTCATCCTGTTGGGCAGTTTTTACTACAAGACTTCTCTCTCAAGTTCAAATGATGTCATTGCGGTAGAAACATCAGGTAATTTAATGGTCTCCTAACAGAACCCTGCTCTGGGAACTCCAGCAGAATTTCAAGTGCTTACGCCAGAGCTGGATTTTATGGATTGCTGTAATCCGATGCAAATGCTCCACACAGTTGTAAAAGAAACCTTTAAAATCCTGGCACAGAGGAGTCCTGGCCCACGACCCAGGCAGAGCTTCCCCGCTGATGGTCTGGACTGTGGCTCGGGCACGTCCTGGACCTCTGCCACTGACGGCAGCGACCACGGCTCGGGCACGTCGCAGAGCTCCCCCACCAACAGCCCCGACCACGGTTTGGGCACATCACACTCCCCACGGCATCAGGCTGGGGCTGCAGCCCATGGGGATCGTGTTCCACCGGCTGGGAACCAGTAGGCTGAGATGGAAAGTACCAGGGCACAATTCCCAGATGACAAAGCTAACGCATATGAAACTTTACCCTAGTTCTGCAGGTCTGTCACAAATACTTGGAGACAGAGAAACTGTTGCTGGGTTAAAGCAAGCAGGGCTGGAGAAAGAAGTGTCCGTGTGTCTGGAATGGAAGGAGGGAATGGAGGCAGCAGCCTGAAACGAGCCGCAAAATGGTGAAAGAGCAGTGGCTCCACCTCCAAGCAAATTCTTCTTGTTCAGAAACCTGCAGAGATTTGTCCAGGGCCCCCAGAAGGTGCGAGAGCCGGGCCCCTTCTCCAATAGATCTGGTGCCCTGAGGTGTTGGGTCTTCTCCATCCCTGGACGGCGCTGCTGGCAATGCGTCTGGTGTGCAGTGGTAAGCACCTAAACCACACGCTGCACACACTGCCAGCAACAGCTGTTACTCTCCTCTAGGCTTCTTCTGCAGGACTGTCAGCCCAGCAGCTGTGGAGAAACAGAGCTGACGGACAGAGCTGACCATTCCCAGGGCCACGCTCTGCATCCTTGGAGCCAGGCACTCACACGCCTCGCACTGAGCTGATCGCGTCTCTTCCACTGCAATCCCTGCGTAACCACCCACACCATGTTCCTGCCTACTGACATCCTTCTTAGTTCCAGGTACCTCTTATGAACAGAGGAAGGTTTATCAGGAACTAAACCAAACAAGGAAACGTCAGCTGGTCCCACAGCTTCCCCACAGCAAAGGTGTCCCGGGCAGAATGCCACCACCTAATCAAATTAAGTAGGTCTCTTACAAAAGGCGATTGGCCACCCAAATAACAGCAAACCAATTCCGTACCATTTAAACTGCAAAGCCCTCAGAACGGGGGTTTTGAAAGCACGACCCATCAGTTCTAATTTTTAAAACTTATCCTTTCAGTCAAGATCAGAAAAAGGCCCATTCCAACTTTTATCTTCACTACAAAGTGCTGTTATCTTGGGCTGATGTCAGGAGCTCTATCTCTCTTTCTGCTGACAAGCAGAGACGAGAGAGATAAGATTGGGAACGAATCTCACTTCTCTGAGTAAATAAATAATCAATACTCATCTAAATGTAAATGAGAAAGTATCCCCCTCTGATAACAGGGCTCTTATCAAACAGCCAATTTTCTACAGACATTTGGCCTCAACCAAATCACCATCATTCAGCCCCAGCCTAATGGCTAAAAATCGTAACTAAATTGAACCGATCACCAGAGATCAACTAAGTTCAGCCATGGCTACTACAGGTTCAAATGTTTGGAATGCAATTTTTCCCCCATTAACTTTCAATAGCAATGGAGAACAGCGGTCAGGGGTGGAATCTGCACAATAAACAAACACTAACGCTTGAAAAGAGAACAGGGCCTTAAACGAAACCCCAAACAAATCCAGCTCCAGCTCCAAACTCGTTAATACGGCAAAGTAAGGATCACAGACAGATTTACTTCAATGTTTAATGTTTGTGGAGTTGTCAAACCTAAACTAGAAAGACCATATTGAACAAAAAATCCAAACGGTTTAAAATTGAACCTACATTTTACTGTGTTAGTCTCTGCAACAAAACACAGCACTACTCCTGCTCCCCCCTATCCTCACCTCCCTCCCAAGAGCTCCTGCAAACCTCACGGCAGCCCCAGCTCCAGCCATGCCCTTTGTGAGCTCTTCCCGATCCCTTTCTGGTCCCTGCATTTACTCAAAACACTTCTGAATTTCTGATTTCCCTAACACTGACCTCTAGAATTTATTCTGTGTGCAAGAACAAGAATTGCCTTTGCCAGCCCACAGCTTCTGGGGCACAGTCCTTGCCAACAACTGTGACCCCCTCCCGTTCACTGTCTCTGTCATGGGCACTTCAGAACCGCCTCTTGCACCTGCTCGTGCCTTTTCCACACTGGAAAAGATCTCCTCTCCTTAGCACCATCTCCTCCTTTCATGTCTGACCCATTTTACTTCTACATTATTCTTTTTGATATGAAACACAACAATGAAGACAATGGGCACACCGCGAGTGACTGGCACAGCCTGGTTTGCTCCCTTCTCCTTCCTTGGTCTCTGCTGTCCTACCTCTGCAGCGCTTCACGGACAGCTTTTATTTGCACTATTCTTACCTCTTTTGTATCAACAGCACATTTTGTCACATCAGCATTCGCATCCTTTTCCCTCTCCTGCATTAACAGAACAAGGAAGGTTCTACCAGTTCCACTGGAGCTCCACCAGTAACCTAGTTACTAATAATGGAGAGCCATTATTCCCATTCTTTGTTTCCTGTCTTTTAATCAATTATTAATCCACGTGAGGATCCTCCTTCTCATCCTGTGACAGCTTAATTGCTTTACGAGCCTTTGTCAAGTTTTTTTTTTGAAATCTAAGCATGCTGTACAAAACCCATCACCCTCAGCCACGGTCCTGGTCCTCCTCACGGGCAGTGCTGGTTTCCGAGGCACAATCTTCCTGGCAAAAGCCATGCTTGCTTTCTCCTCCGGACGCTGTGTTTGTCTGCACATCACATATTAGTGCTGCTCTTTGCTACATCTTCATTTTATAATTTCACAATGTGCCTGGTAAGGAATCCCAGACTCATGGACTGGCTTGGGTTGGGTTGGAAGGGACCTCAAAGCCCGTCCTGTTTGGCAGACAGGGGGTTGTACCTGCCACATACGCATGCGAAAGCAACACAGGAGCAGCACGTTATATATCACATTTACCAGCACAGCGTCCTCATACCTGACCTCTTCCATATCTCTCAGTGACGACTGTCCTGATCCTGCTGGTGCGTCACTCTTCCTGGAGTAGTTAGTTCTAAACTTGTTCTCCTGGCACAGCTCCGCGTACAACTCTACAGAAACCTCTGGTATAAGATCAGCAGCCTCCACGCACAAGCTCTGCTGAGACTGGCAGCAGCAGGGGGTGTGCACAGCACTGGCTTCACCTGGTTTTACAGCAGATGCAGACCTCTCCCTGGACAGCCAGGAAATGTGATGCTGGGAGCTATGAGACCACCTGAGCATCGACACCAGTGAAGGATACGGTATTTTAGCCCATCGCTCACACCGACCACAGAATCTTAAGTGCTGCTGTAGGACTTCCACCACTCTGCATGCCCAGCCTCCTGCTTATCCTCGTTGAGCTGCCTTTGCTCACAGTCCTGTCCCACCCTCGCCCATCCCTCACACGGGGCTCCACTCCCACGAGAGCCGGCACTGCCGCACGGGGCTGAGCAGCGCAGGCACCACCGACTCACGTTAACTGGGAGGAAAGCACAGGAGCACATGCTCTGCCACAGAACCTCTGGGCACACGGGGCCTCCAGTGCTCCTGTGCGTATGGCCGTAATTCCAAAATAACACCGGAAAAATCAGAAGTGCAACAAGCACCAGGCAGTCACCACCGCTCAGCTGAGGCAGCAGACGCCAGGCAGACAGCGTGTAACCAAAGTGAACAGGAGCTATCGCTCAGGCTCTGCCTGCATATGGAATTAAGGCAGGAAAGTAGTCAAAGGAAAACAGTTGATAAACATTTAATGTTGACGTCTGTGGTACTTTCCTATTTCAGGTTTCTCCTTCCACGGGGATACGTGATTTACTGCTGCCCTGCTCCAACTCTAGGTTCTGGAAGTGCGACCTCTTTTGAGCTCCAACTATATTTATATTTATTTTTTTGTTATCGCTTTTTTATTATTGCCGTAGAAAATATTTGCTGGAAATATGTTACAGCTATTACAAGGTCATAAAAAAGAGGAGGTTTATGTATTTCTATCATTTCAAATAGTCTGTCAGAAAGTATCAGTCGCGCTAAGTGTGAGGCTGCTGGATTCCAGCTTTCCCTCTGCCAGCACATGGGCGGCATATGGGAGAATTAAAATAGCTCCGTGCGGTGCCGGGTGGGCGCCGGCTGGGAGCACGCGGAGCGCGGATCACAGGGCCTGCCACGAGGTGCCCCCAGGAGCTCTCCCCTCGCTGGACTCTGACCCTGCGCCAGCAGAACGTGGGGCAAGGATGCCAAACAAAAGAGCCTGAAGGAGGAGAGGGATCCACGAGGGCTCAATGCACTGCAGAGAGTGTGGAATGGGGAGCAGAGAGGTCCCAGGCCTCCTTCTGTGGGGTTTGGCTTGGAGCAGGCCAGAAGGGGCAGGGATCCCATTGTCTGCTTGGCAATGACAATAAAACAACAGAAAACATGTAAACAGTTCGAGAGGAAAGAGCTGTCGAGGCAGAATGTTTACGTCTCGAATGCTACTGCTCTGAGGACATCTCGAATCTGCTTATCCGAGAAAAATCCCCAAAGTCCCTCAACACCTCTGAAGCGGAATAAAGATTTTATCATTACAAATGCAAATACCGGTTAATAAACAAAGATTTAAATAGTGAAAACAAACTTCAAACGTTACGCACCAGCACGAGACTTTTTTTTTCCCAGTCCAATCTGTTTTTTCTTCACTTGCACTGTTGTGACATGACTGAATTCCACATACAGTTGTCTGCTGCTCTCCGCAGAAATACAGATGGTTTTTGTAGAAATAAACAGTCATTTATATGAAACAATTGTAAAATAGTTTATGGAAACCAGTGGTGTAATGCATTCAAATAAATGCCAGGCCGGGCTGATGGAGAGCCAAGGTGTTAAATCACACTGCTTAAGAATTCAGCTGTGGGAAACAGATAGTAAATCCAGAGTGACAGGATTTCCAGTGATGGCAAAGGTTTCTGACATCTAGTCCAGTACACAAAAACTACAGCAGTTCAAACCCATTTTACTTAACGCTGCCTTGACAGCCAGTGAAATTAAAGAATTTAGTCAAAAGCCCTTTAAAAAGAAACAAACACTTCATCTATGTGTTGCTTTTTTGTAGGACAGAAACCACATGGCATATCTAGGAGCAAAGCAGACTTTGCGGGATATTAACAGACGGTCTTTATTTAATTGCTGCTACAGACTGCTATTCTTTTTGCATTAGTGATGCGCAGCTCTAAATAAAGCTGAAAGGAGAAAGAAATCATCGTGTTTGTTCTATGACGTAATGTACCCATGGCAGAAACACAATATACAGATTTTCACACCACCAATGCCAGAGACGATGCCAGGGCCACCGCCTGAGACCCAACGACGGCACCGACACCAACACTGCCAGCTCAGCTGGTTACTCATGATGCAGACCAAGGTGAGCTCTCTGCCCTATGGGCTGGGATTAAAAAGCGAGAAGGTGCCTTCTCCTGGCTGCAGACCTATGGGTAATGGCACTGCAGCAAGGGGCAACACAATTACCCAGACAGGGGGATTTCAAGCTCCACAAGAACCAAGCACGAGGGAGACAGTCCTGTAACCTGGTCCATCAGCAGGACCTGTGTCCATCGGGCAGGACAAGACAAAGCAAAAAGCATCACCCAGACACTGAGCTGCAGAATTTAAAACGTCATGCAAATGACCACTTTATACCAGTCCAGAGGAGCTGGTAAGTGCACGACTTCGATACCACCAGCTCTAAAATAGGCTCCCTTCAGTATTTCACTTTCATTTCAGAGGCATGAAAAACTTTCCTCACCCATTTGGGCTGACGTCCAGAATCCCATTGGCCCAAACGCACGGGGCTAACGAGCTATTTCCATGCTGACAAACTACTCACAAACTTTATTCCCGACAAGCTGTTCCCCGGACATCGGAATCCTTGTCCCTCGTCACAGCAGCAGCTACTCAGTATTAGCAGGCAGGGAGAAAAGGGCTTGCTGAAAGAAATCATCGCTGCTGCAATATGGAGCTGGAGTTCGTAGGCAGAAGGAAATCCTTTTGAGCAGCCTCTCTCACACGGTCTCCAGCTCCAAGGGGCTTACCCTGCACAGCACTGACCCTGCAGAAAATCCCCTGCAGCTGGGACAACGAGGTTGTGCACCTCCTCTTACATCTTCTCTATCACCCACCATTACCCTCTTGGGTGAAATGGGGACCAAGGATCTACGAATGTTGATGTTCTTTTAACTTAAATCATAGAATCATAAGGTTGGAAGAGATCCGCTGGATGATCGAGTCCAACCATTCCCACCAATCTCTAGAACCATGCCCCTCAGCACCTCATCCACCCGCACCTTAAACAGCTCCAGGGAAGGCAGAGTACAGAGGGAATCCTGCTTAATGGAAAGAAAAGCAGGATTTCTGACATGTTTCCAGGTAAAGCCATTCATAACTAGGAGCAGAAGACTCTGCAGGGACGCTGTAATTATCCAAAACAAAGCACTGGAAGCCAAAGAAACTCAAAACTCCCATTAAGCAGAAAAGCATGCACGCAAACATAAGGAAATACAAATTAATTGGCTTTTCACTGTCACAGATGCCGAAGCTTCCATCTCTTAAGAGTTAGAGCAAACATATGCATCGCCTACTCTAACATATTTACTTTTAAATTTAAACTCCTCAGTTGCCATCATTCAGTGACTGTAACCAACTTTAATGACAGTTTATTCTAACTGTGGTTCCTCTCTTGAAAATGCTTTCATCAAATGATTGCGGTTTCACATAGTTTTTTATCTTTCCAGTTCTCCTTTTTAATATAAATAAATATAGAGAGAGGCTATAAAAATGCCTTTCTTGGCCTTAACATCTACAGCCTGTAAGTTCTCCTCTCCTGCACTTTCCAACACCCCCATGACCTCCACTGAGAACTGGGAGAGCAGACGTCATCTGAAAGATCACTAGGAATAAAAGTCACAGTGTCACATTCCTTTAAAAGTCCAATTTTCAGTAATTTAGATATTAAAAGGAGATGTGTCCCTGGCAGGAAGCAGATCCTGTGTTGTCATCCGAGGTGTAACTTCAGGAGAGTCATTCTGTACACACAGCAGAGACCCTGAGCCCTTGCTCCAGGTGCTGGATTCTCCAAAGAACCCACGGAGATGTATTTGCCTTTAGAACTGAAGACAATGTGCTCCTCCCAGGGGACTACCGTGCTCCTGTCCTGCCTGCAGCCACCACAGCATTTCAGCCCCAAGACACTCTCCTCCCTCTTTCCAGCCACGGGAACACGGAGCCACCGTGCCCCTTCCCGGCACTCTGCGAACGCCAACTCTCCTTAGCATCTGTGGGAGGCAGGAACAAGACAGATCAATTGTGGCATCGCAGCATCAGGACCACGAATTTACAAAACCAGCTGCCGAGACACTCCAGGAATGGGAAAATCGTGGGACAGGTTTAAATGAAAGCCTTCAGCGCTACAGCATCCACACCATCTCCCCTGGGCCTGGGGCTGCTGGGCAGTAAGTGGTTTCGCACACCAACAGTTATCCTTGTACCAGTTTTCGTTTATCTCCTGTGTAAGTTTTGAATAAAAGCTGCTTATAACCTGTTCCAGAAGCACGTTTGAGATGTGAAATTTGACATTAAAAGCAGTGCTGAGACTGATACGTTAGAAAGTGAAAACTCAGCTCTCTTCCCCAGCCGTCTTCCGAGCAGAAGACGAGCCTGAAGTTCTTGCGTTTGCTGAAGAACTCGTCCTTTTTAGCTCTGTCCCCAAACCTGATAACTTCACAGCTCTGTGAGAACAAATATGAACCACAGGCCTAACAACCCCTCAACAAAGCTGGTTTGCTACAGAGTGTGCTGTCTGCCACAGCTCTGTGCTGCCTGGTGACTGAACAGACGTCTTTAACAAGCCTTTGTAGCTACAATTCTTTTGATTGTTCTTGCAAAGACTAAAATACAACATGGAGGCTTTTATTTTTACGTCCTCTCCTTGTTTCTCGAATTTTTCTGTTTCCTTATTGTTCCTCTTCCCAGGGCAGTGAGATAATGCATTTATCCAGGCTTCTACAATTATTTTAGGCTATTTTCGGTCACTTTACACATTTTAAAGAATGCAAAAAGCACCAGTTGACAGCTGTTAGGGCTTGAATGTTATTGTAAAGCAGCTGTTTTCATTTATACAGAAGTATTAGTCCCTCTCCAAACTGAACAGAATACCAAGTTAATAACTCTCCCTTTAACCTACGGAAAATACAGGTCATGTCTGTGAGATGTTGGCAGAGGGAACTGTTTATAACAATTAAAGTTGTATCACATTTTGTTCTTAAAAGGACCAAGCATTTCTGGTTCAGGGATGTTTGCAGTTTGAGGCAGCTGTCAAATAATAATCAGCAGCATGTTCACCCTGCAAAGAATTCCTACTTAGGATCAGACGAGATTAATCAGACAAGGCTTCTCCGTTCACAAGAAATTCCACATGAAGAGCGGCTGACACGGACCAGAGTGGGGCAGGATTATTCTAATGTTTAGGCATTTCACATTGTTTAGTTTTGTCTCCCACTTCCTCTAAGAACATTTGGGTTTTATATACTGACATCGACGCTTAATTTGTGTGAAAACAAAGCCTCTATACACATTCTCTCCGCATTCTTATTTACTTTACATTAGTATTTATAGTCCTTTCAGCCAAGCTCTGGAGGAAAAGGCAACTGGCAGCCCAGGGAATGTTTGTTGAAGAGCAAAAGGAAGGAGGCAGCTCAAAGGGGAGGAAGATAACTTTCAAGTGTACATATGGTTCCTGCACATATTTAATTTGAGAATCACCACAGCATCGATATACACAAAGTATCAAGAATAAAGCCATCGTATTTCTTATGTTCTTAAAATTGTAGGACACGCAAACATATTTTACAGAAGATACTGAAGGCAGGCCTCAGTGCGGATATAAAAAGCACGATAAGATCTCCTGCATGCTGGGGGATGCTGTCAGACCCAGGCTGGGCTGAGCTGGGGTACCTGAACATAACAGGCTCTACATTCCAGCTCGGAGAAGCTCTGCTTTCCTTGGTTTGACTGGCAGCCTTCCTAAAAAGCAGGATTTAAAATTGCAGCTACCATACCCTCGACTCCTTGGCTAACGGGGTAACCTGTGAGCGCGGCAAAAATCAGACCAGCAGAAACACACAGGAGAATGCCTGGGAGAACCGGCTAACGGGAAGGAAAATGAAGTTGTATTGACAATGGGATGTTAGAGCTACAGAACATGATCTGTACGACCAACAAAACCTTCTCTGTGAAGCACGAGGGTGGGATTTTAAAAGCATGCCTAAAATCTACCCCTTTTGAAGTTAGTATCAACATTCTCAGGGATTTCTAGGGAGCAGAATTATACCAAGTACTAAACCCCCCAAATCCCACCTCCTGAAAAGGCTTTTCCAGACTCATTATTACACCTGTCCAGAATCCAGGCAGCAGCACCACATCCAGCATGTGCACCGACACATTCAGAAGGAAGTTCAGGAAGTTCTTACGCTCGTGATCCCAAGCACGAGATTCCCTTCCTATAGATGTGCCACAGCGCAGGCAGTTTTGTCTTTAAGCCATCAGCTGCTGCTACTCACAAAGCTCAGACATTCTCAGAGAGATCCAGACAGGCAGGTGTATACAAAGCAATCCTTAAACTTCCTATGGATATGGGGGTTCTCTGCAGGGTCGCTACCCCTGCACCTGCTTGGCCAGCCTGCTGCCCAGTCAGGTCCCAGCAGCATGGGCAGGAGTGCTCAGCTTTGCTCTCTGGGCTGCTCGGCTGCTGTGGGTGGGGATCACCCACCCTTGGTCTCTCTCCCCCATTCTGACCTTCTCAGAAAACTCTCCCATGAGAGATTCCACGGAGGCCCCTCCAGGTGGCTCATCGCTGGGTCAGACCAGCTCCTCTGGGAGCTCATTCCACAACCCAGAGTGCTTTATTTCCAGCTCTCATGTAAAATATGCAGAACTCTGACATCCTAATCCACTGCTTAATGATGACTTGAACTGCAGCAGCGCAGGACTGTGCTGTGCTAATGGTACCATCTTACATTCCATTTATCTGTGCATCTCCCAGTGAAAGCCAGAGGCACATCCACTCCCAGTAGGAATAACCTGGTGGCAGAAGAGGAACGATGACAAACCCTTTCCCTGCTCTCGCTCCACTCTATCCCTGCCCATCGCGGTGCCATCCTGTGTATGAACACCCTGTAGCCCAGGTGTGACCTCCACGTGGCTCGTGTTGCGCAGCCGCCAGGGCTGGGGAAGGCTGGTTGTGGATCTGGAGGCAGCACAAGCACAAGGAACCCTCTGAGAAAACAGTTGCTATTTCTGCTGCTTTGGAGATGACGGCAAAGCCCTCCAATCTCCTGACCCTCAAAGCCTGCTGATCCACCAGTTCGGACAAGGGCAGTGACTGGGAATAAGGGAAGTTTTTGATAAAGGGAGATAATTTCAATTAAACAGTTTAATTTGTGGTTTAACAGTGTGCTACATGAATACCAAATCTGAGAAGCCCCTTCACCCAGGCAACAGCACCACACGCCTATCTGAATGCTCACCGACATTTAAAGAATAAACCAAAAAAATAAAGTTTTCATGTATGAAATTCAGTAAAAGGGGAACTCAAGTAGAAACCCTCCCCTAGAGCAACTGCTCCTCTCACAGTGACTCCAGTCCACGAAGCTTTCAGCTGCAGGTCCTAATTCTGGACATATCTATACACAGGCTCAAACTGCAATCTGCGAGTAACAGCGATTGCTGCAAAAATCCAATTACAGGTTCAAAAGTCAATATACCTGTAAGCAACCAAAAGGTTTTTAGCTGTGACTTCTGCTGTGCTATATCCACAGCAGGGATCACGGCTGCAGCTCAAAGAGGTCAGATGTCACAGAGTTAATTCATAAAAAGTAAATTTAGACATTTTCTTACACAATTAAAAAACCCCCACAGTGATACAAACACCACTCTACCCTACAAAGGTCTCTGAGCGGGAGTGCCAAGCCAGCAGAAACGAATATATGAGCTGAAGGGAGACGTGACAGGTCTGCTCCATTTCTAAACCGCTGAGCAAAAGTAACAAAATAAAAGCAAAACCAAATTTCAAACAGACAAAGAGCGAAACATCTGTTCCAGGAAGGAGGAAAGCAGTTAAAGACTGAGCTAAGTGCATCCTTTAGCTGCCTCCCTTCAGGGAAGAGAAATCTGACCCCAGGAAATAAATAAAAGTCACCCAAAAAGTGAACAAAAGAGGTGTTTGAGAAAACCAGAACACCATTCATCGCAGCTAACGACTTGTTCATTATGAGTGATGATGGATAAAGACTTCTCACGCTGAGATGAAATCAAGATTTATATGCATTGTTTCCTCTCCCAACTTGTGGGAAGATCATCATCATTTAATTCTATCTCTGCGGCCAGTGATGGGCATCCAGAGAGCTGGTTATCAAACGGCGCAGTCAGCTGGCAAGAGCCGGGACGTGCAGTTGGCACATCTGGACGGAGCCGCCACAGCCGAGGGTGAACAATGACTGCTGGCCAGCAGCCAAATTGCTGCAGACGCTGGCGGGGCTCATCCTCAGCCACCCCTACCACCGCGCTCCTGCTCTTCCTCCACACCCCCCCTTCTTTTTTTACGAGAATCAGATTTTCATTGCTTCATTCAATTGCTCTCCTCTGCCATTTTTTACAGCTCTTATCGTTCCCTTGGAATATGGCCTTGAGACAGCTCATCCATGTCCTTCACCGCGTTATCTCTTCTAACTTTTATTAAAACTTCAGCTCTCATCTGAAGATAGCTAATTAAATCTGTGACAGATTATACACTCGTTTAAAAACTGCAGCCAACTACTTTTTCTAAAGAGAACGAGGTTTATTTTCTTTTCCCTTAGTTAAAACTAAGGGTATATAAGGAGGCTTCATTCATTTACAAAGACAAGATCCTTATCTTCACCTCGGATATAGATGGGTTTATATTAAAGTTCCTTTGTTGCGTGACAAGACTCGATGCAATTTCTCACAGTAATTATTTCTTGTTGCTGGAAAGATCTCTCAGCCTTATACTTCTGAAATATATATACTAACACATATAGACATTTACAGCCAGGAAAAGCTTTGTTCTGAAGTATAAATGCAAGTATGAAGAACTGCCTTTTTTTAAAGACGTTTTAACCACAACAGCACTATTTTTGACAACATTGCAGAAAGAAAATTTCTCTTTTCTTTACAATTAAAGACGAGTCCTTTAAATTATTAAAAAAGCACACTAAGTAAACCTTTCTTACATAAATTAAAACTATACAAATTCAATCAAGCCCTGGCCTCCCTGTCCTTCCACCCATCATCTCAAACCACCACTAGCCGGACTCGAATGCAAACAGCTTTGTTATCATTACATAAATATTTGCAGTAATGGCTTATCCTGCTCTGCAGCACTCGCTGCAGCTCCTGCGCTGCCGGTTCCCTGCCAGTGCCTACCACACAAACCTGTGCACCGAACTGCTTTTGCGCCTCCGGAAATTGCAGTCCCCACCGAAAAACCAGCATCTTTCACAACAGTTCAAAAGAGAGAAAATACGCTCATGGAAAAACACCCTGCCCTCTGGAAAATACGATAAATAACCCACCTGAGCCTCTCTGTGATCCCTTCCTTCTCTTTAAGGCCTTTTGTAAGATATCCTTCATGGTGACCTTCATACTGTCCACCTGAATAAGGGAGAATCCATGAGCAGCATTTCTGCAAGACAGATGCACATGCATTTTTACAAAACAGTCATCACCAGGCAGCTCCCCCCAATTTTTGTTAGCTTCAAGCAAAGGACTCGTTAGGCAAAATCAACAAAGTCGTGCTAAGGAAAGGAGAAACCGAGCCAACTCCCTGAGAAGGGCAGAGACAACAGGGGAGAAAACGGATTGAGATTCAATGGGTGGAAGTCTTTTCCTAATTTATCTTTATTTTTGACCAATTTGTGCTCAGCATTAAAAAAGAAAAATGAGGAAATGTACCTGCGGAGCTCAGCTCCTCATTATTAACTATCTGCTGGGCGTTTCGCTGCGCGTCCCGGAGAACCAGTTTGCAATGTCATCTCCATCCATGTTGCGATGGCAGACGGGACAAACCATTACGGAAAAGTGGAAGAACAGCACTCGGAGAAGCAACAGCAGCTTTTCTGCACTGCTAATGTCTCACATCGTTTCGAATGTATGTAATTTGCTTTTTTTGGACATATTTTTGCAAATCACGGCCCAGAGGTTCTGGGAAAGGCTGAGCACAGGGGGGGTCCTTGTCCTGGCCAGTGCCCGCGGGAGAGTCTCCACCTGGGGGAGACCCTGCCAGCAGCATGGGGATGGTTACAGGAGATCCCGACAGCCAAACGCTGCAAGTGGCATCACTGGGGAAGCAGAGATGATGACAATATAACAGAAGAGATACAGGATTAATACACATCAGTAAATTTTGCCCCTTTAGACCTTGCAGTCAATCTCTGCTCGTGTCAGTAGATGTCACTGCAGACAGTCGGCACGTAGATCCGAGGGCTGCAGGCACTCACAGGGAGAGAGATCTGCACTGCATGGAAACACCAGTTTTGCAAAGCTGTTTAGGCAGGAGGAGGAGCTTTGATTGTGGCAAGGAGGAATTTTAATCAGGGAATAGAGCTCTATACGAATAGCACAGCTGGAATATTTTTAAAAGTAACTGGCACTCAAAAGCGCTCCAAGACACACGATCACAATCTCAAACCAAGACCATGTTACAAGTCACTTTGAGACACAAACGCTGGGAATACAAGTTTCAGGTCAGACGGCTGCAGATGTGGCATCCCCAGCCCGCGCTGGGATTTGGCCTCAGTGGATAAACACCTCCGAGTCCTCTCTGTACACTTACACTCACTGCTGGCCACTCAGAGGCGGCCAGGAAATCCACCACGAGCAGACACCTAAAGGAAACCTGCTTGCTGGGCTGTGTGTAAGGGATCAGATGGGTCTGTTCTCAGAGCCTGCCCTGCTTCCCGGGCAGCTCCCCACGAGTCGCTGGTCCCCAACAGCCTGTCCGCAGCAGCTGTGGGTCTCATCTGAATTTCATTCTCACTACCCTTTGTTCCTGGCAAAATGAAACTGCCTAACCCCCCTAAATTTATGTTCTCTAGAACATCTATTATTGATAACACTATCTTACTCATCTTCACACCAAGTATTTCCTACATTTTCACTCATCTACTTTTTCCTTCTTTCTACCACATTTCCTACAGAATGAGCAGAGCTGAGCTCACCACCCATGGGAGGGAGCACCATCCGTGCCAGCAGTGGGGATATGACCAGGGACTCAGGGCTTCAGACTGATGCCACAGAGCGAGCAGAGACCTCCCCAGACTCTACTGGTGAGCACCTTTTCCCCTGTCCACAACATGCACGAGCACCACACAACCGCCTTTGTCCAGCAGTTTCCCAGTTATTCACTTTACCTCCCAAAGTCAGCTCAGCTCCAGTCCCAACCGAGCTGTGAAGCTACAGTTAGTGGAGTTTTTAAAGCGATAAACCACTACTACAGTTACGTTGCGGTTACAGAAAGGAAACCACCTTTGTGCTCTTATCTAAAGGACACAGCGTCTGTCAATGAAGCCCTACAAGAAAAGTCTTGGCCACCAGACTAAACAACTCGAACACCGACTAAAAAGACTCTGCATCCTTCAGGCAATCCACACGACGCTCTGCCACACAGAAAGCTTTCACAGAACTGCAACCAATATCCAGGGAAAGAAATGAAATTACTGGAGAAAAGAAAACCCAGCAAAGGTGAAGAAAGTCTTCCAAACTCTCTATGCCAAAATAACTGGAGTTTCAATCTTACTTTTTCCCCCTTCAGTACCAACGTTTCCCAGGCCTGCAGCCCACCCCACGCTGGACGCGAAGCAGTCGGAGGCAGCCGACCACGGCTGACCCAGCCCAGGCTGCTGGGATCTGGAACTGCCCAGACATGGAAGATTGTCTTTGGGTTCCTTACGCTTGCGCTGCTGAAGAGCAGTCGATCCTGCCCGTGTTTCAAGCCATCCTGGCTTGGTCGGTTCTTTCCGTTGAGCAGCTGGCCCGAGAGCCGTCAGATTGATTCTCCTGACACTCCATTACTAACTCACGCCTGAGCCTTGGCCATTCTTTGCCTCAGAAGCTGGACCCGATCCCAGAACAAACTCCAAAAGTTTATTTCCACTGATCAAAGCAAAATAAGAAAAACCTCCGTGTTTTACTATATTTAGTGTGAGATCCAGTAAGCGAGGCCTTGGCGAGAGCAGTGAAATGTAAAGCGCACCCCACTTCTGTAAACGTTGGCATATTTGCTCTGGACCCGAGCCAGAGGGGCTGAGACGCCCTCCTGGTTCAGACACACAGCTCTCCCCTCCTCTGCTCCGGCGCCCAGCCTGGCCTTTCTCTCCAATACACCCAGAGTCTCCAGCACAACACTCTGGCACTCGGTACTGGTCTCAGCCGAGTGGAGTTAAGCCCAGACCAGAGAGATTCTGCCATCAGTTGGGGGTCAGGCACTGCGCTGCAGCAGAGAAGCCCCTGGCGAGCTGAAGCAGTGTCCAACACGCATCAAGTCCTGGAGCCACCCTCGCACTGTATCGCCTAATCCGCACCGATCCACTGCAGCCCTCCTGCCTGCGAGAGCAGCACCGCCAGGCTCTTCCGGAGGAAACACGTACCCCACCTCACCCGCCAGCCCCACACCACGCTCCGCATCGATGGTGTGCATCAACTATCCTCGCTCAACCCAACTCCAGCACAGCCTTAATCACAATTATCAGTTGTGTGTTTCGCTCACCCAGCTGAAGGGCGATACCTTTATTTTCAGCCAGCACACCACAAACGGGACAGACAAGCAGATGCTATTCAATCAATTAAAACTGCCGCTTACAAACTGGAAGTCAAAGAAATTCCTTAGCTTGTATTTTCCGTCATTTTGCAAAAACATACTTGGGTGACAAGGTTAAATCAAGCAAAGGAAATCCCTGGCACTTATCATCCGCAGGCATTACTGATAAATTGTGCAGTGGAGGAATAAAGGATTACCTTCTGTATTTTTTCATTACACTTTTCTTTTGTTACAGAATACATAAATCCATTGTGGCACACTGTAATATGTATCATCGTGCTACACCTGTGGACGTTTCATAACGGCTGCCATGTCTGTGCAGTCAGGAATGATAAGTGAACCACCCGTGAATGTTAATGATAGTGATCATTCTGCGGTAACTTGGCTTTCCATCTTCTTTTACAGCCTCGGCGCTGAAGCCAGGGTGGCAAGGTTCAGGAGAGGAAAAAGAAAACAAGAGAGGAGGCAGGAGCTCTGGCGGTGATGCCGGTGGGGAAAAGGTGCCCAGAGGCTGGCTGGAAGCAGGCAGTGTCCTCTCCATGGGCTTGGCTGGAGTACCGAGACAAAAACCCAAGAGGCTTCTGCCCTGAGTGAGAAATACACTTCCTCAAAGGCCATCGTTCCAATCTGCAGTCATTTTAAAATTTTTATTATTTTTTTTAATGCTGAAGTGGAATTTACAGCACTTAAAGCTCCTGCGATCACAGGCTGGCATGGCTGGAGGTGCCTGTGAACGACTAGTAACGATTTCCACTGGATCAGCACAAAGCCAAAGTTAAGGCTGAAAATCTCGGCTGACGTAAGACGGGTAATTTTTAAGATAAAGAGCACAGTGGCATGAACCAGAACTGTGCTAGACAGTTTTTATTGTGATCCCTAATGATCTTGCTTTGCACATCTCGGGTTGGCCTTGGGTAACAGTGCTCTTGAGCTCACCTGGCTGCATTTCACACTGCCACAAGCTACCAGCAGACACCTGACAAGGCAGCTTGCTGCTCCAGCTCCTTTCTTGGGGTCCTACCCTTCCTGGTTCTCTATCCCGGGAGCCCTAACTTCAGCACCTGCATTTACTTCCTTATATTTGCATTTTACAAATACTCTCAAATGTACTTTGCAGATTACCTACATGCAGGTAAAACCTGGAACTACCTTCTGTGAGCGTTTCTGTAACCTACAAAACACTTTCCAAAGCTTGGAACAGAAATTGTAAATGCGTGATGAAAGCCTGATAGTCTATAAATGTTCCAAGCCTTAATTGATCAGGTATAGCAGAGATGCTGCTCGAAAAAAACACGTATGTAACAGTAACGGTAATTCAAACAGTATCAAAACAGAAGAAAGTGCCACAGAGCAGAGGAACCGGTTGCCAAATCTCATCTGTGTGCCAACTGGCAGCTGAGCTACAACGCGAGCAACACCATTAGATCGAGAGCGCTGAATTGTGATAATAGAATTTCCACGAGAAAGAACCCTAATGATCGCACAAATTATTTCGAACCACCTTCGCCCAGACCTTTCAGGTATTACTCCATCATCTCAAGATGTCTGCATCTACATGTCCTGCTTTTGTCTGCCTTCTCCAGACACATCATGCTCGATGTCGAGGGCTGTTTCGACTGCCGTGTGTGACACAGGACAAAGCTCTCCTTTCCACAACAGCCATTCCCCACAAACAGAACTCCTAGACTAATGGGCAGTTAGAAGCCAGAATGGCTGCCCTCCGTCTTCTCCTTGTGTAACTTTGCCAGAGTCCTTGGAACTTGCCAAATTCGGTCATGCCTGCTTAGCTCGCTCGACTGATTGTGCCAGAAAAGAAAATAAGACACAGATGTATTTGAGCTCTTTGAGATGCCAGTAAGAGAGACAGCTAATGGCTTCATTTCGACCCTCCCCTACCAGCTGGGCACAGGTGGGGGGATAATGAGGTCCCTCTCCCTAATCAAACTCAATTATTCACTACTCTATACAGCCACAAAGACATTCACATTCAGCTTGGAATATAAAATGCACTGTGGGCTACTTCCAGCCACCACCACCACCGCGTACTCGTAACAGACTCGAGGGTGAAGAGTTTGCCTTGGCAGGAGTTTCAGTATATGAAGTTCTGCAAACTGTTTCTGCTCCAACACGTCCTGCTGAAACGCGGTCCCGGCAGGTTCCACAACTGCCAGTTCAGTACCCGCACAACATCTGAGCAAGCACCTCGCCCGCAGGAGGGGTGAGCTCTGAGATAAACCCCCACGGTGCAGCCCAAAACTTCTCAGAAGCAGACTTTTTTCCACAGTGATTCAATATTAATAGGACTCACTTTTCAGTCCACTAACCAGCACTTCAACGTTCTCCATGCTAATTGCAGGCAGAAAGGCTTATTTCCTTTCTTATTTCTAGACTCGTGCTGCCGGGCTCACTCGTGAGGCTGCCAGCGGCAGCGTTTACTACTCTCCCTGCCTCACCACAGATCCCAGACCAGGACATTCCCTGCGGGAACCGTCAACACTCACGCCCCTGAGTTTTGCTGCACTCAGACAAAGGAAAGCAGAGGGAAAAAAAGGTGGGGAGGTGTTGTGGACACCCAGATGTTTCCCTGCGACTGAGAGGAGCTGAGGGTCCATACTCACATGCGAACAAAGAGCGACTGTTTGGCTGCCAGGCCGGGAGACGAGTACTTCTCGACCAGCGCCAGGGTGCTGAAGCCAAACTTGTGAATGGGCTCGTTGGAATCCAGGGGTGGAAAATCCGTGTCGACCTCCCCATCGTCCTCAGCGATATGGAGGCAGTAGGCATTGACATTGTCGCTGGACAAAGAGAAGACAAGTTCATTCAGGAGGGGCGCCAGACAACCCCTTCAGCTCAGCCCATCAATCCCACCGCTAAATGCTGCAGAAACTGAAGCAGCAGATACCTATCATGGGAGAAACACGCTGAACCACCACCGACGGCATAAATACATCCCAACAAAACCCCAACGCCTCTCATTACTAAAACTGCATGGTAATCCAAGCCCTAGAGTAAAGCAGAGAGTCTTCATTGTTAACTGAGCTGCAACAGTGATAAAAATAAGTCCAATTCTCAAACAGTTTCATGGCTTCGTAGAGATGGAAGCAGTATTTCTCCTTTTCTGAAAAGGTATTTATTTCTATGCCTGTTTTGTAGCAAAAAGTAAAGGCAAACAGGCAGAGCCAATTGATCTTCCACAGCTTGAGCAACTAGAAAAGTTTTCTCAATGCTGGTTTGAAGAGTGGAGAAGGGTCTGGGATGGGTGAAGGGTGGAACAAACCACAAGGAAAGTGAAAAACCTGTTCAACCTAACAGCACAACGAGTAGCAAAAGCTCTTTCCTAAACATGTAAGAATTTCAATCCTTAACCACAGTTAAAAATTGGTACAAGCAGAACTAAGAACGAAAATTCTAAGCCTCTTTCTTTCCACGCACCAAGGCCCATAGGGAAATGACTTTCAGGATATTAATCATATTTTCCTAATCGTAAAATCTATTTCGAACCTAAATATTTAAATGAATGAGCTGAAAATAAGTACTCCTCCTTATTGTTAAAAGTGCCAGCACCCAGGCACTTTCTGCACTGCTCACGTGGTTCCACGTTTCTAAACTGCAGTTTAGATTCAGAGTTTTAATTGCATGATTGATGCTTAAATTAATTAATTGCAAAGTGTATGCTAATTGTTTAATTGGTCACTTGATCTATATAGATCATTTTTTGAATTAAATGAGTTGATTTACCAAGTTTATTGATTGGATGTGACAATGAATTATTTCGCTGATACCTGATTTGCAATTTTCTCAATTAATTCACAACCTTTTGGTTGCAACCATGCTTTCTGGAGAGCGCTGGGTCCCGGGGATCTACGGGCACCTTGTCACGGCTCCGACATTTATTGCATAGAGCAGGTACTAACGATGCATTTCTGTTAATGCAAGCTGGAAATCTGCTGACAGGAAGGTAACCGAGTGATGTTTGTCAGATTTTGAAATCTCTGCAGTCCTCCTAAAGAAACTTCCCCGAGGCCCTGGGCCGCTACGGGGAGCTGGAACATCAGGGGAGAATTAGGTTTAATTCTTTAAGAGTGCTTAGGTAATTTTTTAGGAAAGCTGGTGAAAGGCAGCACTGGGAGGAAGATGCGTCCAGCCCCCGGGCTCTGCCGGGAGGGCACGTGTTTAGCGTTTAGCGTTGCTGCCAGCGCTTTTGGGAACAAGCGAAACGAAAAGGCCGTGAATAACAGACCCAGCTGATCCTGCTTGTGCAATGAGAAGCACCAGGTGTGATTTATGGGTCCTACTCGTATTCTGTTTGAATTTCTACAAATGCAGACGCTGAGCTCTACACGCTCATTCTGTCCAGTTCATGGTAGTTCAAACCCGCCCCACGCAGGAGCCGTCCCAGCCCGAGCAGGCAGCCGATTCCCAGGCTGCATCTGTCCCTCACGATGCTGATTTTCTAACACAGTTGCCTGACAGAACTCCTCTGTGTGCAGCCTGGTGTGCTCTTAAAGCTCTATACAAATAAAGTTAACATTTTCATTTGGTACTCAATGCATTTGCATAATTCTCATTAAAGCAGAGGAACGTGCAGACATGCAGGCACTAACAGTCTTGGGGTGGCCTCAACGCAATCTGAGAAAAAGGTGGTGGCGACAACAACTGACCTGCCACCAGTTATACTGGAAACGCCCGTCAGATAAATGCCATGAAGAACTGGGCTTACAGATGTCTCTAAAGATGGAGTATAACACCAGTTAAGACACAACTGGCCGAAAAAACAAAGCCAATGGGGAAAACCATTCTGCATTTTGAATCTCCAGTAGGATGAGATCAAACTCCTGAACTTCAGTCTTCAAACTGCAAGGTACAAAGGCTTGAGAACCCGAGTCGGCTATGGACAGGATCTACAAGTTAAATACAACAACTGACAGCCCTAACAGCTTTCTTAACTTCTAAACCCAGGAACCTTATCTGAATTCTGCATCTCACTATTAATTTATTCCTAGGAAGGGTTTGTTGTTTATTTTTTTGCAGGCAGAATCATTACAGCACATCTGTCAGGTTGGTCAGAGAAGGGCCCGGTGGGTTGTGTCCAAAGTTGAGTGGTAGGAGGCCAGAATCAGGTTCCTCACAATGAATAAAGGCCAATAAAATACAATTATAATAAAAAAGGCAGCCTAACCGAAGGCAAAATGTTCTCAAAGCTGTCGACTCACGCTCACTCCTTTTGGACTCTCATATCTACCTTTTAGGGAAAAGAATTAGGCAGTAATATATTCTTTTTCTAAAGACAGAGGAATTGTACCTCTTAATTATGAAGGCTATAACCTCCTCTTTAGTCTTGAACTGTATTCCTAGGAGGGAATTCTGTCGCTCTGCACACACTGTACAGTGGATTCAAAGAGTTCTCTATATGTATTTTAGTACAGCGTCACAATCAACTCGATTTTTTCTTTTTATGCTCTAAACTGACTAAATCAGGAACAATCAGTGAGTGCAGAACGTGCGACCTACACAAGCTCTTCCCTTATTTGGAAATGCCGAGAATTGGCCTCAATTACATCGATCCTCACGCCACAGCAGGCAGGCAGTAATGCTAAAAAAAGCTGATGGAAGCAGGAGAGACACTTAAGAACCGCACAAGAAGACAAACTTCTTGTAACCAAGAGTCTCTGCCCCCTCCTCTGAGGATCTGTGTCCCGATTCCCATGGCTGCTGTTAGGCTGTGCAGGGAACTCGCGCCTCTGTCTGTTATGTCATTATTCCTGTCCTGAGATTTGATTACATCAGACAGCCTCTTTGGTCACGATCACTCTGACACATCATCACATCTTATCCTTCAAGGCAGACAGTGAAATCCATTTCTCCCACCGCTGACTTTTGCCGTGGGCAATGCTGTTTCATGGAATGCCCTGCTCCACGTGAGGGGTGCTGTGCTCCTGAAAAATAGACGCTTGTCCGAAGACTGACATTAGTGACGTCTTACTCATTAAAAATAGAGCTAATCATACACAAAGGACACTTTTTTGAACTGATGATATAAAGAACAGAAATTAATAATGGCAAACGAAATGGCACCATCTGCAAATAATCTCATATTTTTTTCTTCCGTGTAAAAAACTGACAAATCAAACTGAGGCATTTGACCTCTGCCACATCTCATGTGGTTTTTGAGAAGAGCTAAGGGAAACCCTATAGCCAAGGCAGCGATACCCATGAAACTGCTCTGAAGAGGGGCTGCTGGTTGGTGTTGCCCTTATCTACCACAAAGAAACCAACTCCCCCCCGAGGAGGAGCAGCTCAAGTGCTCCCTCAGCATCCCTCTCCCCTTACAACTGTGCTATGTCAGCAGAGAAGACAATCGAGTCTGATGAAAAAAGTTGGAAGTGAAAACTGTAAAATCCAGTACCTAAAAAACCTTAATTCATCGAATATTCCAGGAACAAAAAAAAAGGTGAAAATTGGCTCCTACAGAAAAAAGCCAAACGAAACCACGACCTCCTCTGCACCAGCAACGTCGCCTGCCAGGAGCTGTGACCAAAGGCTCCACAATAAACAAATATTTCAGTTCTTAATTTACACTCTGTGACCCAGCAAAACCTTAAGTATTTCACAGAACTGTTTTGTCCCCACTGGAGCTCCCGCTTCGCACACCTTACACCACCTACCACGATGAAGCAAGGACTCCTACTGAACAACCATCCTCCAGCACAGAAATCCCAGGCACAGGAACCTTAGGGCACAACTCTCTCATAACAAAGATGTGAGCAGCGATTCCCAAAGGTACCGAACAACCCACAGATTAACGGAAGATACATTTCTGAGGACAACACAGATGCTGCCCTTTACAGTCAAGAACCAATGTGATGAGGTCAAAGGCTTGAAGAAATTCTAAAATACTGTGTGACAGAAATTTTTTAGTTCACGGATGCAATTTTATTCACAATCTTGAGGAGAACTGTTATTTTGTTTTCAGTTTCCTGCATATCTTTATTTTAGCTCTATCTCCAGGATGATAACCTGGAAAGAAAAGCACCTTTAGACCCTATGCCTGTCAATTCTTAGAAAAACAGAAGTATTTTAATCGTATATAATGAATTAAAGCCACTGTGTCAGCAAAATGTCAGCAGAAAGCAAGTAAGCACCAGTGCTGAGTTCCGTGAGGGAATTCTGACTTGTTTTCAGGCACACCCAGTACAGCTAAACTCTATCCTGTGGTTTCAGGACAGGCTGTCGCCCACTACAGCGACTCCTCTCCCTGTGAACCTGTTGGAGGAACTGGTACCTGCAGAGCAACCAGAGCCAGAACCTGCAACACCTGCAACATCTCTCGGAACAAACCGGAGAGGGAAAAACAGATGAGTTCTGGATTTTACCTGACATACTTGTGGGCTTGGCCATTAAGAACACTACCAAAACACAGATGGGACATAAAAGAGAACATGCCTCCATGACACCAAAAGGACAAGATTTATATTATTTTTACACAGAGCGGTTTGAAATTCCGATTCACTTCCAGGTCCACAGTCTCGTACACTTAGCATTACACAGCATTGGTGGTTCAGTTGAAAAAGCAAAGGGTACAGATGCACATAAACTGCACAAAAGGAAACACTGATAAAGGGGTAGGTGGTTTCCTAAGATTTATCCATAAAAACACTGACACGGAAATCCATTTCATTATGCAAAAAGGCTGCAGGGGAGAAAATTAGAGATCAAGAGGTAGTAAAGAAAGAGCATTACTTCAGTTTTGGTTCCCGTCCCTCACTTGTATATTGCCAGCATATTAGTCCAATCAGGTCATGCACCTTGGCATTTGCTATCGTCACAACTGTCATGGGCTGGAGTTTGTCTTGGCTTGTGTGCAGCGGGAGGTAGACATCAATTTTTTTGGTTGCTGTTGTACCAACGTGACCCTGTCGAGAAAATATATTCCATTAGAACGTAGAAAAGAAAAAGCATGACAGAGCTAACACAAAATCCAGTGCGGAGGGAATTCTTTTCAGTAGAAAGATTAAAATACACAGCTGCAACTTAAAACTGGAAGAAGCTTGGATGTTTAAATTGCCATTCTTTCACTGTTGTTTAATGTATCTCTAAAAATGAGATGAAATATTTGGCAATGATTTTACAGATCCCAATCAAAAGTCTGACCTCCACTGCAGGATCCCACATTTTTGCAGGATCAAGAAAAAAAAAAAAAAAAAGTATAAAAGGGGTGGGATGAGGAAGAAGAGAGAACTGACTGTAGATTCCTGTATATACACATATTTGGGTCTGGGGAGAAGGAAGTATCCAAATCACCCAGAATTCTAAGTAACAGAATAAAATTATTCAGTGCTATAAATCTACGCGGGAGTATAAAACAGGGAGTTAAATGCCATGTGCTAATTTCAATATATTGCTAAAAACCATTTGAACCTTCAGCGTGATTATAAATTAGAGAAATAATAGGAATTTAAAGATTAAAGTTATTCATACTAGCAGAGCTAAAAGTATTATTAAAATCCATCCAAATATAATGAATTTGTTTAAGAAAGCACTTTCGTAGTGCAGATACCTCTTCTTCCCATGTTTTTAAGGTAAGAAGAAATGGTTTGCACTCATTTAGAAGGAAACGTATTTGTAACAGAATGTGGGACATTCCATCACCTTGTGTGTTTTCAGCCTTAAAAGCCCTCGGATGAGCTGGTGATCCTGGGATTTGCAGGGACAGCAGGATACCAGCCACCCTCACCCCTCCCAGGCAACCACTCACACCACAGAACCACAACTGCCAAAACAATAACAGGCTTTGTTTTCTTTCTTTCTTTCTTTCTCCTCCTGCTTTCCTCCAGAGAGGACTTGTTTCTATGGGGAATTAAGGTGCTATCAGGTAATGGTCTCAAAGCCTCCCCAACCAGGGGAAGGTATGGACACCCACAGGTTGTGAGCATCACTCGGGTTAAGGTCAGACCAGCCAGAACACAGACCTGATGTTGCCACTGCATTTGCATCTGAATGAGGAAAGACCACTTATCAAGGATATGGATGTGACTCTTTGGCACACAAGTTAGTTACGTATTTAAATCCAAGGACGGCAGCAGCATCAGAAATGCTTAGTCCTGATAATGGAAAACCCAAGAAAAATGGGCAGCCAGATGTGAGAGGGGATGTCAAGGTTACAACTGACACACACGGCGGAGAACAGAGGACGGACAACGTGCCAGGAACTGCAAGTAATAACCAAAAGACCATTATTGCGTTGGCCACCACCACAAGCACAGCTGGTTTGATAAGCCCAGGATCCAATAAACAAACGTATTTATCAAACAAACAAATCCCAGGGACTCTGATCTTACAGCCACCACAAACAACGTGGTGACTCTCCCACTCCTTCCTTCCTTGCCCTATGCTCTGCTGCTGCTTTGGGTTTGTTCTTTTTAAATAAACCTGTCCTTGTTCTCGCCCATCTCTAAATCTCCTCTACCTCCTTCAGACTATTTTTACCACCTTGCTTGTCCAATCTCCCCCCCGTTACCAGTATCCATATTCTCTCACTCATACCCATTCTCTCATATTCTCATACCCAGCACGAACATCAGACAATGGGAAACACAAACCAGGGGTAACACATACATAGATTAGGATTCCAACTGCTCTTGGAGCATGGACAGCAACCCTAACAGCAGCGGCGCTGGGAAACGGCTCAAAAGCATCACAACTGCACTGAAGAACTTTAAAAAAACAGAGTGAAATAGTTTTATTAATTAAAGGTGCTGTAAAAACGATCACTGTAGCACATCAGAGAGGCTGGACCCTGCGATGGAAGCTGATTAGATTTCTATCAGGAGTAAGAACACTCACGGTCACATCAGGTTGGAAACATCAGTGTGGGCTCTAAGAGAGAGGCTCGAGGTGGAGGCTGATCAATCACCCAGTCAAAGGGCTCCAGAGGGAACCTCCACTGAGGCTACTGCAAATTGATGATGCTTGTCCTGAAATCCAAACCAGCAGGTACTGCCTACAGTACGGGATGAATCCATATTCTCAGCCTGATCCTGCAAAATACTAATTGTGCAGAAGTCCCCCAGAGCTCAATTAGGCACCTGTGCAAGGCTGGTCGGGTACGGATCTGTACCTGGGGGGACGGAATAAAGGGATCCAATTATCAATCCCAGCGGCTGAGAGTCACAGACCCAGCCACGGGGGACTGAACCAGTAAACACCCCTGGTCTTTGCACGGTACCGTAGTCTTCCTCAGGAGGAATCACACAGAGGTGATCATAGGCACTACTGGAAGCACAATTACTTTTTTCTCCCAACTCTGAATGCTGAGGAGACCCAGAAGATAAAGTACAATCACCTATATTCAAAAAGGCAGCATCAAACTTTATTAATAGAACCTGTACAAAATTCAATGGAAAATCTATCCAGGGCCAGGGGCCGCACCATTCGGAGTTTCCTTAATAGCCTCCAATAAATCTGGGAAGCATAGAGGGGCTGCTAAATTAACATTTCCCTGATCTGTCACCTGTGGCGCAGTTAATTTGTCAAAAAATTCTTTTAGCTTGTCACTGGACACTGCGTATTCTGACAAATGAACTCGGGAATAAAATTGACAAAATAGCTCGTTAATTTCCTAGGAAATCACAAACCTGATTCCATTAAGCTTTTATTGTTAGAAAGGATGGGTGGGATAGAACATTTAAGGAAGAGCGAAGTAACTGGACACATACAAAACGTGCAGTAAATCCAGAAAGAAGATAAGCCACTGAGAGAAACGCGCTTGCTGTGTCCTCCTCGCTCCTAATTTGTGAAAATTAAAGCAAAGTCCATAAACATTTCTCAGAGAAAAGTGATTAATTTTCCACAATGACAATTTACGGCATTGTCCTGTACAATGGAGTTCTGTGACTGAACGTTCCATCCCTTTAAGATTAGATGCTCTAATGATACCATGCAAAGATTTTACTGAATCATTATTTAGTGGGAGTCATAAAACCCTCTTAAAATTAATCTTTCATGCACATCTAGCTTATCCAAAGTTAGCGTTTAATTAGATGGCTTTGGCACGAGCGAGCTTACTACTTTATTTGCTCAGTCAGTCTATGTCTCTTCAGTAATTATAATTAATTCAAGCCATTGACTCACCTCCCAGCAAACAATGCTCAACACTGCACAAAATGGAAACAAATGCTTATCCTTTCCCAAATGTAGAATCTCCTTTCACTTCTAAAAGCAGAAGAATGTTTTTCAGTTCAGGTGACAGGGTATTTAAGGTACCACACAGTCCAGCAATCACCTCCTGAACAGAACTCACTCTCGTAGGTATTTAAACAACACACTCTAAACAGATGAAAGGGAGAAAACTGAATTATATCAACAGCCTTTGCAACACAAACAAAAGTTCTAACAGATCAGAGCACAGATGTTTATGGCAACAAGAAGGAATATGGTATTCTAAGACAACCACTGAAAAGCGTCGCTTACTAAGCTCCTGACTTAAAAAAAGAAAATTTAGAGCAAATATTTCTTCAACCAAAACGAGGAGGAATAAAAGTCAGTCATGCTTCCTCACAAGCAGAACAGTGTCTGGGGGGCAGAGTAGAAAAGGAGGAGTCACCTGAAACAAATATGGTATTTTTTTAAGTTTAGATGATTAAACATCTTAAAACCTTCCAACAAGCACGTGGCAGAAACCCTTACACTGTGGCACAACAGGACGACACTGCTGGCATATGGTTGGGAGTGAAGATTGGATGATGGACGCGCCCCTCGGCCTCAGCCCCAGACGCCTCCACCCAGCAGGGACACACGTTGCTGCAACCAGTGGCTGTCGGTGTGGAAAGCAGAACAGCATCCAACATCATATGATGGTTAAATATTGAAAACAGAGTCTGTTCCTTTTATTTGCATGGGACTGTAACAGATGTGGAGAAAACGCCTGTTTGGTGCACATTACATTACTATTCTAAGGCAAAGCGAGAAGAGTTCGTACTCGTGTGAAACTGCGTAGCAGATCTGTCCCTTTCCTTCTCCAACACACCCCACCCTGGCGACACAGGGATAATATTTACTTCTTCAGGTGGTGAAGCCAGTACTGGTACATTATGCTTCGTTACTACAGCCATATATTATTCTTAAGGCATTTATGGAAAACCTTGCAGCAAGGTTGCTGGGAGAGCTGACCCAGTACCGCCACTCGGCTCTGGTTTGCACGACTGCCCGTCCTCCCCGTCTTTAAATGAGGCCTCAAAGTAGTTCCTCCCGGAGGAGAGGATTCTCCCTTCTATCACCCTTGCTTGTGCTGCGGAGTTAGCGGATCACAATGTAAAATTCCATTAACATGGTTAAATGCTTAATTTATCTTATTCACACTGTCACTATTCATAAAACTTTAACCCAGTAATTTCCTGTTACACAAAGCATAACAAAGTATGAATATTTAACTACAAGGTAAATAACACACTATTATTTTTTATTCTAAATTGTTGACTTCACTCAGCGTGTCTGCTTTGTACAGCACCACACTATTTTTCAATTAAAGGTCCAGATGTTTCAAAGGCTCCAGTAGGTAGCAGCAGTTATGAGGAATGCGCTATCTGCATTGCAATGATCACTACAACATCAGCTCCAGGCTGCACGAACATGCTCATGTTTTATTCCAGCCCCCTCCTATCGTACCAGTTAATTATACAACACACAGCTGAGAAACAGAACCTCCCGAGCTGGACAGCTTCCTTCCGCGCTTCCACCCCAGCGCCTGGTTACGTGCACCTCAAAACTAGGATTTACACACGTAACCGCATAAGCCAGCAGCCCAAATGACCGCCTGTTCTCCCTTGGTATTTACTCCTGCAATTAATAAAACCACAGAAGTCCTGAGGAAAGAACAAGACATAAGTCCTGTAAGAGCCTGTTTCAATCGTATCACTAGATGAGCCTGATCCGGTGGGAGGTGTCCCTGCCGATCGCAGGGGGATGGAACAGGATGATCTTGAAGTCCCTTCCAACCCAAACTATTCTATAGTTCTACATTAACATGAATTCATTCATACGACTCATCCAAACTAAAAGAAGTTTTCCTTTAAGGACTATGAACGTGATTTTCTTGTTGTTACTTTTTTCTGACCAATTTATTCAGAACAGAGGGAGAAGCCGAGTCCTCCCCAGGCCTCTTTTTTGTCCACACAGGTATCAGTCTCAGGTCAGACTGACCCAGTCTCTCTCTAACCCCGTTCCAGCAGGAGGGCAGCTCACTGCTGGTAGTGCCACCTGGACAGCCCAGAGCAGAGCACGGACACTGAACCCTCATCCACTCACGCCAACAGTTCTGCTGCAGAACAAAAACGTATTCAGCTTTATCAAAACACAAGCTACAGCTACAACAAACCTGCATCCATTACACAAAACTGTCGTCGATTTCCACGTAGCGAAGACTTTAGAAGAATTATTTATATTTTCCTTAGTAATAAACACTACAGTTTAATCCTAAGGAACAGAGTTATTCTTTGTGATAACAAAATGCAGCAAAACCTCATAATTAAAACCACACCATAAACATTATTTGTGCATTAAGAAATACGCGAGGACGTTTTTAATGAACAGATGCTGTACAAAAGAAAAATGTTTTCAGAACTATTCAAACCTTAACCAGATCAGCCTCTAATCCGACGCTTCTGTTCCATAAAGCAGACAGCTCAAGTTCCTCGAGGACATTAGCCAACCTTAGGTGGAACATTTTTAATACATCACCGTGTCACTTTTTAATGTGCCACAATCTATTAACCACATGGCAAACTAACAGGGATTTTTAAAATATGGGTTTTATAGCTTTGTGCTGGTGATTAATTAAATAAATAGGCAGCGTTTCACAAATCATCCCTCTAATTAGTCTAAAGCAGACACTCTGCATTCCCTGGCATTATTGCCATCTGAAGCTCACAGAAGGGCAGTGGCGTTCGGAGGCCGAGCCTGTGCACTGGGAGCGCGTCGGCAGCGCTCAGCCCGGGCTGGCACGGCACCGCGCAGCCCCGAGGCACAGCCACCGTCTTCACAGGTGCTGCAGTCAGCTGGAATTTGACTCCAGCTGCTTGGAAAAGATGTTCTGTGTAATTATTCTCCCTCATCCTGAAGGAAACAATCGAGACAACAAAGAAAACGGAGCCGGAGCTGGGATTTGACCCGAAGTAGCAAAGTTGGATGTTGCAGAAAATGAACAAATATTAAAGGCAGACGCTAGAAAAATTTCCAGGCTAAACGATACATTTTCTGTCAAAACATTTCAAAGCTGAAGCTACAACTAATTACACGCAGTCCATTCAAAGAAGCCGAGCAAGGCTTATCATTAAAACGACTCAATTATTCTTAAAAAGAAAATCATCTGTAAAACCTGCCTGAAATCTCATCACTTTTGCTGTGCTATGGAGATAGATCATTTCCCCCAGAGCTCAAATTAAACTCCTCGTGGTTAATATGTTCAAGTTTTGCTACAGATTTTCCTCCAAATTATAATTAACTGGAATTTCCTATCTAGGAGGGCTCTACATGGAAATAGGCTCTGCAGTGCTTAGTGACACTATCACAACAGCTTCTCCCCCTCAATTTAAAAATCATCAGAGACAGAAAATGATGTAGCAGTCAGGCTGCTTACGGAGATGCGATTTTATTGCCTCAATCGGGTGATTTTTTTCCCCAGCGTCACCCACTGAACTTGCCCCTTACACTTATACTTGGGGAGACACTTGCGTTACTCAGCAAGGCTCAGGATGCTGAACCACACGTCACTCCCTCCAACTTTGTTACGATGAGCAAAAAGTCACGGGATTAAAGAGTACTGCCTTGAGAAAACGATCCGCGACACCGCAAGGGCTGGTTTGCACAGAATTTGACTTGTTTATCTCACTAGTCAGTGCGGTTCATTCATTTAGTCAAACTAAATCATATCTCCTTTATAAATTCAAGCGGGATAATTAATAAAACCTTAAACAAATAAATAAAAATTTAATAAAATCTATATTTATTTTCTTGGAAACAAGAATAAAGCAATTATCGCTCCACCTAAGTTTAATGCTTAACTACAAACCCAGAACCCTTTGGTGAGCGATATGACGGTGCCTGAACAGACCCAAAAGGGTCCTTATTCCATAATTAGTGCCAACGGTTTAAAATCATTCCTTATGCACAAAGGTCAGAGCAGAGGCATGGACTACAAGATTGTCCTCTGAGAAATACAAGATATACTCACATCCCAGACAAATCGTTCTCGCAGTAAACATTTCTGTTAAACGTGCACACCCAGTCCTCCTGCAAACAGCAAGCACTAAGAACATTTGCTAATAAAACCTATGCATATTCCTTCGGCTGTTAAAAGCCTTAACTTGTGAATACGTTTTTCATTTGGCTTGATCTGTAATTAAGAGAAAGACAATGACATTAGGAAATTGCTAAAAATCAATTAGACGGAATAAAATGCAATATGATTCAGCCAA
>JAUMJK010001556.1:0-17500 GCA_033558105.1 Coccyzus lansbergi | reverse complement strand
TGTGACATCCCCCTGGGGATGGAGAGGCAGCCAAAAAGTGGACTGACAAGACACTTTGGTGATTAACGTTTCTTAAAGGCGGCAGAGACTTGGAGGAAAATGGGATGTGGGCTTGTGTTTTACTTGTGGCACCTGCCTGTGACTTCCCAACCCATAATCTGTCTTATGATCAGTCTTATTAGTCCAACTTATCAGAAGAACGCAAGACATCAAAACTAGATTTCCCAGATTCTGTAAAGAGAAATGTGCATGAACTTACCCGTATAATGGACTATAATGCAATCTGCACGCAGATAAAGGAAATCAACTTGGCCACTGATTTCTTAAGCCTTCATGTAATTTTTTACACAAATGAAACCTGAAGTAATTATAAATAGCTAAGGGCTTCGTTTCATGCAATATTCTTAACAAGAATTTTCATGATTTATTAAATGATCATGCAAGGGTTCCGTTTATTTCAGCTGTTTTAAGGAAAAACTGGAAGACACAGCAAAGCGTGGTCACTGTGACCGTGTCCTGCGGAGCACTGGTGTAAGAACCAGAACTCTGGAGCTGATTGGAATGCTTCCACTGTGGTTGCATTTCACAAGCCATACTCTCTACTATTTTGATAATTAATGCACTGATCAGAACAAGAAGAAATTAGAGTGCTTTAAAATTTTATTATTTCATAAAATTGCAGAAGTGGTTATGAAAATGACACTGAATCTGGCAGAAAACACCTGTGAGGCATGTGGGTTTTAATAAATTGGTCTGGTTGTTATCTCGGCATACCCTGTTTTCTTATCTTTAAGTGATTGGTTTAAAACAACACGAACGTCGGAGGTGGGGAAGGACCCTGAAGAGGGTTTATTCAATTTCAGGTTGGTTGGGGAGCTGATGAGTGGTGTGTTCAGACCACTCGGTGTAGTTGATCTGAGTACAGACACAAACAAAGGACTCAGACACAGCAAGGGAAGAGCTTCCTCATGCTCTGCCAGCAACCACCGCGTGGGCTTTATCCAGCAGAGAGACCTGCGCTACAAAACACACACACAGAAAGCAAGGGCCCCTATATGATCTTAGAGATTTTGGAGCCACTCTCATCCCTCGAGTAAATACATAATTAAGTAAGGTTTTTTGAAGACATGTTTAATTAGGCCCCCAGCCCCTCCTCACCCCCCTGTCTCTCCCCAATTATGTACCGTTCCCCCAAGAGATGTGTGGCTCTGCTAATTATGTAAATAAGCCAGGCACTATTCCCTGAAACAATGGTATTTATGTGAAAAATACCGCTCATCCATTCTCAATAAACACGAGACCCGTGGTCTTTCATTACAAGGAATTTTTAAGAGCTGGATGACTCTCGATGCTGAACCGCTGCCTGCAAATGCAACAAAACTGAAGAGAAAAATCTCACTACTGAGCTGATGTTTCTTCTCTCTCACAGATGCACAAGGAGACGGTTAAAACCAGAGAATCCAGAGGCAAGAGAATACATTTGATAAGCAGACTATTGACAAACTTATCAGACTAATAGAAACAATGCTGTTAAAATTAATATAATGAGATTATGCTCTAACAAAATGTCAATTCAATTATTTTGGTGAGTTAAAAAGGTATTTTGATTTCTAGGTTACAATCAATTTCCTTCAAATTGACCGAACACCTGCTAGAGTTATCAGACTCAAAACATGAACATTAAATGTTCATTACAGTCAATACAATTCCTTTAATACAGTGAAAAGAAGTTTGGATTATAGAAATGGGAAGGAAACCTGCTGAAGCTCCTGAGGAATATTCCCGCAGGCAGTCAAGTCATGCTCAAGAATTCAGCCACCAAGACTGGGACCTCTGAATTACAATAAACTCCTCTTCATAAAGGAGTATTTTTTTTTAATTCCTCCATGTGTGGCTGCTGGAAGCACATTTAAATGTTTGGCAAACCAAAATTTCCTGACATAAGAACAAGCTTTGAGTTTTGAAAAAAGGCATCTTAGTGGTGTCAGTGTTAAAGTACAGTTGCCGCTCATTAACGAGGGCAGAAATAGCGAAAAATCAAGTTAGCACTAATTGCTAAATACTAGAAAGTAAGAAATAATGAGAGAGGCAGCTTTTGCTACATGGACCTCCTAGTCTCCAAGTTACCACTTCACAAATGTTCTAACCACTTCCAGATACGCTGGTGGAATCACATCTCTGACTTTCTGCTTCAAGAACACTTAACAGAATATGAAATTCTTCCATCACAATGGTAATGAAGCTCAAACTCCACACTCCCACAGGAGGCTCCGCAAACAAATCCAGCAGAAAACAGATCTGTGCAGTATTTATAATTGTTTTGGAACAACATGACACTGATCCATCACACCAGTGTTTGTACTGCAGTTTATGACAGAGAAAAATATTTGACAATACAGAGAAACTAAACTGCACACACGGAAAGACAGAAATGCGCAACTGCAGGTAACATCAGGTGCAGGCTCTTGAATGGATTCGAATCCTCCTCTGGCCGTTACACAAACGAGCACTCAGGCAGAACTACACTGCTTTGTCCTTTTTCTCCCTATTGATGCTTCAGCTTTCCACCATCAAGACAGAGTGGCTTCCCCCACTCTTTGGAGCATTTTGAGGATAAAGGTAGCAGAAATCATGGAATAATTAGCACGGGCTGTGATGTGGCTTGACAGAACAGCTTTTTAAATGACAAATGACCAAACATTTATACAAATGGTCTCAGGACTCCACCAAACTAAATATTCACCTGACCTACCTGCTGGAGAAGACAATACCAAGATAAGGAATGCCTGGTGGTAAGGCTGTAATTCTGTAATGCAAACTGAAGAGACGCTTCTACTGAACCTGGAACCTTCCTATTTAAGGTTAGAAGAGCATGTTTCTTGGTAGGCACTTCACAATAACTGATGGTCTACTATAACGTCTAATTAAAGAGTAAAGAAGTAATTGTACACAAGAGCTACCTAAAGCCTCCAATCTTCATAGCAGAGGCATCCTGGATACGAGAGAAAATCCACTCACCTTGCCATCAAACTTGGAATACTCATTGAAGGGGTTGTTCAGCTGCAGCGGACACTGTTCCAGTCGCACGGACAGTATGGACTGCTTCCCAGAACACGGAGATTTTACTCTGAAATTCTTTTTTTCAAATAGTGAGCTCAGTTCCTCTGCTGCAGATCAGAAAAGAGAGCAGAGTAGTTGTACTGGAGTTGAAGTGAGGCTACTGTGCACCACAGAAAGAGAACGTTATAAGTGAGGGAACACAATCAAGTATATAAAAGAACAGATGTTTTAGCAGGGCACAATCAACCACCACTCCTCCACAGCCCAAAGCATGAAACCGTGAGAAGTTTGAATGATGCTACTGTTTAGGCTGAGGATTTTCCCATAGAGAGAGTGGAATCGATTGCTACCAGATCCACTTGAGTCAAGATCAAAGAATTTCAAAGAGACACTTGTACATTCCAAGTCCTTCTGCTTGCCTACCTTTCCCTCAATGAACAGTAAATGCAAAAGGACTGTTCACACATCTACAATGTGCCACACAAAAGCCTTTCAAAATGACCTTGCAACCCCTGATATTATGAAACACTACAGGGCAACGTTACAGCTCCCCAGGATTATATTACAGCATCACTGGGCTGTGAGTAGCAGGCCTGGGGCTACACCTGATCCAAACAAATAATTTCTTCAGATTTCCCATTACAGTACACTGGATGGAGTCTCCTCTCAAAAAAAAAGTCAAATCTGAAAACACCATTCCAGACAAACAGTCTGGACAATTAAAAAAACAGTTTTTTAAAAAACAAGGTGGTAAGAGCCAGGATGTTCTGTGTGTGGCCTGTGGAGGTTTGTAGGAGCCTCCAACAAGCAGCAATTCTCACGTGATGAAACTGCACAGCCAAATTCTCAGCAACAGTTTGACCCAAAATTTACAGATGTACTTAAAAAAAAAATAGGAATTAGGGCTTCTTATGTTGTAAGGACACCACAAACCAGGACAGAGCCTGGAGTGTTTCAGCCTGTTACATCAACGGGTCTCATCTGCAAGAAACTGTGACTGAATCTGGACAAGTTGATTCCACATCTGCTCTAGGAACCGAGTTCCCCAGTCTCCATCAATCACTGCCGGAGAAGCCGCACCAGCTCTCCCAGACTGGCTCTGCCCTGTGCTCCCGCAGGCGGCTTCTCTTGCATCACCAACACTCACACGTGACTCCTCCAGGGAAACAGAGCCACTCCCGAGGCAGGGTGACTTGGGACTCGATCTGCTGGGAGCTGTTTAACTTCCTAATATGTGAATTTAAAACTTGTCAAACGATAACTAGTCCAAAGCTGTGCTTATTTTTATCAGCAGATTGCCTGAAAACGCAGACAGTTGGCCAAAGCGCTAAATACTGGCACTGTGAGATACCCAGCAGCCTTGTGAGAGGCTGCAGTTCAACAAAAATGCTTGATTAAATCCCTTTTAAATGTGGCAACTTAAACGCCATTAGGCATTGCATTTTTATAGCAATCTTATCTCTGATATTTAAAATAATCGGAGTTACTCTAGAGCAGAACCACTTGCTGGCACTTATTGGACATTTGGAAAGTTCTCTGCATGGAATTCAACATAACAGTTTGATTGGTTCAAGTGAAAAAGCAAGTTTTGTCTCTAGGGAAATGTTAAGATGATTTGTTGATCATTTCCTTTGCTGGGATGAGCAAAAGAAGGATCTCTGGAATTCTTCTGAACCTCTTACTGTGACATCTGTTTTGCTTTGAGTTTTGTACAGCTTTTAGCCCAGCCCAATAGCTCACAACAAAGTGTTTCAGCAACGTGGTGCATTCCATACAACTGCCTGAGACATTTTTCCTTTTCTATAAAACTCGATAGTTTTAGAAACATCGGTTCAAATGGGAAAAGGAATCCGAAACTTCCTAAAGATTTGAGCACAACGCTGTGTGAAGAAGGGCAGCACAGAGGAAGAGATAAAGGAGAAAGAACTGTGCTGTCTTTGGCCAAACACTGTAAAACACCAAGCAAAGAGAGTTGGAGGTTACGGTAGATTAAATTTTAAAACCTACAGCTCTGCTTACAGAAGTCGATAGGCAAAAAAACATTTGAGGATGCATTAACAGAGGCATCAGACACAGTCGAACGCCGTTCTAAGGATTAGTGCGACCGTGCTGCCCATGTGAGCAGCTTCTTTTGCTCCTCTGGAAAAGAGACCATAAAGCTGGAGAGAGTTCTGCAAATGACAGCCAGAAATACACGGATTTGGGCACAACGAGGAGATTACACAGGGACCTCATTAAGGCGTCCACAAATTTTGAGAGAAGTAGGCATGACAGACCATACAGAGGTCTGAAAATGGGACAAATACAGCAGGAACAGACACCGGTGTGAGTTCTAAATGAAAGATCTGAGACAGATTTTTCATTTCATATATTACAGCTGAAACTATGAGGAAGAGCCAGATGGAAATAATTAATTATAGGGTTTTTTTAAAAAAAAAATATATTTTAAGGAATCAGTGACACCATTTTTTCCAGGGAAAGTCTAGGTAGGCTAAGGCAGCATTTATTACACCTTTATTTAAGTAGGTCATACATACAACGTGACTTCTTAAGATTTTCTCCTTACCTACAAAAGCAATCACAAAAATATTCTATAAAATTAATCTCTACAACACACCTCACACCGACACTAAAGAGCTTCCCTATCTCCATTTCTTGCTCACTGAGACAATAGAAACCATAGAAGACAATGATGCTATGAGATGACAGAGCACACACACACCGTATTAATAACTTCGACTGCAAAATAAAGCAGTCACTCAAATTAGTTCAGAGCAGCAGACTGGGTTTTAACCCTCTTCTCTGTGTTTTGCTTTTATGGATGCAGTGGATGGTGCCCACAGCACATGGACCCTGGACAGAAACCACAGGGACCAGGGCTGGGGAACAGGGCACTCACAGTATCGAGTGTTTCCCCTGTGCTCTGAAAGCTTAAATGAAAATTACAAACCAAAAATGCTGTAAGCACCAAAAGCAGAAATAAGGCAAGTAGGAAAAGAGAAGATCTTTGCTTTTACCTGAGCAGGAAGTGTTTCTGTCTTTCCACTGAACGTTTTTGCATTTTATTTGATTTTGCCTCTCTTTCCGCAGACGTTCGAGTCTCTGAGCTTGAAAAGAAATATTACAACTATAAGTTTGTCAATGAAAGTTTGCTATAAACAAAGACATAATTAACTACCTTGATATGAATAAAGATGTTTTATACTGCACATGTAGGGGGGAACGGTCATAAAATTTTAAAGGTGGCACCCCTGAAAAGCAAATACCAACAAAAACATGAAAATGTGCTTGATTTATAATTGAAATTAGAGGATATAAAACATTAATAGAGATCATAAAGATAGTATTAACATGGAAGAGAATAATAAAATGTGAAAACTTCTGTGATTAATATGACATTTCATTATATAAATCATTAATAACGGTCTTAAAGGAATTTTAATGCACAAATGAACTGAAGTGAATATTACATTACAGGAATAAAATTACTGTTATGAATTACTCTACCCGTTTCAAAAATTAAAGATAAATGAACTCAGACTAGACTATTAAAGTTTTAAATATAAAATCCTTTATCTAAAAATCATGAAAATTATAAAATGTCAAAGCTATATAAATTAGCATAGCTTTTTCTTCAGTGTGCTGGAACAGTTTATAGGTAGTAAAATAAATGATTTGTATCATCACAACATTAGTCAAACCTTAAAATGAATATCATATTTCTTTACGTGTATTTTGACCCCACCTTCAAAACAGGGTCTGGAAAAAGCCTCTAACAGCTCCAGCCCCAGCCGCTGACAGGCAGGGTGGCAGGTTACACTGCACAATATCTCTGATAACAGCCCCATCCCTCGGGACACCGATGGTTGGAGAAGCCACCCGAGCCAACGGCCACAAGAGAAAAAGGGACGCTACGAAGCGCCCGCTCCGAACAGGAAAGCGGCTTAGACTGGAGAGCAGGACTAACGATGTTGATCACTGAGGGAAACAATTTGCTGGATATATTAACAAGGTTGATGTATTCAGACCATTCATTAACCAAACTGGGTTTGTGGAAGAGATTCTAAAATGCTAAATTACTCTGACAGTTTTTCGATACAATTTGAGTTCCCTGAGCCATTTCACCAATTAAAGAAAGGTTAATAAATACTTTCTATCCCTCCTATTCTTTTACATTTACTCATTTACTCTTTACTCATTTTACATTTACTGAATTGTGGACACAGATGTATTTTTTTTTTTTTTGCCTTCATAAAAGCTCTCAATCTGAGAACTGATGACAGAACTAACATTTGGAGGCTTTACAGCTGGAACAAGCACTTTGGGGTACGGACACAGACAGGGATTGCTGCCCATTTCCCATTTAAGTCAACATGAGGTTAGTGCCTGAAGACCTCTATATATCTTACTCTTCATTAAATAAGAGAAGTAGTATCCCTGCTTTTAAGTTTAAATATTGGGTAAAACACTACTGAAGTGCAGATATTTCATTTTGAAAGAAAAAACTGCTTTTTTATCAACTGCTCCAGTCCAGACTGGAGCTCAACATTACCTTCCAAAGCCTTTCTTCCCAAAGAAGTATCACAAAGGATCTGTTAAAGTCACATGTGAACAATGGATAAAGATAAAAAGTAGAAGAGAAATAAGAATAATGACTGGTTTTGTCTTGTCACCCCTTGTCAAAACATATTACGGCACAGACCTCCTCCTCACCAACTCCATCCCGCTCTGTCCTCTGCAGTGGATCACAAATGATCATTTACTGTAGGACTGTGTTACAGCAACTCCAAAGATGGAATTATCAGTACCTATTAGAAGCCTGAATTATTTAAGATTCATTCCCACAAGAAGCGTGTTAGTTCGAAAGCTTTGAGAGAAAAATGTCACTGACCAGCTGTGGATCTCGTTTCATTAACTTTAGCAGCCAAAGCAGCCTTTGTTTCCAGGCACGCGGGCTGGGAGAAGCTGCTGCTTTCCTGCACACCCCACACTGCACAGACACGTCACCACTTCGGTTTGGTTAAAACCATCTGGATGCGGCTGACACAAGGGAGTGAAAAGATGGAGCTCAGGGCTGAAGAGCACCTCTGGCCCACCCAGCTCCTGCAGAGCCGGAATATTGTGTGGCAGAGAGCCCCGTGCTCTCCCCAGTCACGATGCACAACACCCAGATGCGTCTCGTGCCCTGTGGGTCTCTTGCAAGACTGAGGGGCTATATCCAATACCAGAACACACAGAAAATTCACTTCCAGGTTTGCACACCCACACAAGAAGCACCAGCACCGCTTCAGCAGCCTCTACAGAGGTGAGCCATCTGCCACAGCCACTCATTATTTCTACTCTTTATGAAAAGGATACAACCCTGGTAAGGTACTTGACAACAAAAGAGCTTTGAAAAGGTAATGATAACAAGTTCTATGCCATCCAAAACAAATGTTTAAAGCCAGCACAAGCAGAAATTGGTTTATTTATCAGGGTGTAAACCCAAGGAGAACAAAGAACCTGCACGTAAAACCAGCCTGACACTATCACCTGCTGAGATACAGAATGCAACTATCTTCTCTCTCCAAACCTGAAACCCATTACCTGCTTTCCAGAGAACAAGCCTGGGACACTGAACTCTTCTGCACACCCTGAAGTCAGTTGCACTCTCTATCCAGCCTATTCCCAAATCCCACTCTCCAGCACACACCAGCACCCTCACTTTTCTCTAACTCTTGACAACTGCCTATTTGTAAAAGAGACTTCAAGGTATTCAGTTCCACATAGTGCTTCATTGGCAGGTCGAGCACAGATGTTTTCTCTGAGCTCTAGGTGGTGTTATAATACCTTCAGAAATCATTTGAAAAAATACATACTGTGACACAGAGAGATCAGCATTGACCCCGCACCAACCTTTACATATATTTATATTGCAGCATTTTTGTTCACAGCACTTCTCGGCTACTGGTAGGAGTCTGAATACCCCTCACACGAATCAACAACAGGACAGCTTTCTTCAGTCTAGACAAGCTGAGTGTATATTGAAAAGCTGCCCACCCTTATGTTCCTTAACGTGGAAACTTAAATCCCAGCCCCAACTTCTCCTCAGAAATAAAACTTTAGGAGACAAAATACAGACAAATCATTCATTTTACTGGCTCACATCAAACTTCATTCCTCTCTTTTATAATAAATAGATTTGATGCCTCACTAGGTAGATTTTTCTCAGAAAATAACCACGCTCTTCAAGAGTTGCCACCCCTCCAGACATTAACAATAGAAACATCAAAGGCTGCTCAGGTACTTTGGATTCAAACTTGATGTCTTTACAATTTAGATTTTTTTTTTAACATGTAAAACTGACTTCCTCAATGTTCCTGTTAACATGAATAAGTAAAACAGCAATTAAAACTTGGCTGACAGCACACTGAAGTAACTGAATCACTACAGGGCGTTCTATAGAAAGGATCTCCACCTTAAAGAAGTGTGACAGATACCTGGCTGGTCATGCTCTGGTTTTTGTCCATGCAACCCAGATTAACAGAAAATGAATTTAAGTGGCTGATGTTACCTTTGCTGGAAATGTCACTTACCTGTGTTTGATCGTCTTCTAATTCCAAAGTCCCAGCTTGAGGTAATATCGACTGATTGGGAATAGACATAGCCCTGAGTCTCACCATTGCTCCCCTGGGTTTCAGAACCACTGTCCCCATAGGCTGACGAGGGATTGAACTTCTCCAGGTCAACATCATGATCTATCAGGACCATTTCGCACATCCCTGTGTCATCACTGGTCACATGCGACTGCCGAATGTGAGCAAGTATAATGGTCGGGTTGTCCAGGAAAGCCATTCTGCCCCCAGCTCCACCACCTCACCATACTATCTTCTCTCCATCTTGCTCCATGGACACACGTACCTAGAAATGCAACGTACACAGTATTTTAGAAAACAAGCCCCTGATTCAAGAAAGGTTATATTTCGGATGCACAAAATTTAACTGACTTTGATTTGTACACTGAATTACTCTAATTCTGCTCCAGTTTCCCGAAGTCGCCCTGCTGGCTGAGAGCCACTGACAGAACAGTGGGTCCAGAGGGCAGCCCAAACCCCAAATTCCAAGACAACTGAATGAAACAGACCCCTCCAGATGGGTCCCAGTGCTGCGTTTAAATAGCTGGACGCAAAAGGAATTTTTATTTGACTTCAAATCATGACAAAAACAAAATCTTGAAGGTGTATTGCACATTGCAAACCCACTATCCCTACCACCAGAGATCAGCACCTGCTTATTAGAACGTTCAACAGATATTTAAATTCTTCACAATTTTAGAGTGGTTTTTCTTCCTTACCCACATATTTTGCCTTTTTTGAGACTGTCCCTTCTGCTGTAAAAACATACAGACAAATTCAGAAGTATTCTATTGAACCACAGACCAGAAGCAAGAAGGAATCCAATAAAAGAATGGTAGAGCAATTGAACTGACATGCTGCTTGTTATTAATACACTGCTCCTACCATACATTATTAGCAAATACGCTCCAGCAGTATCCTTGGTGACATTCAAACCTCACTGAGAAGGCCTGGAGCCACCAGTACTGACTGGCCCTGCTGGGAGCTGGGCTGCACCTCCTGAGGTCCCTGCCAACCCAGCCATACTGCGACCCCAACCTCTATTTCTTATTCTGACTATTTCCATCACAGAAAGTAGGTTGGCTCTCCCCAGAGGATTCCTCACTGTCCTCAAAGTGAGAGGTCGTAAGGTGAATCTCCTACGGCAAGGCAAACCCTTCCTGACTGTAATTTAGTTGTTACAGGTATTCCATGGAATCGCTTGGTTGGAAAAGACCTTTGAGATCATCAAGTCCAACCACACCTGTCCACTACTAAACCAGCCCTGAGAACGTCATCTACCTGTCTTTTAAACCCTTCCAGGGATGGGGACTCCACTACCTCCCTGTGCAGTCTCTACCAGTGCCCAAGAACCCTTGTCGTGAAGAAATTTTTCCTGAGGTCTAATCTGAACCTGCCCTTATACAACTTGAAGCCATATAGAATCACAGAACTTAAGCCCTGACAATGCAACTTTGATTGTGAGACTCTGCGAACGCAGCCACAACGAAGGATACAGCATAGGGGTGCTTGAAAAGTGCACTGAGAATGTTCTTTAAACTTAATTATTTACATGCTGCTTATTAGCAAAGGCCACACTTACCTGCGAGCTACAAGCACTTGTTTAAATCAGCAACCGCCTCGGGCTTCCAAAAGGTCTGCAAACTCCCCATCAAAAATTACTGCTGCCCCATCAATGTGTCATATAAATGCTGGCACGTTAATTGTGTATTTATAAGATTGTTAATGGTTAGTTAATTTACCTCCCACACTATTATTGTACTTGAAATGATTTAACGTCTGCTAAGGGAGTTAACAACATGTAACAGCAGATGCGAGAATTTTACCTTCATACTCTGCACCCCGACTTCATGCTATTAACGGCCCGTGTGCTAAATTAGCCGAGCTCCGTTACGATTTACATACGTAATCACTTTTCCCATAAACAAGAACAGTGACAAATTGCCAGAAATTCTATTTCAAACTCTAAACTTTAAACACAAACACATTTTTACTTCCTCCTCTTCACATTTTCCAAAGGACATGCTAGAACCAATTTCTCGATAAATCAATGTTAGTTGGAAATCCTATGAACATTGAGCATCCCTCAAAGAAACAATCACAGAAGAGTTCAAGCCCCAAAGTTCAGTAGATTTTCATGCCAGATTTCAGAAGGTGTTACCTGCACAATTCTGACTGGTTCCTCCTTTTCACAAAGGCAAAACACACCCAGGCCTGGTCTGAGGAACAACTACCTCCAATGAAGGAAAAGGATTCAGAGAAGCAAAGTTCAGTTTTGCCACCCTCTACGCAGACACCCTGCAGCCTCCCTGTCACCAGTGCCAGCACAATGCCAGGCACAAGATCAGTTCCAGATCTAGAGATGTGCCGGCACAGCATCTCCTGCGTCCCTCACACCACACATGATCATCACATGCACGTGGAGTGGCTGAGCTGAATGAAATCCAGGGACTTCCTGACCATTAGTAACTTCTACAGCCCTTCAAACATCAACGAAATTAAATGTTCTTTTAATACTCACGCCATGCAAATATTATCCTACTATTAAACACTTTGCAGACACGCCCTATGCGAACACTAAACATGCAAAGAGCAAGGAGAACCCTCCACAGCCCTCACAGTGTTGGTGTCTGACGGGACACAGGTCAGCAAACCCCTCCTACAATTCACCCCAGGGGCACAGCAGCCCTTTGCTTTCTTCTCCACCATTATCATCCATGTCCTTCCCATCTGAGGGTTACCTAACAACGCCCAGAACACACACATCCTCTCTCCCTTCCTCCTTGGTCTCACTGCTCTGCCCTGAAACGCCCAGAGAATGGCAGGAGCACACCCCCTTCCAGCCTTCAGCAGGTAGAGAACATCCTCAGGGATGCTGAACTGCACCATCCGGAGGCTGCACACCCTGCCAGCTTTCACAGGAGCTTTGTGGCAAAATGAGGCAGCTGGATATCAGCCTGCTTTTATCAGAAGTGTTCCTCTTCCCACCTCTCCTCCAGTAACGCACGACTGTACTGGTGGGCTCTGCAGGGGCTGCCATGCAGAGCAACCTCACCATAAAGCCGTACACAACCGGTAATGCAGAACGCTTCTACGAATTATCCAGCTCCTGGGAGGTGACACAAAGGTCTTGGAGAGACAATATGCGGTTGCACTGGAGATGCCTTAAACACACAAATGACATTAGAATGTAGGAGGCAACTTCAGCATCACAACCTATCAAGCGTCAGGTTATGCGAAACAATTCCACCACTGACTTCTGTCCACAATTGCCAAAGAAAAGGTTTGAGTTATCTACGTTTGCAGGAGCACAAACAATCAAACCCTGGAATGTCAGGAAGACTCCTGCACATGCAGGATAAATGAAAGGGAACTGCGATGTATGAAAATTCAAGTTTCTGGTTCAACAAAAGCTCAAGTACGTTTAAGATTGAATACTTATCCAGAGGAGTCGTCGCTCGTGCGTTGTGTCCTACCATTAAAAGGGAAATCATCCTCTGAAACCGTTTGAAGAGGTGCTCCTCCACAAGTGACACTGGAATTTGAAAGTCAGGATGAGAACACACTATATGCAACTACCAACAAAGTATCTGTCAGATTTCCAGCGTGCAGATCAGTCAGCCACGAGCTCTGTGTTTATTTATGAACTGCTTGGAATCTGGCTACGTCTTTGCTGCCTTACTAATCAGATGCAAATGATACCAACTCCGATATTTTAATTATTGAGCTTTAGGGAAGGAGGGAGAGAACGTTGGAGCATGTGTGGGACCTATATGCTCTCCTCGGTTTCCCGATCTTGCCAAATCTTCATTTAATGGCAAACAAGCCGATTCTCTGCTAACCTGAGCTGTCCTGCACCAAGATTTTAAGCAAATAAATAAGTATAAAAACCCACAGCGATTATAAATTAGGGCAGAAGAATCTGCACCTAGGCTCATGCCTGCAAAGAGCATTCTATCAATATAGTGAAATGCTAATCTCCTAATTAACAACCTAATTAGGTAATTATGGCTTTGCAGAGGGATGCCTAAATGAAATATGACAACATGGTCACCTCTTTATACGGCACCTGTGGGCCCTTTCAGCTGTCACAGCGGAGAGTGCAATATCAATTTGAACAGATGACAAAGTGTTGTCATTTTTCATTCCGATATCATGCTGAACGGTTTGGATAGCAGCAGTTTGGAAAAGCGGCATCTTGCCTGCCTTGTGCCTCATCTAAATATGTGCAAACACTTTGTTTAATTTCTAATGCCTATGATTACGCTTATTTTTTCACCCTGGCTAGCAGGCGCTACCCGGCACACACAATCCATTGAGGGCATCACATCGTGATCACCTGCTGCACCAGAACCTGTTACCTCACTCCACAGCACATACACGAGGACTCACTATCCAGAAAAGATACGAGCGCTGGAATTCATTTTGAAAGCTTAACTGCTGATTTTAAAACAACAAAACAAACCCAGAACACCTTTTAAAGAACACATTACAATTTCAATTTAATTTTCATTCCTGAGGAATACTCTTCTCCAGAAAGGGGGAGCAACGGCCCCCGTGTGTGAGTGGGTGAGGCTGCCTGTGCTTTCGCTCGCACAGAATGCTGGAGAGGAATAACGGTGGCTCTGCACTGCTACACGGCACCTCGATTTTCCACTCACGCTCAAATACTTCATAGTTTGCTGCGCTTTAACACTCCTGAGATCCAAAAACCTGATATCTGCTTGCACAGAGGAGGCTAAAAGCACACGTGTGGGCTGCTCAAATACAAGACTAGAACTTCTCTCTTGGCCCTTCCCATTCTGGTACTTGAGTCTAAAAACCTCATGTTACAAACACCTATGCAAACTTCAATCTTCTATAAAACCAAACCAGAAAGCTTCAGCATTTTACCTCTTTTCACATGAATACTACCGACAGCTGCCGTTGTCAGCGTTTTCCTGGGCAAGACTCTCTAGCCACGTCTGTGCCGCAGTTAGGAAGCGAGCACAGCATTATTCACGAACTGCTGGTATTTCACTCACCCTTTGGAAAGCCTCCTGGATGTGCAGAAACCAACCTGACTGCAGGGTGTTTTCAGGACGTGAGGGTCCAGAGCCGTACAGAGCTGGTGCAGGGGAGCCAGGTCAGAGCCTGCAGAGCTGCTGCAGCTACAGCCAGACCCAGGGTCCTTCAGAACCACCCCTGCACTGCAGGAGCACTGCAAACACGCCTGCTTCCCCCCGGCACGAATGTGCAGCTGCATTCACCTGCCATTTTTGCATTAAACAGAAGCAGGTACTAAACCAAATGTGTTTGTGGTTTTCTCTGCTGCCATTCCACTTCTGACTGCAGAAAAAGTACAATCATAATCTCATGCTTGGATAACAGAGCAGGATGCATCCTGCTTCTGACTCCACAAATGCTCTTGAGGACAACACCTACTTAAAAAGCTCCCCAGACCTCAAACCCTTTTGGGACTCTACATCAAACGTAACCAGGCAGAACAACGGAAGAATTTTCCTTTCCTCTGGCTTTTAATTTTTGTCCTGACAAATTTTTGGCACATCACCCTCAAGAGGACACAAAACCTATTCAAGGAGCTTTGTTTTGCTTTCAGAATAGCTGACCTGGACAATGAGTAGTTAGGGATCACAGTTTCAACAGAACTGCTCAGCAAACACGTGCACGATTGACATTAAAACACATCCTGGGGTCTTTGTCACAGGTATGTCTCACAGAAAAACCCTGGCTGGGTCACTTCTGACAAGTGGAGATGTGCTGCCAGCAAAACCTACAGCAGCAGCCGCGCTGCCAGGCGCATCTCGAGCACCAGGCAGGATCCCACGCATCAGGCACCGCAACGGCGCTGACACGAACAGGCTGCAGCACTGATGCTTCTGCACCAGCACCCTGCGAGCTGCTAGGGCCAGCGCTGACAATTCTGCTTCCCTAGCTCCACGTCCCACGGATCACAGCCTGCTCCTTCCGAGAGAAGACCTGCAGAAAGCCAGAGCTCTCCCTCCCCTTCTCAGCGAAGGGCCACTCCTCATTTCCAAAGCGAAGCGTCAGACAGAGTTGCCACACTGAGACGAGTTGGGCTGCCCTCCCAGCAGGGGTGTGACTTGCACCCATGTATTTGCTGCCCCTCTCTTAACGTAACAAACCGCTGGGTGCAGGGGCTGCTGCTCACAGCTCAGGAAGGTTGGGAAAACCTGCGCTATAGAGTGCGTAACATCCAGATGGTTCTGCCAGGCTGCTTCGCCTCCCAAGGCCTCTGCTGATCCAAAGGGAAAACTAGGGAAGTACTTGACTTCAGACACATTTGTTATTCATTGCGAGGGACGAAATAGTTAAACTGACAAACAGTGATAAAAGGGTATGATAAGCAAGACCTGGAACACGGCTGAAATAGAAATGTACTGAATTGGTTGCAATTCACCACTTCAGTTATTTCTGTACAAACCTACACGGAGACAGTGATCTCAATTTCTTTCAATCTAACCCAGAAAAGCGTCCGTGAAGAGCTTTGCTCTGAATTTGAGAAAATAACTTAGAGAGTTTAAATTCCCAACCTCGCCTCTGCCTGGTAATCATAGAATCATAGAACAACTAGGTTGGAAGAGACCCATCGGACCATGGAGTCCAACCATTCCTATCAAACACTAAACCATGTCCCTCAGGACCTCGTCTACCCGTCCCTTAAACACCTCCAGGGAAGGTGACTCAACCCCCTCCCTGGGCAGCCTGTTCCAATGCTCAATGACCCTTTCCGTGAAAAACTTTCTCCTAATGTCCAGCCTAAATCTCCCCTGGTGGAGATTGAGGCCATTCCCTCTTGTCCTGTCCCCTGTCACTTGGGAGAAGAGCCCAGCTCCCTCCTCTCCACAACCTCCTTTCAGGGAGTTGGAGAGAGCAATGAGGTCTCCCCTCAGCCTCCTCTTCTCCAGGATAAACACCCCCAGCTCTCTCAGCCGCTCCTCATAGGGCCTGTTCTCCAGCCCCTTCCCCAGCCTCGTTGCTCTTCTCTGGACTCTCTCCAGAGCCTGAACATCCTTCTTGTGCTGAGGGGCCCACTACTGAACACAGGATTCAAGGAGCGGCCTCACCAGGGCTGAGTACAGAGGGAATCCCCTGAAACACCACATCCCCCAGAACACGCTCTGAAACCCGAGCCTGAGCCGCAGCGTTTCTCCTTCCTCGACCACTGAGCTTCCACTGACACCGACACCCGGTGGCAGCGATCGCCCGGGAGGGTGATGGGGACACCCACACGGGGAGGGTGATGGGGACACCCACACGGGGAGGGTGATGGGGACACCCACACGGGGCGGGCGAGGGGGGACACCCACACGGGGCGGGTGATGGGGGACACCGGGAGGCCATAGCGGAACGGGATGGGCAGCGGGACACGGGTAGGCGGCGGCCCAGGGCCCACGTTCTCGCCTCAGGCCCGGTCCCCCGCTCCATCGGCTTCCCTCGCCCGGCTCCCGGTGCGCCCCCGGCTCCGTCGAGGCCCGTGTGGCGCCGTTACCGCCGGTCCCGGTCCCTCCCCACACTTACAGGCTCCGCCGCGGGTCGGGCCCGGCCGCCTCCCCCGCCGCTTCCGGGGCCGCCGCGCACCGGGGAAGCGCTGGGCCCGCGCCGCGCACCGGAAGCACCGCCCCCGCCGGAAGTGACGTCAGCAGGCGCGCGCCTGCGCGGGGCGGAGCCGGGGTGGGAGGAGTGGGCCGAAGCGGGAGTAACCGAATATGAATGAATATTCTCGGGGTGGGGGGGCGCTGGGGACCGGGACCGGGGCGGCTCGTCCGAGCCGCCCCGGTCCCGGTCCCCAGCGCCCCCCCACC
>JAUMJK010001555.1:0-246065 GCA_033558105.1 Coccyzus lansbergi | reverse complement strand
CCCCGCCCCGCCCCTCAACTGTCAATCTACCGGCGCTGATTGGCTGCTGCGATTTGAGCGCCGCGGGGCGCGTTTCAAGCCTTTAGAAATGCCAGCACGGGCTCTGGAAGGGTCTTGGGGGCATTTAGAAGGGTCCTGTGTGGAGCCGACAGAAGCCGAGCGGATCCGAGCCGCTCTTCGAGCTGCGTGGATCTCCGCCCCTCCCGGCTACTCCGCTCCTGTGGGGTGTCCCGTTCCCCTGCCCTGGGCAGCAGTACCGCTGTGCTTTCCGCGCTCTGATTGGTCACTTCTCAATCCCACTTTGCTAGTTCTGTGTTCCGATTGGCTCTGGCCCTTTTACAGTCAAGTAGCCCTTTTATTATCAATTTGGCCAGCATGCCCTTAGATGGTCTATCTGCCCTTTGATGCTCTTTTTTATCAGCTTGCCCTTGTATTTTCAATCTGCCCTTTTATGGCAATTAGCCACGTTTGCCTTGATGTGGTCAGTTTGCCCTTACGCGGTCAATCGTCTGCCCCTGTGCCCCCCCCCCCACCCACCCCCCCCGGACCCAGGCTGCAGTACCGCTCGGCGGCCACAGCACGGCAGCACCGAGCTGGATCAAGCTCTTTTGCCGTCGTTCCCGTTTTCTCCCTTTGCGGCTTCGAGCCCGACGGGCACAGAATCGGCCGGAGCGGCAGCTCCCGCGGCGCTGCCCGCGCAACCCTCCCGAGCTGCCGGGCTCAGCAGCGGCGCAGACCGCGCCTGCCTTCCCTCGGGCCGAGCCCCAGCGAATTCCACTCTTCCTGAGCCGAGGGGACGCTCGCAGAGCCGTCTGCGGCCAGGAAACCTCTCTCACCTTCACCTTTACCTACCCAAAGAGGACTCTCCCTCTATTACCCTCTCCCCGACGCTACTTCTAAAACCCTTCTGGCCACTCCTAGCCGGCGGCGACCGGGAGGGCAGCGAAGAGCAGAGCCGTCCCGAACGCAGCCGACAGAAGCCGAGCGGAGCCGAGCCGCTCGTTGAAATGAGCCGCCCGGTCCCCGCCCCTCCCCCTCGGGCTGCAGTTCCGCTCCGCGGCCACGGCACGGCAGCACTGAGCCCACTCCCATTCATTCCCGAGGGCGTCAAAGGGCTGCGCGTTTCGCACTCGGGGGTCCCGGGGAGCTGGCTGGTCCCTGCACCCCCTGGGAGGCAGGAGCTGGGCTGTCCCTGCTGCAGGGCTGCATGTGGGGGGCTCCTTCCACAGGAGGTACCTGATGCCCCCACCCCAAGCCCGAGGTCGAGCTGAGAACAGACACAACTCATCACATACAGATCAAGCACCTCAAGGTAGAGACCTGGGCTGGACAGGACAGCTTGGGGGGGAGCTGTAAAACCCCACAAAGCTGGGGCCTGGCACATTTGTCGCAGCCTTACTGGTGAAGAGTTTTCTAACTCTCCCCTAGAAAATGTTTTTCATACTGCTCTCATATTTATCTCCTCTGAATCCTCTGGTACTGATGTACATTAAGAAAAAAAAATCCTGGCAATATAGACAAGCTAACAGTTTTCTTGGGCATTTCATCAAAAAGTTCTGGGCAAAACCAGTAGGAGCTATTGCTAAAACTACACTGGAAATCTCATTTAGGCTGAGCTTAAATCCTTAGGGTCCCAATAGCTGATAAAATAAAATCCCTACTTCTCTAATAAAACAAGGACAAAGAAAGATGACATTGGCTGCAAATATTTGTGGTAACATTTCTCTGAAGCTGCCTTACTGCAAAACAATTTTACTCTAAGACTAAAAAGCAAATCCACAAGCAAAATCGTTACTTGAATCTCACAGAAGAGACCATGACAGTGGCTCAAATGCACCACGAAGAAAACCACACGACTGTTCAAAACCCAGCGCAGAAAGGAAGAAAGGCAGGATTCTGCGGCCCCATCCTTGAAGCAGAACAGTAACAGTTACATACAATATGCTTTACATAAGCATAGTCCCATCTACCATTTAGATAGAACTAAGCTTTTATTAAACTTCATTCATCTGTCTCACACAATAGCAAACTCAGAGTCACTCCCATTTCTGAGCAGCGGGACGAGCAGCAAACTCTAAAGGGCTGTTCCACTGCTTCTTCTCCATCCTCTTCTTGCCATTTTCCCAGCAGTCTTCCTGTCACGTTCAGTCACCTCTTATGCACAGTCACGAATCTAAAACTCAAGTCGAATAAAGCTGTTAGAGAGAAACTAAAAAAGTGAGCAGACATAAGAGGAAAGGCTGGGTATCCCCTGTCCTCCCCACAGCCCCATACGGCACCAAGGGCAGGGACAGGAGGGGTTTGGGGGGACGGGAGGGACACGGGGCACTATCCCTCTCCCAGTCCCAGCCTGCATCCCATTGGCAGCAGCCAGCGGGAGGGCAATGTGCTACCATGTCTGTGGTGTGTGTAAGCATGTACGGGGCACAGACATAACAAGCACATACCATGTGTGGCATGTGTGACATGTTGCTCGTGTGTGCAAGGCATGTGCATGTCATGTGGATGGGGTTATTGTGGCATTAGTCTAGCACGTGCACAGCATGTGCACGGACGCAGTGGGGTATGCATGGCATGTGCGTGGTATGTGCATGGCTCGTGTGTCATCTTGATGGCACGTGCTAGCATGTGCAATACATGTGGATGATGTGTACACAGCACAAAAGGCTCTTACATAACATGTGCATGGAGTGCGTGGCACGTTGCTTGCAGGTGCAAGGTGTGTGCACGAGATGTGCATGAGTTGTGGTGTGAGCCTAGCACGTACACGGTGTGTGCATGAGGGCAGTGGCATGTGGGCCATGTGTCTAGCGTGTGTGAGGCATGCTTATGGCATGTGGCATGCACATGTCTGTCTGGCCAAGCCCATGGCACCCTAGTATTGTTGTCTCAATCTGGCATTCACTAAACGCGATGCCATCGTGTGCTAACCCTGAGCAGATAATGCTCCGGCTCGTGCCAAAAACCTGATCAACAGTGATTAGCAAAGACAAGTCCCGAGAAAGCCACGTACCCGAATGCTGCTGGCCTGCAGGGCACCGCCACGTTGCTTCTCCCCCTCTCCCTGTGGAGGGGTCAGGATCCCGCAGGGGCTCTTGTTGACAATACTCCAGTCAGATTCTCTCTGCTGACAAAGCAAAAGGAGTTGTTTGTATGACAAAATAGTCCAAGTAACTGTGCTTTAAATGAGCCACCGCCCTCCCATGCAGCTGTCACCACTAGGAGTGACACCTGAACACCCAGCAAGCTCTAAGCTGTGCCAGACTGGCCCGAGCCACAGGACCAGGCAGAGCTCCCCTGGCTCTCCCTGCCACTCTGAGGCAGTCGGAAGGAGGAAAGTGACCGAGTTCTCCGAACAGAGGCTTTCCTCGAGGGAGGCAGGACACCTTAGCACTTGAGCTAACAAGAGAAATATTTTAGTGGCTGCTCTTTCCCAAACCACGACCTCTTGAGGCACCAGTTCAGCCACACTTGAAGTAGAGGACAGACACTGAGGAGGCAGCGAGAAGCATGAGCTCTTCTACAAACAACTGAGTGTAGTCTCAAGATCGTGACTACCTCTAGTCCTCCTGGGAGACTTCAACTTCCCAGATATTGGTTGGGAGTGTAACACAGCAGAAAGAAAGCTGTCCCAGAGGTTTCAGATGTGTGCAGAAGAAAACTTCCTCACACAACTGGTGAGCAAACCAACAAGGGACTGCAAGGAAGGTCAGTGCAGGGCGACGAAGGGTGAGGAAGGGCAAGGAAGGGCAAGGAAGGTTCAGCGTGCATGGGGACAGCACAACGTGCATGGGGGAGTGAATTGCATGTGTGAGGTGTGGGCCTGGTGTGTGGCACGTTCATGGTGTGTGGCGTGCACAGGTCCAGCTGGTGAAGCCCCTGGCACTCTAGTGTGGTTGTCTCAATCCAGCATTCACTAAACGTGATGCTGTCACATATTAACCCAAAGTGCAGAATGTTCTGCCTTGCGCCATCAACACGATTGATGGCGATTAGCAAAGAGGAGTGAGTCCCAAGAAAGACACGTACCCAAAAGCTAGTGGCCTGGAGGGCACTGCCATGTCGCTTCCACCCTTCTCCATGAGGAGGCATCGGGATCCCACGGGGGCTCTTTCATCATCAATACTTCTACCAGATTGTCTCTGCTGACAAAGAAAAAACAATCACTAGGTTGGAAAGGACCCACTGGATCATCAAGTCCAACCATTCCCATCAATCATTAACCCATGCACCTCAGCACCTCATCCACCAGTCCCTTAAACCCCTCTAGGGAAGGGGACTCAACTCCCCCCCCGAGCAGCCTCTGCCACTGACCAATGACCATTTCTGTCAACAGTTTTCTCCTGATGTCCACCCTGAACCTCCCCTGGTGGAGTTTGAAGCTGTTCCCTCTTGTCCTGTCCCTGTCACTCGGGAGAAGGGCCCAGCTCCCTCCTCTCCACAACCTCCTTTCACATAGTTGGAGAGAGCAATGAGGCCTCCCCTCAGCCTTCTCTTCTCCAAGATAAACACCTCCAGCTCTCTCAGCTGCTCCTCTTCTTCTCCAGCCCCTTCCCCAGATTCATTGCTCTTCTCTGGACTCGCTCCAGAGCCTCAACATCCTTCTTGTGCTGAGGGGCCCACAACTAAACACAGGATTCGAGAAGTGGTCTCACCAGTGCCAACTCCAGAGGGAAAATAACCTCCCTGGACATGCTGTTTCTGAAGCAAGCCAAGATGCCATTGACCTTCTTGGCAACCTGGACACACTGCTAGCTCATGGTCAGTCGCTGTCAATCAACACCCCCAGGTCCCTCTCCTCTGGGCAGCTTTCCAGCCAGACTTCTCCTAGTCTGTATCTCTGCACAGGGTTGTTGTGCCTCAAGTGCAGGATCCGGTATTTGGTCTTGTTAAACCTCATGCTGTTGGTCTCAGCCCATGGATCCAGCCTGTTCACATCACTTTGGAGCCTCCCTGCCCTCCAGCAGGTCCACGTTTCTCCCCAGCTTAGTGTCGTCCTCAAACTTGCTAAGGGAGCACTCAATGCTTTTATCCAGGTCAATGACTGAACAGGGCTGGACCCAGCACGGAGCCCTGGGGACACCACTTGGAACTGGTCTCCAGCTGGAGTTAACTCCATTTTCCACCACTCTCTGGGCCCTCCAGCAAACCAGTTTTCCACCCAGGACAGTGTGCCCCTGTCCAGGCCAGAGGTGACAGTTTCCGTAGCAGAATGCTGTGAGAAACTGTGTCAAAGTCTTTTCTGAAGTCCAGGAAAATCCATCCAAAGCCTTTCCCTCGTCCAGTAGTCGAGTCACTTTGTCATAGAAGGCCATCAGGTTGGTTTGGCAGGACCTGCCTTTTGTGAACTCATGTTGACTGGGCCTGATCACCCGGTTCTCTTGCATGTGCTTCATTATCGCACTCAAGATCACCTGTTCCATGACTTTCCCTGGCACCGAGGTCAGACTGACTGGTCTGGAGTTTCCTGGATCCTCCCTACGACCTTTCTTGGTGATGAGCACAACATCAGCCTCCAGTCCAGCGCAACCTCCCCAGTCAGCCAGGACAGCTGGAAGATGACGGAAAGGGGATTGTCCAGCACACCCACCAGTTCCTTCAATACTCTTGGGTGGATCCATCAGGCCCCATAGACCTGTGGGTGTCTAGCTGGGCAAGAAAGTCTCTGACCACCTCCTCTTGGATCATGGGAGCCTCATTCTGCTCCTCTAACTCCTGGATTTGTACACAGAGGGAACAACCATCCTTACTATTAAAGACTGAGGCAAAGAAGGCATTAAGCACCTCAGCCTTGCCCTCTGTCACTGTTGTTACTTATGCATCCAATAGGAACTGAATATTCTCCCTGGTCCTCCTTTTATTCTCAAGAAAGATTTTTAATTTTTTTAATCTTTCACAGACTTAGCCAATTTGATTTCTAGTTGGGCCTCAGCCCTCCTCATTTGTTCTCTGCACGATCTCACTTCCTCCCTGTCTGTCACCCAAGGTGCCTGCCCCTTCTTCCAAAGCTCATAGATCCTCCTCTTATTTTTGATGTCTCTCAAGATCTCCCTACTCAAACAAGCTGTTTTTCTCCCCCGACGGCTCCTTTTCTGGAATATGGGGAGGGCTTTCTCCTGAGCTGTTAGGATCTCCTTTTTGAAGAGCTCCCAGCCCTCGTGGGCTCCCTTGCCCTTAAGGACTGTCTCCCACAGTACTTTGCCAACCAGCCTTCTCAACAGTACAAAGTCTGCTCTCTGGCAGTTTAATGTGACTGTCCTGCTAATCCCCCTCCTCACCTCACCTAGAACAGAAAACCCCATCATCTCGTGATCGCTTTGTCCCAGGCATCCTCCTACCACCACGTTCCCCACAAGGCCTTCTCTGTTCACAAAGAGCAGGTCCAGGAGGGCACCTTCCCTTCTCAGCTCACTCACCAGTTGCGTGAGGAAGTTGTTTTCCACACACTCCTGGAACCTCCTAGACTGCTTCCTTTCCGCTGTACTGTAGTTCCAGCGGATATCAGAAGATTGAAGTCTGCCACGAGGACAAGAGGTAGCGATCTTGAGACGATCCCCAGCTGCTTACAGAAGAGCTCACCAGCTGCTTCTCCTTGTCTGGGTGGTCTGTAACAGACTCCATCACAATATCCACCTTCTCGAGGGCTCCTCTGATTTTAACCCACAGGCACTCGGTCCCATCCTCACCATGATCGAGCTTATGGGTATCAGAGCAAAAGGAAGGAGCTGTTAGGACAAAATACTCCAAGTAACCGTGCTTGAAATGAACCCCCCACGGCCCCTGCAGCTCTCGCCACCACGCTCAACACCCCAAAAAAGCGACACCCCCCACCTCGCTCTCTCTAGACTAAGAACACAAAAGCGCTTTCCAAAGCTCCTTTCCCACTCCTTCCCCCCTTACCCTCCTCCCCCCACCTCCTTCTTTCCCCCCTTCTCCTCCCATTTTGCCCCATACTCTCCCCTTGCTTTCCCCGGCGGGGCCGCAGGCCGAGCGCAGACACAGCCCCGAAGGCTCCGACCGGCCCGCAACCCGAGCCCCGGGGACAGCGAAACACAGCCCGAGCCCCGGGAGGAGCGCGGCTCACGGAGAGCGAGCCCGGAGCGGCGCCGCCGGCCATAGAGCGCTCCCCCGCGCCGCTGCCGTCCGCTCTCGGGCCGCGCCTCTCCGGCCGCCTCTGACTCACCCGAGCCCAGTCCCGTTCGAGACGACCACGAGCGGCGCCGCGGCGGGTCCGGTGGGGTCCGGCGGCAGCGAGGGCGGGCGGCGCCTCAGCCCCGTGCGCAGCAGGACCCAGTCGCCCGCGCTCCGACTCTGCCCGCCCCCCGTGCGCTCTCCCAGCGCCGATTGGCCGCCGCTCGTGGAGTGAAGCGCGGCGCAGCCAATAGGAGCGCTCTCTGCGGGGCCCTTCCCAGGGGCAGCCGAATGCAGTCGAGCGGAGCCGGGACACGCGGGGCTGTCAGGGGACACAGGGGTCGCGGGCGCCCCGGGACGGACAGGGGACACGCGAGACTCGGGATCGACGGGAGGGACACGGGGCGCTGACCCTCTCCCAGCCCCAGCCTGCACCCCGTTGGCCGCAGCCGGCGGCGGGCAGAAGGGCAGCGAAGAGCAGAGCCGAGCCGTCCCGAACGGCGCCGCGCGGAGCCGACACAAGCCGAGCGGATCCGAGCCGCTTTTCGAACTGCACCGCTCCCCGCCTCGCCCCTCCCGGCTCGCCCGCCCCTGTGGGTCGCTCCCTCCCGCCCGGGCTGCCACTCCGCGGCAACGGCAGAATTTAGTACCGCCAGCCCGCCCCGCCCCGCCCCCGAACCCCTCCCGGGCTGCAGTACCGATACTTGGCCACGATACGGCAGCACTCAGTCCCTCCCTTCATTTCCTAGGGCAGCGACTAGCTATGAGTTCCGCACTCTGATTGGTCACTTCTCGATCCCACTTAGCTAGCGCTGTCTTCTTATTAGCTTCAGGTTCCGCACTCTGATTGGTCGCTTCTCGATCCCACTTAGCTAACGCTGTCTTCTTATTAGCTTCAGGTTCCTCGATCTGATTGGTCGCTTCTCAATCCCACTTAGCTAGCGCTGTCTTCTTATTAGCTTCAGGTTCCGCACTCTGATTGGTCGCTTCTCGATCCCACTTAGCTAGCGCTGTCTTCTTATTAGCTTCAGGTTCCTCGATCTGATTGGTCGCTTCTCAATCCCACTTAGCTAGTGCTGTCTTCTTATTAGCTTCAGGTTCCTCGATCTGATTGGTCGCTTCTCAATCCCACTTAGCTAGCGCTGTCTTCTTATTAGCTTCAGGTTCCTCGATCTGATTGGTCGCTTCTCAATCCCACTTAGCTAGTGCTGTCTTCTTATTAGCTTCAGGTTCCTCGATCTGATTGGTCGCTTCTCGATCCCACTTAGCTAGCGCTGTCTTCTTATTAGCTTCAGGTTCCTCGATCTGATTGGTCGCTTCTCGATCCCACTTAGCTAGCGCTGTCTTCTTATTAGCTTCAGGTTCCTCGATCTGATTGGTCGCTTCTCGATCCCACTTAGCTAGCGCTGTCTTCTTATTGGCTTGAGGTTCTGAGTTCCGATTGGTCGCTTCTCGATCCCACTTAGCTAGCACTGTCTTCTTTTGGGCTTCAGGTTCTGCGTTCCGATTGGTCGCTTCTCGATTCCACTCTGCATGTGCAGTGTTCTGATTGGTTTTAGCCCTTCTATAGTCAAATTGCCCTGTGATGGCACTTGGCCCAGCTTGCACTTATTAAGATCAATTTCCCCTTTTAATGTCAAGTTTGCCCATGGAAGGTAATTGGTTGAACACTCCAAGTAATCGTGTTTTAAATGAACCCCACCCCTACCCCTGCAGCTCTTGCCACCACACACAACACCCCAAAAAAGCGACCCAACCACCTTGCTCTCTCTAGACTAAGAACACAAAAGCACTTTCCAAACCTCCCTTTCCGCACCTTCCCCTATTCCCATCATCCTCACCTCCTTCCCCTCCTTTTTCCCCCCTTTTCTTCCCATTTTGCCCCATACATCCCCTAGCTTTCCCCCTCTCACCCCTCCTTTCCTTCCCTCACTCCTTCCTTCCCCTCCCCATCCACAACATAGCCACCCTTTTATGCATCCACTGAGCATGTGTGTCATTCAACATGCCTGCCCCTTAGTGGGTACTGCGCATGCATTCCGTACAACATGGCGGCATCCTTTTTAACTCCTGTAGGGCCCGTTTCATTGGTAGCCTGCCGGCGCGAGTGAACCCAACGCAGCTTAAGCGAGCTGACCCCAACACTGACCCTGACCCCTGATCCTGACCCCGTCCCTGACCCCAACCCTGACACTAACCCCGACACTGACTATGACCCTGACCTCGACCCTGACCCTTACACCAGATACAGGCTGGAACTGCCCTGTCCGTGCAGGGTTTGGGCTGACAAGTAGGCCCCTCTGCCTTCACCCACCCAAAGAGGGCTCTCCCTGCACAGACCTCTCTCCTAGGCTACCTTCAAATACCATCCCTGCTACCCCCAAGCCGCCTCCCACTTCCCAACTCTGCTCCCTCAACTTAGCTTTCAGAAGGCCACAACTGAAGCTCTCCTGGGCCAAAGCAGCTCAAATTGCATCCGCTAATGGAAATAATCCTGCAGTCGCCGGGTTCCTCTTCAGCATCTGCAAGAAAAAAAAACAAACAGAAAAACACAGTGTCAAGACAGAAGACCAATCCAGGCTTTAGGAGCTCGATTCAAGAAAAGCAGCGCCCAATCTACAGTGCATTGATGCCTACGAGCATTCAGGTCCCTAGATATTGCACTCGAGCCATATCCGCCATGCTGTAAAGGATCTCTCATTACAACAGTATGTGACCAAACCTGGGAGGATGCACATGAAAGAATCTCTTTTGAAATGCCTGAAGATACAAGATTCACAGAAAACTTCTCAGGTCAACAGGAATCCTTTATAATATATAACTAGTGATTGTGGCCGCCAATACAGGCTGCAGGGCTACAGGAAAAGATGGCTGTCTAGAAACTTTGATAATGTGAAGCCAATCCACACTTAGGTTATGATGTAACAAGAATGGTGCCTAATTGGTATTTTACCTGTGAGTACAGGCATTCAAGGCCCTCGAGACACTGCTCAAGTCATATGCTACATTGCTTTAAAGCAAAGGAGACATCAAGGGTTAAGAAACACAAGAGAGAAACAGAATATAAAGTACACGGCATAGACAAGCTGGAAGGGCCCTGCCTGGAACACGCTAGTTTTGGGCTGAGAAGTAATACCCTCCAGCTCTCAGTGCCCAAAGGGCACACTTCCTGCATAGCCCTCTCCCCTAGGCTACTTTTAAAACCCCTCCCTGCCATTCCCAGCCTTCTCCCCTCTGTCACACCCCATCCCTGCCTCCGGCCCTCAACTTAACTTTCAGACCACCAGGAAACTTCCTCTGCAGAAAAAAACTCCAAGAGCATCAGCTCCCTGGGATGATCCTACAGTTGCCAGGTTCCGCTTTGCCATCTGCAAGAAAACCAAAGAGAAAACTGAAATAGTGCCAACTGATCAATGTCAGCATCTTATATAACAACTTGCTCTGCTTAACTGCCATGTTGTTCCACTCGCTTGCTCCACAGCAGTTCTAGTGTCAGATGCTGCAGCTGTTGTCACTCAGGGTAACTACACGAAGAGAATTGCTGTCACACCTGTAAGTAGTCTCTCTCATGTTCTTTCTCCCTATTACCCAGTTCATCTCAAATGCTCTTTCTATTCCCAAGGTGGCCCGCACAGTGACTGCCAAACCAAAAGTAAATATCTATGTTGCCAAATAATACTTTGCTCTTCCAGATATACCTAACTTCCTTCTCACTGTCAGCCCCACAATGATGAGAATAAGCCTGTCTACCTCACCTGTACCCCAGAATTCCATGCTGTCTGCTTACCCCTCCTCTTCACTACTTAAGTTGTAGGCCCGGTAGTGGTGATACCCAGGACAAAAGAAAGATGAGCCACGGAGATCCAAACTCTAAGAAGTTACTAGAGGTATTTTTTCAATCCCACATTGCCAGTGCTGTCTTCTGATTGGTTGAGAGATGCATGCTCTGATTGGTTGCCTCTTGATTCGACTTTCCCTGTGCCATGTTCTAATTGGCCGTGGACTCTGCACTTTGATTGGTCACTTCTCGATCCCACTTTGCCAGCACTGTGTTTTGATTGGCTAACGGTTCTGCACCTCGATTGGTCACTTCTCAATCCCACTTTGCCAGCACTGTGTTCTGATTGGCTTATGATTCTGCACTCCGATTGGTCACTTCTCAATCCCACTTTGACAGCACTGTGTTCTGATTGGCTTATGATTCTGCACTCCGATTGGTCACTTCTCAATCCCACTTTGACAGCACTGTGTTCTGCTGTGTTTGCCAGTGATGTGGACTCCACATTCTGATTGGTCACCTCTGGATTCCACTTTGCCATTGTTGTGTTTTGATTGGCTGTAGACTCCACATTCTGATTGGTCGTGGTCATCACAGCCTTTTCTTCTCCTTCATGAAACCAGAAGGACACTCGTGACGTCCATTCTCATCCGTTTCAGCAGTGGGAACTCGCTTGTTAATCAGGCATCAGTGTTTCTCCCCACTTTGAATCTAGTTGGCCACTTGTCTTGCTCTGGTTTTCTTGGCCTTGCAGCCCATCCTCTGTCCGCTCTAGAGGAGAAGAGAAAGCGGAGGTCAGCTTTCACACAGCTCCGAGGTTAGACGCTGCCTGTGAGACGCCGTTTATGTCAGCATGTCACCTGTCTCCCACGCAGCCCCTCCTTACGTGAAGGGCATCTTCAAGCGGAACAACCCACAGACAGCAGAAGGGTTTACTGCAGTCGGGGAATCCCCAGACTTCCCTTTCTATGGGACCTGGGAGTGTATGCAGCCTTTTGCGTTGCAAAAGAAGTCACCTCAGCTGCAGACACCTTCATACTACAGACGGTGCGCCCAGCCAATGGGCGAAGCGCGTCCGCACACCGCAGCCAATCGTCGTTGCAGGGGCGAGGACAGAGGAAGGTTCTTCCCTGCCCTAACATCATCGGCCGCCTGCGGGATGTGCGCACACGCTCTGTTCCGCGAGCTACCGGCGCGGCGGAGGGGAAGGCCCGCGGGGAGGCGCGCGCCGGGCTGGGGCGTTGCATGGGTGGCGGGGAGGCGGGGGGTCGCTGCGCGTGCCAGTCTGGGGACCACGGCTAGGAGGGGGGACGCTGCGAGTGCCGGGATGGGGAGTGGGCGCGGTGCGCGTGCCTGGCGTGGAGGGGGCGGGCTTGGGGGGTGCTGCGCGTGCCGGGCTGGGGGTGGTGGTTTGGAGGCGGGGGGGGGGGCGGGCTCGTGCCGACTGGAGACTGCGCGAGCTGGGGTGGGGGGGGTGTGGGGGGCGGTATGTCCGTGTGTTGGGCGTTTTGTGGCGGCTGGCGCTCGGTCTGCGGGGTTGGCTGAAGGTTGACTCCTTTGATTTAGCCCCTTTCGCTGTGTTGCCTCATCTAACCTTGGCCGAGTCCTCTTTAGTGTCTAAACGGTAGAGACGGGACGACCCGCGCGCGTAACCCCTCTTCGTCCGAGCGGAGCGGCGGGACGCGCGGGGGCGAAGGCGAGGGCGGCCCTCCGGAGCTCCTCGGTAGGCTCTCTGCCCTCGCTCTTGTGCTCTGGCTCCTCGCCTCGGGTGTGGGACGTTTGGCGATACGTGTTAACTAAAGAATTGTTGAACAGCGCTACTTCTTACAGTTGTTTCTCTAGTATTTTTCAAAGCTGTGATCTCTGGCAGGTGATCAAAGGGTTCAGGGAGTGCTTTTGGGAGTGATCCAGTGTGAGGAATGAAAATGGGAAGAGGGGAGAGCAGGGGGGCGCCCGAATGGGAGTAAGGGCCAGTTTGGGCAGCACGTAATTTACAGGACTTTCACCAAGGTAGCTGGAGCCAAGTCACGTGGGAGTGCTGAGGCACTAGAAATTAAGTTGGAACACGTTGCTAATTCAGAGCGGAAACATCCTCTTTAGTGACCTTAATTCTAGATGAAGAAAACAATGATAATTCCAGTGGAAATCCTGTCCTGGGTGATAAACTCCTGTTCTCTGAAATAGATCCCTCTTCTGCTGCTTCTCGTTCTCCGCCAACTCCTGCCTCCTTCACCTGTGATCACATTTTTGAATCATGTTTTTCCGAAAACTGCAGAATATAAGTTGCGTGGGAAGGGAAAAAAAAAAAAAACAGCACACAGAGTCCAGCATGGACTCACCAAGAGGCCTTTTCTTTTGTGTCATGATCAAAGGGACTGGGAGAAGTCTGTCAGCTTCCAAAGCTGATGCAGATAGAAGCGGGTTTTTTTCAATGAGAGGCTATATGGCATTTGTTTTTGCTGTAGTGCTTTGTGTTTTAATATCCAAATGGGAATCTAGCTATCAGCTGATCCACTTGTCGATACAGTGAGCTCCTAGGTGATAAGCTGTTCTCACGTTTTTAGCAATATCAAACACATTTCCATGTGTTTCTTTTTTATAGAGTGGTATCCTGTCTTAGCCTCCCAGCACACCTGCCAAAGTATATTTGCCTGCTGCCCTTAACTTCCTGGTGGCATCCCCCATCCTGCCTTCTGGCTGGGCTCCGGTTGTCCTGTGCTCAAATTGCTTTCATTCATGCCCTTCCTCATTTTCTTCTTTTTGCAGAGACACAGCTGGGTCTCTGACAAGCAGGCCATGTGAGTGCACTCTGCCCTGTAATCCAATGAGACATGTGCACCGTGCATGCTACAGGCTGGGCTCTATGTATAGCAAAGGCCTCTGTTTATGGTACAGAAAACTGATTAGGAGAGACATGGTACAAAGAGAAAGCAGTGTTGTGAGAGAGCATGTCCAGCTTCATTTCATGTAGAATATTGCCTTTAGTTCCCTTTTGTTGGTTTAAAGGATGCACAGAGTTCTGAGCCACCGCAGCTCCGTGTGCAGTCAGTACCTGTTAGTACGAGCTGTGTTAGTGTGTTGAGGCAGCGTCGTGTGCTAGGCTGAAGACACAGGACTAAAAGGTTAGAACATCTTCACATTTATTTTCTCACCTCCTCACTCCCATCCTCTGCTAACTTTGAAACTCTTGCAAGTGATGGCAAAAAAAAAACAAACATAGAAGCAGAGAGTCATTAACGCTGGAAAAGACCTCTAAGATGATCCAGTCCAACTGTCAGTCCACAATCTACTAAACCAACTAACCAACTACTTTACCTACTAAACTGTGTCACAAAATGCCACATCTAAACATTTTCTGAATACCTCTTGGGCAGGAGACCCCACCACTTCCCTGGGCAGCTTGTTACCATGCTTGACCGCTCTTTCGGTAAAGAATTTTTTTCTTATATCAAATCTAAACCTCCCCTCATGCAACTTGAGGCCATTTCCTCTTGTCCAATCGCTTGCTACCTGTGAGCAGAGACCAGCACCTGCCTTGCTACAACCTCCCTTCAGATAGTTGTAGAGAGCAATAGAGTTTCTTCTCAGCCTCCTCTTCTCCAGGCTAAACAATCACAGTTCCCTTAGCCACTCTTCGGAAGGCTTGTTCTCTAGACCCTTCACCAGGTTTGTTGCTCTCCCCTGGACACATTCCAGCAGTTCAATGTCTTTCCTGTAGTGAGTGGGGAGAGACCGTGGCCTTGGGGTAGCTTATCAAATAGAAATTATGGAGGAGAGAGTACACGAGAACAAGAGGAAATAATACGGTCTGTCTGTATGCATTAGGGAGAGTTTGTAAAGCAGTTTGAGAACTTGGGATAGAAGATGCTTTATCAGTGTTTTAATCTATATTTATCCGTTGAAGGGGTGATGCTAGGGAGGTGCAGGAGGAATACTGAGGTCTCATTTTCCCAGTTTGTGTTTGTTATTTGTGGTACTGTGCATGCGAAGGGGGTTTTGCCAGTCAGTGTAGATTATGTTTGCTACTGTTTAAGTTAGTGATTTGATGTTTTACTAGAGGCTTGAAAATCCAGACCCTCATTTTGGATTTATAGGGCTTTTGTAATCTCCAGAGAGTAGGTTAGATTGCATTTGTATTGCATAGAATTAATTGTGCTAATGAGCTGCAACTGACATAGCAATTAATGCATATGTTCTGTTGTATACAGCCAGCTCTTAGAGTTTGTGTGTATTTGTTAGTTAGTGGATCCTTGCACCCTTTTTAGGTAGGATGTTTCTATTTTATAAACAAGGAAACTGAGGTACAGCTGAATAAAACAGTTTGTTCTTAGTAAATAGCTGTCCATGTGGAGATACAAAGCAAGAGCATAATGTGAGTAGGGAGAACTAGAATACAGTGCATATTGTGTTAGAGTATGGGTCTTGTATGTTGCTCATGCATAAGAGAGCCAAGAATTCCATTCTGGAATAAAATTAGGATGTGCTGGTACTCTACCCTTGTGATATCACAATTTGATCTCCCCTGCGTTTTGCTTCCCTCTAGAAGCACTGAACCAAAATTGCCATCGGGTGCAGTATCAGAACTGGGGATGACAGTTATGTTTTGTTCCACCATATGCACATTGCATCCCCAGATAACCCTGCAGTCGAAAATGTAAAACAAAATACAAAACAATCCGAGTAAAATTAAAATTGCTTCTTAAATCCGCTGTCTGATGTTGCCTAAAGAACTTTTTGCTCAGTTTGTCTTCACAAGGTCACTGATACAGAAGAGCACATTCACTGAGTGTGTTGGCCTGGAGCATTTCATGCAGATGCTTTCATTTAACTTTTGGGATGTTTTCCTTTTCCTTTCAGTCCTTCCATTCTCACTCCCCCATTTTCTGTATCTCTCTGCTTCCCCTTTTAATGTCAGGGTCCCTTGGATCAATACACGTAGTAATAGGAGCTATCCTTTTTTTCACCTTAATGTGTAATTGCTAATCAGAAGCTTTCTGGGCACCTGAGTTATCACAGGCCAGAGACTCCTGTTCCATTGCCAGAGCTGCCAGCATGCTGCCTGCAGCACTGCCTTCATCTTTGCTCATGTCCTGCCATGTGAAATATTTGTTTTGCAAAACCACGAGATTGAAGCAAATTCTGTTTCTGTTTCTCTCAGTGGCTTGCAGCATGATCTTGGACTACTAACTTAAGACCAAAAGAGTAAATATTAATTTCTTTGATTTTTTTTTTAATAGTCAAGAGCAGGAAATTTCAGTTCAGTTCCACGTGCTCTAAGAGAAGTCCCAATTATTGTCAGGTGAGTGTCAATTAAGATACTGAAAACTGGAAGCCACCGTGAAAGACTGAACCCAAAGCTTAAGGTCTGATAAAGTGCATAAGTCCCTATGAATTTGACATAGAATTGAACAGAGCACAGAATTGGGAGTCTTTTCTTTCAGTGCAGAACATCCCCCCCCCCCCAAAAAAAAAAAAAAAAAAAAAACCAAAAAAAAAAAAAAAACCCAACCACCATAGTGAGAGAAGAGCAGAGCAAAAAAGCTTTGTGCCAGGTGAGGAGCTAGATCTAAACTGAGCTTCATTTTCTCCAGCTCTGCAATGGGAATAATTGCAAATACTTTACCGCTAGATTCAGTCTAAAAGTCAGTAAAATGTCTGCTCAAATGTTGTTAATTATCAAGTACAGTAAAAAAATTATGTACTAGAGACCTGGAGGCAGCATGCTTTCATGAAGCAAGCATGCTTTCAAGAAGTGAACAGCTGTTTTCAAACTAGTTACTTAGATTTGGGTAAAAACTAGAGTATTAGCTCAGGATAGTTCAGAATTGTCTTTTTCTTTTCTACACAGATGGAACAGTAGGTCACATAAGTTACTATGTAATCTGCTGAGTGAAGAAAAAACAAAACCCCATATTTAATGCCTCTTTAACAGGGATGATAGATAGATAGATAGATAGATAGATAGATAGATAGATAGATAGATAGATAGATAGATAGATAGATAGATAGATAGATAGATTGATTATTCTTTGTTCTGGTCTCTGAAGATAAAGGGTAATTACTATTAATTATGTGTGATTGAAAAATTGCCACTTAGTGAAGAATCCTACAGCTTTTGCAAGATTTTAACTTGTTGCTACCTACAGGGAGGAGTGCAACATTCCTTAATGTTATACCATAAATATACGAGTGGTCTCAGAGAGGCTTAGTCACTTCCCAGCCTGCACTTGAGACCAGTATTTTCAGAGATAAAAGACCTCAGAGCACACCAGTGAGACAGGAGTCAGTGTTCTGTGCTGTGCTGAAACAACAACAGAACAAACCCTTGAGCTTGCCTATCTGGGAAAGAAGCTTTCAGAAAAAAAATAAAAAACAACCCACGACTCTTTAGTAACCAGTGCATCACCTGCACATCGACACAGATAAGAAAGTTATCTGACAAAGAGTGGAGACTGTATGGAGATACTTGAATTAAGGTGAAAAAGAAAAAAAAAAAATTACTGAGGCAGAGCTTAGCCTGAAACCTGAAATTCCAAACTGCCCCGCCAATTTTGGTCGTTAACTCAAAAATCTTCAAAATATTTAGATGCGTAACTTCCTACAACTTTGGTGTGAGTTGGGCACATTCATATGCATAAAAGTCTGGCCCTTAAGCTCTTTAGACCTCAGTTTCACATTTGCAAAATGAGGATAACATTTTTCTACTTCAAGGGCTGCTACAAAGAAAATTGAGTTCTTATGCACTTAATATAATGGAAGCTTTAGCAACATAAGCACATCCTAGCCTCACCTTCTTCAGATATGATTTAGTGTAGAGGGTTTTCCAAAACAAAAATGTTGTGTCTCGCGTTGCTTGTCTTGCAGATCTTTGCCATCTGCTTTTTCTTGATCCGGTGGGTCTCTTCCAACCTGGTGATTCTATGATTCTAAGCCAGGATCCTATTTTACAGTGAACTGTATCTGCCTATGTTGCCATATACTGAACAATCCTTTTTCTGCATCTCTTTATGTTTCACTCCAGCAACCTGGAGCATCGTAGGATCAGCGATGTCTTCCACAGTGCACTTGTCTCCGTAATGAGAGAGGCAATGAAAAACATTTTCCAGTGCATCCATCGCTCAGCAGCTGTGGTGCTGAGGCGAGAGGACAGGTATCCTGAAGCAACCTTGTATAATCTGTGCCTACAGCGTGGCTGTGGCCGGTCAGCAGCAATGTGTGCAGGAGAGGAGAGGGTCAGAGGTGGAGCTGCTCAGTGTGGTATGACCAGGGCTTCCCTTCCGTCAGCAGCTGCAGGGTCTCAGCTTGTACTGGTGTCAGCTTGGTGTGAAGAGTACGTCAGTCACTGACTAGCTGGGGCACATGGGTCTCAACTCTTTGCCTGATACACTCTGACAGAGATCTCCTGACCTATCTCTTCTTGCCTAAATCCAATTTTAGGGGTAGCGTTCCACTACCCAGCATGGTAAGTGAAAGACCCTCAAAAGCAAAGCAGGGTGCAGAGTATGAGGAGAATCTTTCTATTTCTGCTGTGCTGACTGTGGGTACTCACAAAGACCAGTAAGTGCAAACAGGTTTCTGGAGGCAAGGGTTGTCACAGATCAAAGAAGACAAAAACTGCTGGAAGCATCTGCCCTATTTTGGGAAGCTCCTGGTGATGCACATAGCAACATTCTTGCAGTGCTTGATGGCAGTTGACACAGTGAGAGGATCTGGGGGCAACTGACCTATGGTATGTCCCTCAGGCCACTTTGGTAAAATTCCATAGTGCTCATAGTGCTGGAACCCAAGCAGTTGTTTTCATGCGACCTTCTTTGTCCCTGTTTCATACCTGTGGTGCTTAAAAGATCACATTTATCCTGCTGTAACATTAGTGACTTAATTAGAGCTGAATTTGGTCCTACTGTCTCTGAACATGAGCAGCTTCCATCAAGTTGTCTAAAGGATCAGATCTGGTTTCTTCTCTCTCTCAGTATTGGTGGCATCTGGTTTCATTTTCCATCTTTCCTAAGGGAGCTCACTTTTCGCCACAAATGCCTGTTGTATGCCAGCACTGTGGGCTGCCTGTGTCTCATGCCAAGCCAAGTGCCAGTCTTACAGCAAGGACAAGATAATGCGGAGACAGTGTGTGAGACACATCAAGAATTAGTATTGTGGACTGTGCATAGCTTAAAACTAGTAATGGCTTATGTGTCAAGAAACTAAGTTGGAGGCTGTTAAACATTAGGTTTATTTCCTCTGTGTAGGATGTGTAGGGGTAACAAGATTTTCATCCTGTGGTGTCAAGGAAGCCAGTGGTTTTGCACAGCGTGGCTCCTCTCAGTTGATGCCGTAAGAGGCACAAAGAACTTGTCAGGACAAATAGCGTGATGGAGCACTGCTGATGAAATAGTAGGGCTAATAGAGAACACGGTACTCCCACCTTTGTATCTTAATGTCCAGCACTGTCTGCATGATGTCACCATTTATTTCTAAATATGCCGGCATGGGAAATTTTCTACATGTGATGGTTCATCTCCAGGAGATGGACTGGTTCTTTTAACTTGTTCCACCTCTTCTCCTGACCTGTCCTCAATCCAGCCGCTTGACAGAAACAAAACTCCCTCAGCATTTTTTTGTGGCACACAGGGGTTTCAGCTATTTAAGCTTATGAAGTTCCTTTTTTTGTAAGATGTAGGGTTTTTAAAAAGCATCAGATGATGATTTTGAGTGTTTATTGGATTCCCCTAAAATATACATTCAAATTCAGGTTTCAGTATTTTTATGTCTACTGCTACATAGATAAACCTATTACTTGAAGAAGGACATATACTCTCTATTATTTCCCTATTATTATAATGTTACTGAGTATTGTAAGATCAACATATGTGAGTCAGATCACAGACATTGACAAAATAATTTAAAATAACTTCATTTATTTACTTAAATGATACGTACGAAGCTCTTTTATTTTTGAGACTTGAAGGATGCTGATGTTTCTCAGTTAAGTGTGGGGGCAAGCAACTTCATTAGTCTTTTAATAGTCTTTTATTATCAAAGACTGGTGGTGCCACCTTATATTCAAGCTCATTTTTCGATAAAACTGCAGCATTTTATAACATGGATATGGAACTCTTGCTTCCATTCACGTTCCCTCCTACTCTGCTTTGTATTCTCCAACAGAAAGATCTTACAAACTGCTCTTACAAACACAGAAAATTGAAAGACACATACTAAGTCTCGAGTTCCGTTCATTAGTGCTTTTCACACGTTATGGCTTTATAGAGGAGGTAATGCTTAGAGGACAGAGTAAAAATAACTTTAGATTAAGTGATGGAATTGGGGACTTCATATCTCTCTTTCTGGTTGTCAGTACCATGTAACCGTGTCACTGATATCCAGTCTGATGTTTTCTTTATTATTCATAAGCTGCCTTGCTGAACAGCAATCCAACTCTTCAGGCTGTGCTGTCTTGGGGATTATCACACTTGCAGGATGGTTAAAGCTGCTTTGCCTTGAGTCTTCTGCCTCTGAAAAGTGCCCAAGGCTAATCACTGTGAAATGTGACGCCTGTCATGTCTTCTTGTTCAAGTTTGTGTGGCAGGCCTGTCATTTACTAAAAGCCTTCACATCTGTTATTATATGGTAATCCTCACGCATCAGGCTTCCAAATAAGAAATTGGTAGAGCTGAGCAAGGTAAGGCTCAGCTTTCGTTTACATAATTCCCAGAATGCAAGGCAACTTGCTCTCCCTTCTGAAATCATTAATAAGCAATAAGAATATTATATAAGCTGGCATCTTTTTTTTAAACCACGATGATTTCAAATGCTATTATAATTAGGACGAAGATGAGAGTTTGAGCTGGAGGAGGGAACACACAAAGGATTAAGCTGATCTCCACCATGACGTTAGAAGGTGGCTTTGTCTGTTTTATCCTAGTTTGGACAATAATGGATACTCTTTAGGCACATGAGGAGGCAAATAGACAATTTATTTTAAAGTATTAATCCTTTTGTCCTGAAATGTTTTCCCTTGCCGTAAATAGGGTCACAGCTTTCCAGTCCACTTATATTCTGACTAATTGACGCTGCAGAAAAAGCCTGAAAAGCAATATATGTTTGTGCTGTATCCTGATGACTATCAATCAACTCCACAGTGGGTTGGATAAAGCAGACAAAAAGGTTCTGTTATTTAACAGAATTATATTATGTTAAATATTATTTAATAATAATAATATTAAACAGACTATCTCTGTTTAAGCCAAAGTGACTGCTAGCTGATCGTGACTGCAGTGTTATTGCATGACAAGTGACGTATCCTCTCAGGTAGTGGATCCCAAGCCATGACAGATCAGATATGATATTTTCCTGAAGAAAAGTTCAGTGTTTGCATCAAGCAGACAGAATTTACTGGAAAAGGAAAACCAGGTCAAAGTGCGGCGTTATAAATGCAACTAAAAGGACTGCTTTCTTTGGAACAGGGAAGATTTTAAAAGACCCTTGTCAAAATCATTTTGCCTCTAACACTGCAGCAGCCCTCAGATCTGAGCATGTTCCTGATGTTCCCCCTCACTCACATGCGTGAACACGGGGAGGCAGGCAGGAGGAGGCAGCTGCACTGACACACTACAGGGTTTGCAAGAACACGATGGCAATTTAGCAGAATGATTAAAAGATTGCAAACATTTATTAATAGCTTTGCTGCTGCAGCAGTTCTACCGAAGAAGCCTTGCTTCCTTAGGGATGCTTTTACCTCCTGCCCATTCCCTTCAGGAGCTCTAGAAATTGCAAAGTCAAGTTTGGACTCGGTTTCAGTTTAAAGCCATCATTCGGCACTATAATGCAGATGCTTTATCCCACTACCCAGGGCGCAGGATGGCAGGGGTGGAACTTCAGTATGGGAAAGAAACAAGAGCAGAGCAGAAAGAAAAGGTTTTTTTTCTTTTCAGCCATCGTTTAACCTTTCTGTTCTTCCCTGTGCTCCTCTCTCTTTCTCTCATTGCTCTTCTTTATTCAATCCTTCTCCTTGCCCTTGGGACAGAATGACCTTTTGTTCAGTGCCTTAGCACTAGATTCAGATGCGGGTCTACAATATCTTTTTGATAATGCATAACAAAATCAGTGAAAGACAGGTATAAAAGCATCATTGGAGAGGAGCTGCTGAAAGTTCTGCAGAGCAATCCGATTTCCTAACATGAGCACTATCAGTTCTTTTGAATCCTCATGCCTGTATCATTGTCTCTTTTTTATGTTTAGCAGCTTTAACATGTAACGGTTCAAAGACAACAACAACAAAAAAAAAACCCCAAAAAAAACCCCAGGCGATTCTGATTGAGTACACCTTATCTAAGACATTTTTATCCCACAGGCCAGATGAGGGTGGCTGACATAAGTTGGCGATACTTGTCACATGCGTATGGTGACCTCCATATTCTTGTCTACAGTGGAATAATAATTTTATTTCACTTTTTTTTAAAAAAAAAAAAAGTAAAAAAAGCTTGGTCCTAAGAGAAACTGAAATGTCTGGACAGCCTTAAAGGAATATTTTTTTTTTCTGCTAAGCAACCATGGCAGCAGTATGAATGCTTCTGTTCTCATCATTATCTAAAATCCTGCTTGTAGCTGGGTAGGATGACAGCACGCCTCGACCATGGGTTTCCCACACAGCATGGTCAAGCAACTAGACATGCGATCGGGCATCAGCAGCTGACTACTTGTGCTTGACCTTTTAGTTCCATCAGGAGAATTTTTCTTCTATTCATACACACAATTTAATCACGCTGCTTTGCAATTTAAGAGAAATCTCATTCTGTAATCACTACTTCTAATGCAGTAGAAGAGGCAGAAGGGAAAGCAAAATGGACCCAGTGGAGAAAGGAGAAAAACTATGTTTGTGGAAGAATGCAGGAAAGAAAATAGAGTTGAATTATGAATTCTGATACCTGAACCTACTTTGGGTTGATTTGGCTTCTTTTGTGCTGTTTCCTCTGTTCTTCAAAGATTTCACCTAAAATATTTCCTTCATCAGTTTTTAAGCATGATATCCAATTTCCGACTTGACTAACATGATTTTTTTTTTTTCCTGATGTAAGGGGATGTTGTTTATGATAAAGCTCTGATTATATCACATTCTTTATGGGATGACCTGGGAAACTACACAACCTAAGAGATAAGCATAAGCCTCACAGAAAAAAAACATCCCTTGGGATGATTGAGAAAAGTCTGTGGAAGTTTCTGTGGAGTTTGGCAGGCAACCTGTAGGGCCTTAAATAGGCCTGCTTTTCTAGGGAATGAGTATATTTGAATAATCCTAGTCTAAAAGACAGAGAACCCACCTGCAATTGTAGTTGATACCATGGGTGTATTTGGGCTAAATGCTTCATCGCTTTTTGCCTTTAGGGTCTGGAATTCCCCATTTCTGGAGCAGCCAAAGAACAACACAGATGAGCATGGAACGGACCTGGATGCTGGAGAGGCAGCTGGTTTCAGGTGAGAAAGGATATAGATAGGATCTTGCAAACACCAGTTCAACAGAAAGACTCTCTGAAAGTTCTTTCTCATTTGTTGTTTGATGATTGCAAATGGCAGGCCCTTCCAGGTAGCAGTAGCAGCTAGATAACTTCAGATGCCCTGTCAAAGCTCTCATCCTTTCCTAGCAGCAGCTATTTCATTTGCACTAGTTTCAGTATCTTTAATGTCCAAGTTCATTGTGTGTGATGGCAAGAGGATGCCTTACAGTCTTGGGACGGTTGGGACGCCTCTCTGTGGAATTGTTTTGTTAGGTTTTTTTGACATGTACTGAAAGGCTGTTTTGGGCTGTGTTGGCATTTACAAATATTTACAGTAAGAAACTGTATTTTGTCTGCATTTCCCTGCTCCTGTTGGAATTTCAGCCTTCACTAAGACTCTTGCCTCCCATATGCTTCATTTTCTTTTTACTAGCTATTTTCTTGATCATTAATAAAAATATATATTGCACTGTTTAAGTATGGAAACAACAATCCTCTGTGTTTTGGAGTAGTCACTGTAGTCTTTGCCATTGGCATTTCCTCCCATTGTTAGGGCAGGTGCTCCAGCTGGATACACTGACCGTATCTCTTGAAATAATTTGAATTGTATATTTGCAAATAAGCAGAGAACTTGCTTTCTTAGATATTGAGATATCTCTCTGTCCTGTATTTTGTACTAGCTATTATGTCTGCATCCAAGTAGCAAGTAACAGGACTGCAGCTATAGTTAAAATAACCTGCATTGAGATTCAAATGCAACAAAGGACCAAAGTGTTAACCTTCTAAATTGATAAATACATTTATTCGTGAGATTTAAAAATTAATGAAATTCATGGGGTTCCCCTGTTCTATCCTTTTCTCATCATTAAAGGAGGATGGGGGTTGACATTGTTACCAAGTGATTGGCCTTTGCCTTTTTTTTTATTAGCCATAGTACAACACAGGAGCTGAGGGTAGCACTCAGGTACAGGCCAGATACCTTCCTGAGATACAATTACTCTACAGTTGTACAACTTTATAAAGCTTGTATCCCAGGACTGTAGCATTCAATGGCAATGTGGCGGGATCTTTTCTAATGGCAACATAGGTAATACAGAGGTGTGCCTAGGACCACACCTCATACGGAGTTTGCGGCTTCATCACCTCACCTGCTTGCTGCCATGTCCATTCACCAAACAAAGTCACCATATCTTGGTGAGAAGTTCTTTGTAAGTAGAATGAAAGGTTCACTATCAGAGATCTGCTCCATCATTTCTATAACAAACCAATTAATGGATTAGACACTCTAGTTAAAAACCAATGTGGCATGGATAATGGTGTGGACAGAGGAGGGTGAAGGGCTAGTGTTGGTTTCTAAGCGGTCCTGATGAATTTTACATTATTCTTACTCACAAATAATGTGGCTTTTGGATACTTGTGAGTGATGAGTGAAGATAGGTTGTTTAGTGTCTGTGTCCCCCAAGGCTGCTGCCCTTTGAGAGAGAACAGTGCGTACCACTGCTTTTGGCAGCCATGCTCCCAACCTGACGCAGTCAGGTTTGGGGGGGGCCACAAAGCTGGCAGATGACTCATTCCACCTCAGTGGCTCATTGAGCTTCTGCAGGGAGAAACTATTTATAACCAGACCTTTCAGGTTCAGTGCAACAGCATCTTCAGTGGTAGGAGGGGAACAGGAATGGGGTTGGTGCATAAGACAGTTAGACACGGATCAACCCCCACCCCAGTATTGCAGCCTCCAGCTGACTTCAGCCAGCCCTTTTTCCCAAGCCTTTAGCTCAGCAGTTTGGGTATCCTGGTCCTGCTGTAAGATTCTGCTGATAACTCATCAGCTCCTCGAAGAGCAGGGAAACAACCGTGAATATAACTATTAGTGTGAACAAACCACAAACTTTCTGTGGTAGCTGCTAACCTGACTCTTGCTGACTCTTTTTGACCCATGGCCATAGCGTTATCACTCTATCTTTTCTTTTTCTCTGTCTCTGTTTATCCCTACCATGAAGATGAGATGGATGTTTTCAAGCAGTCTTTATAGTGCCAGCAAATACGATTTAAACAAATTTTTGACAATTTTTTTTTTTTTTTTACTAAGTGACCCTATTGGATGAGGGAACAGCTGTCATGTAGTCTTCTTGAACTTCAGTAAAGCCTTTGACGCAGTTTCTTATAGCATTCTGCTTAGGAAACTGTCAGCCTCTAGACTGGACAGGTGGACGCTCTCCTGGGTGGAAATCTGGTTGGATGACCGGGACCAGAGAGTGGTGGTAAATGGTGTTAAATCCAGCTGGAGGCCAGTTACAAGTGGGGTTCCCCACAGCTCAGTGCTGGGTCCAGCCCTGTCAAATGTCTTTATCAATGATCTAGATGAAGGCATTGAGTGCACCCTGAGCAAGTTTGCGGATGACACTAAGCTGGGTGGAAGTGTGGATCTGCTGGAGAGAAGGGAGGCTCTGCAAAGGGATCTGAACAGGCTGGACTACTGGGCTGAGACCAATGGGATGAGGTTTAACACGGCCAAATGCCGAGTACTGCACTTGGGGCACAACAACCTTATGCAGTTCTACAGACTAGGAGAAGTCTGGCTAGAAAGCTGCCTGGAGGAGAAGGACCTGAGGGTGTTGATTGACAGCCATCTGAACATGAGCAGTGTGCCCAGGCGGCCAAGAAGGCTAACGGCATCTTGGCTTGTATCAGAAACGGTGTGACCAGCAGGTCCAGGGAGATTATTGTCCCTCTATACTCAGCACTGGTGAGACCACACCTCAAATACGGTGTTCAGTTCTGGGCCCCTCACCACAAGAAGGGTATTGAGGCTTTAGACCGTGTCCAGAGAAGAGCGATGAAGTTGGTGAGGGGGCCAGAGAACAAGTCTTATGAGGAGCGACTGAGAGAACTGAGGTTGTTTAACCTAGAGAAGAGAACGCCGAGGGGAGACCATATTGCTCTCTACAACTACCTCAAAGGAGGTTGTGGAGAGGAGGGAGCCGGCCTCTTCTCCCAAGTGACAGGGGACAGGATGAGAGGGAATGGCCTCATGTTCCGCCAGGGGAGGTTCAGGCTGGACATCAGAAAAAAACTTTTCACGGGAAGGGTCATTGGGCACTGGAACAGGTGGTTGATTCACCATCCCTGGAAGTATTTAAAAAATGGGTGGATGAGGGGCATGGTTTATTGCTTGATAGGAATGATTGGACTCAATAATCCTGTGGGTCTTTTCCAACGTAACGATTCTGTGAAACCTCCTGATGTTTCTCTTACACGCAAGCTAACGCTATGATTTATAAATCTGTAGTTGTTTTTCTGATCTTCCGGTAGACTCATTTCATCTTTAGGTGCTTCCATGACTTTATATGTGAAACAGGGATAATGATACCCCTCTGGATTAAGCACAGTGTGATCTATAGCTATGAAACACTGCCTAAGTGGTGTTTATTACCAGAGACAGTCACAGAGCAATATGAAGGTATATTACACAACAGTATAAGGCAGCATGTGTTAAAGAAAATATTTACTATGAACACAGACGTCTTTGTATCTAGGTAACTGTGACCTTTATCTTGAAGCATATTAGCTTATGTTAAAATTATTGAATTTTATGTTGAACTGAACTTCTTAGAGTTGTCTGTTCTTTGAACTAACTTCTGAATGCAATGCCACGCAGCACTTGGAATCCTATTGTGTGAATGCTTATCTTGTTCTTGTTCTGACTCTGCCCTATTCTTAAACCGATTTGCCTGTCTGAAATTTGGTTTCATTTAGATGGCTCCTTGGCTCCTGTCATTCTGTTGTTTCTTCCAGTCGCTCAAGTGCTGCATATTTGGCTCTTCATCTTCTCTTTTTCTCTCTCTCTACCTCTTCCTTCCTACTTCTTCCCTAAGTCAACAATTGGTTCCACAGTATATGACTGCTGTACGGTTTGATGATCGTAAAGTCTCGGCACCCTGCTAAGGCCACTTGGTAGATCTGTCGGTTTTGGTTGTGTTCTCTCTTTTTGCTGTCCTGCATCACTGCGCTACAGGCCCAGACATATACTGGCCTTTTTTTACAGCGAGTTGTATATGTTATCTTCATACAGACGCTACGCTATAAATAATTGCTGCATTCAGTTTTGGCAACCAACTAAAGGGGAAGTCTACCCTGCGTAAACCAAACAGTGCTGCAATGACAATTTCTTTCTCAAAGTCTCCAAGACTGCAGAGATTTGCGAATGTGACAATTACCTTATATGCCTCAGGTCATAATCTGGGCTGGAGATGGCCTCTGCAGAGTAGCTACGACTCTCCCTAGCTGCCACATTATTGTCCTGAATCTCAGTTTGATTTTGGAAAGAGTAGACCTCTAGCTCTTATGACTGTGAATAAGCCTCTGAAATATAAACAAAATGTAGCCAGTGCAGAGATATTTGTATCAGTATTGAGTGAAAGAAACCAAATTTCAGGAGCATGGAGAATTGGGGGCGAGGGGGGTTGGGGAACTGAGGGGTAAAGGGAGACATGCAGTGATTATGGCTACAGTGTCAACTTTGCTCATTGTCTCTTGCTTCATCAAGTTTTACACAGTAGATAAAATTGTTTATCCTTTGAACAGCTGCCTTGTCTTCCTTTTGGCACCCATGAGTACAGTGTAGGCAGTGCAGCTGGCTCCCCAGCATGTCTCACCACCTCCCCTTTGCACGAGGCTTGTGACATTGCTGAGCAGACCCCTGGAGGGTGATCCCAAGGATGGGTGCTACGGCCAGAGAGCACACAAGCAGATATGTCTATGTTTGGCTCCATGAATTTAGAACTAAGAGGGCCAGGAGGGGAAAACAAGAGTGTGCATACGTGTCAGAGACTGAAAGGATTTACCTCCCTGTATTTCCAATTGCTTGTTTTCTGTCTGGGGAAAATCCCTTTTGACAGGCCAGGCAGTGAGCTTCTAATTCCTGTCTCCAGCTCATTTTTCACTTCAATCCCTCAGCGAGCGGATTTTAATGCTTGATGGATTCAAACAAAATTATTTCCGTTCCTGTGGCTTTGCAAAAGCCTCTAGGGGTGTGTGTGTGTGTGTGTGTGTGTGTGTGTGTGTGCGTGCGCGCGCGTGCTTGTGCACAGGGGAGGAGGGCTGGGGCTTGTTTTGTTACGCTCCAGTAAGCCTCCTCTCCAAGGGAAACATATTTCATTTCTTCGCTTAGGGCTTTCTTGCTGACAATTCCTCCCATGCTGTCCTCCTGGCTCTTGGGTCACAGGAGGACCCATGGAAGACTTGCTGTTCTGAAGAGTACAGGATGCCACATTCCAGATCCACTGCAAGTGGGGATTCAAATAATAGGACTAGACTGTGCTTCCAGGAATAGTGCTAGACTAGGGGGAATAACTTTCATAGTCCCCAACTCTAGCTGGGAGTGAGATGACACCACAGACTGAGAGATGGAGTTAGTGACTGAGTAATCAGCAGTCTTTACTGCAGACATCTCATTTGAACATGTGCACAGTTCACCATACTGCTATTGTAATGGGCAAGTATTGCTTTTTATTACAATTTACAGCTTCTCTTACCAGCGGAAATCACTGTAGGGAACTACACAAAGGTTTTGCTTGCATATCGTTCAGTAGTCATTCAGAATTTCCGCTGCATACCCACCATGTGTTTTTGCTGGGCTTCTTCCACAGAGTTCCTGTGTTTGGGATGCCACGCTATTTAAATGCTCAGCATCTCACCCTTCTAGCCAAGCCGAATCAGCATCATCATAAAAATTAACAAAGCAATCCTTGTACGATTCGTAGCTCTAATAAATGCTTAGAAACAGCATGCTAAAGATCCTTATTATTCTCTGAAGGATTTAGAGTGTAGCATGAAGTTGACAATGTCTCTCACCGTATAAAAATACTCTTGTTAGGATACGCTAACCCAGGATGGTGATACCATACCTAGCATGAAGTTGTTTCAACTTATTGTAACTGCTACCAAGCTGTCGCTTGCTCAGGCCAGGAAAAAAAAATCTTGTTTCTGAGTTTGGAAATGTCTTCTTGCCTGTCTTGTCACCCTCCTGTGTCCATAGCCTGCTGTAAATAATTGTTTAGAGCTATTGATTTTTATCATAAATGTGTCATGCTTGTAAAGCTGCTGGATCCAGGGACTACAAAGTGTAGCTCGTGAGTTTGTTCTGTTTTATCTGTCTCTCTGTATTATTTCAAAACCTCAGTTCCTCTAACTTCATTTTTTTTCAACATAAGTATTCTAAGCCCGATTTTTTTGTTTTGTTAGATACATGGTCTACAGGTGAGAAGCCTTATTTTATTAGAGTGGTTTTCCTATATGTTGCGTCAGAGACTGTTAGCTTACATTATAAGTACTCAAAATCATACATAAAGCATCGTTGAAGTTTTAATTGTAAATACAGTAATAGCATTTTGTGAATTATTTATCTAGTTAGTAAATTCCTGCTTGTAATGGTGTATTTATTTCAACCTTGTCAATAATCCTCCAGCTTTTGAGACAGGGACAGTAAATTGAAATGTCAGTGAACTTCAGAACTCCATTAATAAAATCACGCTAAGGCTGTTAGTTATAAGAGGACACTAATTTATGACTAGCCTGAAGTCTTCAGCTAATTGTTACTGCAATGGTACAGGCAAGTCTCCTTTTACATATCTTTAAGTTCTAAAAAAATTAAATACATCTAACTGACATTTTCCAAAGAATCAATAGGAAATTGAATTAAATATGAGTAAAAAGGGCGTTCTTCAATTTCCGTTTTGTCTTTCTGCTGGAAAATATGGAGATTTTACTGCAGAAGTAGCTGATTCATTAACCTTGTGCTTTGTCACTGCAGAAAGGGAGTAGACAGTGTTTGGAAAGTGTGTTTTTCAAGTGCTCTCTTGTTTCAGCCAATGTTCTGGATTGCTTCTGTGGTATTCATAATGTTTATTAATATTTTGGTTGAACATTTTCCCAAGTCAGTAGTGTTTGTTTTGCCAAAGGCGTGAGTTATGAATCCAGCTGGATACTCGTTGGATTTGCTTGCTGCAAATCAAATTATCCAGTATTAAATACATATTAGCATCTGACTGCATCGGTTTTATCAACAGCATTTGCCAATAACTGATAACTTATTTTAATACTGGTTTCCACCACATTGTTACAGTGAGGATAATGGAGACTAGAAGGTATGTATGGTGGCAGAATACAGTGTCAGTACCACTAAGAAAGAACCACGCTAGGTTTTTCTTTCAGTTGTTATTCCTTTTTACTTAGTTGGTGATTCTGAGACCGATAAGCCTTTCCTGCATTGGAAAGTATTACGGATAAGGCTGGCATCTTTTAGCTGGAAAATTACCATCAAGCTTTTCTTTGTGTCCCATGTTGTACCAATCTTCCTATCTTTGCTGCCGTTTGCTCAACTCCAGGGCTTGCTGTGCCTTTGGCACAATAAACAATACTCTTAGCCAGTACCCTTAAATGCTTTTCAGTCTCCTGTTTGCTCATACATCTAGTCTCTATAGTCCTTTAATGGTGACAAGCTTATCTGTTTAATCTCTGTATTTCACCTGGATATCCCTTGCATTCTCTGTTGTGTTTTTCATTGCACATAAGACTTCATCTAGTAGCATACTCATTTGTGTACTGCTGTCCTACCTAATAAATGCTTCATTTCCTTTCAAGCTGATAGCATATTCATTTATGACTGCAAAACTGAGCTTTCCTCCTGCAACCAGTATACCTGAGGTAGCAATGCAATTATGTTGTCCATGTCGTGCGAGCTAAAGTTTCAAAGTTGATCCATGGCATTTCTTGCATCTTCCCCCATACACCAAATATTTTCTTGGTCCATCCTGGTTGTCATAGCGATCATTTCCCTAAAAAAGAGGACAGACCATAATTTGATTTTTCAGCAAAAATCTCAGGAGAGACATCCCTTAGTAACCTCTAAGAAGGTAAGAATCAGCCAGTCACATGTATTTCTTCAGTTCCACTGTCCTTTTTTATATTTGCTTAAAAAGGCCCATCTTTACATTTCATTCATATATGAAGTGCAACATGTCATGACACATACGGATTCCTAGAGCGTTTTCACTGCCAGAATTGACTGGAACCTCTTAAACATTTCAAATGCATCAAAACTGAGTATTAAGAAAAGCTTCCAACTGTGTTCCTTTTCGCTGGCATGTGTGGCTTTTAGATTTTTAGATGAACACAGATTTCTACCACATACGTGCATGCAATATAATATTTTCTCAATTCCGTTCTGTATTTCCAGACTTTCAGCTTTTCTAGGAATCTTGATAGTGTCTTCTTTTCCATTTGAGTTACACTCTTCAGCATCTTTTTACTCCGAATACCGCATGGCATTCCTTAATCCCTCTGCACCCAGACTTCTTTAAAAGTTATTCCTTATTAATGACACATTTCCAGCTGTCTCTGCTCAACAGAATGGAGGCTTTTCCCATGTCCCTGTTCCCGAGCCTGGGCAACTGAACTGCTTATCGTTACAGCTGCCAGCGACATGGTTTGGGAAGGAACGCGCTCCAGACACGGTCCCTGCAGTGGAAGGCATGGTGTGGGAATGGTACACTGAGAGAGAAGGTCAGTCCCCATTTTTTTCCAAAAGGAGACTACCTCATAAGTAAGAAGTGTACTCAAGATACAATCGATACTATTTGTCTCATTACAGTGTAGTACAAAATTATATTTCTGTAGGACAAAATGAAACTATCGGAGTGATTGTTTCCAGGAGAACCACAGGGAAATGTCCTGCCCTCGTAAAGGAAATACCCTTTAGGGCACTTCCTTGAAGAGATTGTTTTAGGAAAAAAAAAAATCAGTATCTAGAATAATAAATCTAATGAAGCCCAGTTTGTTTACGTAGCATTGAGACCTTTGAGCTTTCATGCTAGTTCCTCTTGGCCAGTGCATTAGTGAAGGGAGGTGACATTGCTGCTGACTGCCAAATGCACTGAGCGTGAATTCTGTTCTTACATGCTCTTCCCGGGAAAGCCAGTACAGCCACAGGGCTGTAAATGAAGAAATGCTTTTCCCCTCTGGCAGGGACACCTGCTGTCAGAAGGCACATTGCTGAGCAAAGGGAGCTCTAGGCTGCACCCCTCGTTTCTTATCTTTCACTGCTGTGATTTGCAATCTTTGCACAAGTTGTTGCTGCTATTATTTATTATTATTATCTGATGCTGCATATCTGTTCCCCTTCCTCCAAGATGCTGTTTTTGCCAGAACTTTTTTCTGCCTTTGATCGCAGCCAAGAAGATGGCTTTGACGTTGTATGTGTTCCCCTAGCCCACTGCTAAGTCCTAATCCTTCTAATAGCTGGAGGTTTTCAGTTTAAGTCTTTTATTAATATTCCATGTTAATTGTAAAGCACTTCAGTGATATCCAAAAGCCCATCTTACATAACAGCCTTATACACACTCGAGTCCTTCAGAGCTGGAGTATCAGGAAAAAAACTCTGTTTGATCTGCCGAGTCTCTCATTAGGCCTCATGTCTTTAATGTACAAACGCATTCGAAATCAACAACACGATTCAGACGTTTAAGCTCAATCAATGTATATTTTAAAATATTTGATATTATTAGAAAGAGTAGGACTTGCTGTCATGTACAGATTTAACCGATGTTGTTAGCAAAGCCTCTATAACGTCTTCTAGGAGCCCTGTTTGCAGCTCTAAACCAGCTGGAATGTGAAAGCAGCTATAGGAAATGGAGAGAACCAAGATAATTGATGAAGTGCAAGTGGTGATAAGATCCTAGAGCACGTTAGTTTGTTTTGAGCTGGGTAAATAGATGAGAGCACTTGGAAACTGGGAACTACTTGTTTCCTCACTGTGAATATCCCAGAAAGTCACTGAAAAGGAAAAATGGAGACGCATTTTTGCTAATCAGCAGTGAGCCTTTACAAGGTGTGGCTTTTAAGGTTTTAATTTATCACAGGTGATCATCCCTTTTCCTCTTGTATTGCTTCAGACAATTCCCAGCTTTTCCCAATGTTTATATATTCTAGTAACGACTAGAAGTGAACCTTTAACAAACTGGCCATGAACCTTCATGTTTACTTGTCTTATGGAGATTTTCTTCAGGGGATTGTTTCAGCTCAGACACATATTGTTCAGACTGAGTGAAGCCCATGGAGTAAACTGAGAGCCTTCCGTGTAAACTAGTACGGAAAGCAAACAGTTTTGATGGAGTCTGATTTTATTAGTAAGTAGATAAAGGAGAGATGTGAACTTGAGCTTCAGACAGCAAATATAAACGTCTCCTTAAATCCCACTTCAAAAGATAAAGAACATACCAGCACGTGTCCACAGTTTGCATTTAAAAGACACGTCCAGATTTCTGTCTTCTCTAGTTTCTGTAGAAGCTGTGTTAAACAATTTTAGAAGCCTGAAACGCATTGTGTCTGAACAGAAATTCTTAAATCAAAATGCTGAGAAGGCCTTTGGAAAGGAGGCATCACTGCCTGCGCTTCACATAGAAAGCAACTAAGGCATAGTGCAAAAAACTCAAATCCCCGTTGGTACCCTTCACTGAAGATGTGAGAATTCAGTATTCAGCAATTCAGACAAAATCACAAGCAGGCAGAGTGGTCATTAGCTCTCAATTTGACAGCCAGTTCCCTGCTTATACACAAGCCTGCCTGAAAACTACAAAGCTGATTTTTGCTACTGCACAAGATAAAACTCACACAGAATGAGTAGCTAATTTGATCCTCTAATAACAAGAAAATGGAAGTTCCTCACTAGATGTTTAACAGGATTTGTTGGAAATTGGTAAAAACCTACGTTATTCAATATAACTTGATGATTGTACCAATGAGATGTTCTTAGATCAACTGCTAAAATGTAGCACCCCTCTGAAATGAGGCATAAAAGTTGCATTCTGCAACTAACTTATTTGTAGAATTGACAAATTACTTTGTCTAAAATTGAAAGGTAGTTTAGGAGGGTGTAACTACCTAAGCTGTAATTTGTTCAGTACATCAAGTCTTTTATTAAACTTTTGGAAAAGAAAAATTTTAAATCTCCAAGAGTCTGCAGTGCCTTTGTTTAGTTTCTTGTGCCAGTGGCACTGCTAGCAGCACCTTGCTCCCTCTCCCTCTGCAAGCCTGCCAACTCAGCAGTGAGGTGGGTATGCCTGCACAGGGGCTTTAAGCAGCTCTCCTGCTGAAGCAAGGTGTCTTCCTTGCTCTGGCCACACGTTCCTGACCTTCTTCTCTTGTGTCAGTATGAAGGCTACACATTTTCATCTGAAGGGACTACAGCTGCTAACAGAAACCTGGACACATTTTGCCGCTCATATGGCTTCCTTTCTGGTTACAAGCCAGATGTGCCAAACTCTGTTTCCCTCTGCAGATATCTCCTTCAGGAAATGTGCTGATTATGTACTAGTATCTGTGGTCATTAAATAAATATTTGAGAGAGAGCAGGCCCATGGAGAGAAAACAGCTGCCCTGGAGATAATGAGTGATTCACTCCAGCCGCTCCCAAATGCATTTGAACTCACTGTAGTTCATACTCTTGCCTATTTGTTGTATAACTGAGTTTATGTTGTATAACTGAGTTGTCACATGATGGTAGCTCATATTTTAGTTGGCAGTAGTGAAAGAGCCAAAGGATGAATAGTAGCAGCTACTTTTATTCTGATTGCCCAGGTGCATCAATAGTGGCAGAATAAAATATAAGGACTCATGTATCGTAATCTTGATACACCTTAATGCCCTTCCTATTGGAAAGTAACCCTCTCCCAAAATAAACACAAGAGGTTTTCTTGCCAATAGACTGGCTGGAAATCAGGCTGCCAGGCAATGAGCAAGCAATAGCAATTTATTCAGTTTTGTTCCCAGACCACAAGTATTTGGCTTTCAGTGATGCTCTTTTTCCTTCCCATTCCCTGAAATTAATTCTTTAGGCTGTTGATAAGTAATATTTTTTAAAACAAAAAAAAAAAACCCCATCTATTAAATGTTCCTAGTCAGGGAAAAAAAAATCCAGGCTTTTTACCTGATAATCAGGGATCCTTTTTAATGCAACTGAAGCGTCCACCTCTATCTCCGAGAAGCAGACATAATCCTGTAGTCCAGATCATATTTCAGAAAGAGTACTCCATCACATACGTAGTTTATTGTGACTGCAAAACATCTGCATAGGCTCATGAAAAGCTTTGCTCTTATCTCTGAGAGCTCAGGTCATCTGAAAGTGGAAAATGATGAAGTGATTTATTTTTTTCCTTCCTATATTAATTGCTGCTTTCCATGTAAGCCAAATACAGGACAATCAACTGAGCATTCCTTTGCTATTTACTCTGGTTCATTATCCTTTTCTGCCTTGAGACTGGGTCAAAATGAGAGAGGTGCCACTGTCACTGTTAAAACCACATCAGTCTTGCTTCAATGATTTCCAGAGTGGTTTGGGTTTTTTTTCCCTAGAACCTGTACTCATACCTCTACTTTAATGTGCTTCCTGCCTCCCTTCTGGTTCACCTCCGCTTGCACAGCAGTTAGCTTCTAGGTAGATGTGACTGTGAAACTGATTGTAGTTTGGCAACAGATGTCTGATAGGAACGAGGTGGCATCTGCCAGCTGTGGGCTCTGCAAAGCTGAGCTAGCTATATCAGCTTAATTAATTGCATCCCTAGTCGTGTGAACTTGAAGACTGAGGGTCTAAAAAAGGGTGTGTGGGAAGGAGATAGGGTGAGGAGTAATTCCAGGAAAATTATTTACTTTTTTTTTCACACACACACACCCCTGGAGTAAGGACAGTTGGGTTTCTTCTAAGGATTTTGGCTAAAGTTAGGCCACACGTGCTAGCTCAGGGAGCTCAGCCTTATCTGTCCTGTTGAGCAGCAGAGTTTCTGCTGCATCTTCTTTCATGTTATTTGGTTTAACAAGCTAAGAAGGAGTTGAGGCATCATCTCCGCTTGAAGTGTGGTCTCCTGCTCCAATGGGCCTCTCACGTGCCAACAACATGGAGCTGTATAGTCAAGCCAAGGGTTTGTGCCTTCATAGAACAAACTGTAGTGAAAAGGTTTGTTGCTTTCCTTCAGAAACCATTCCCTCTTCCACAGGGAAGATGATTGCTTTTACTTGTTTTTCCCACTGGTAGCTCTGTGGGCACGGCATGGCCTTCTGGCAAGCCCTGTGTATTATAATGCATAGGTTGCTTCAGCTTTGACCCTACACATTTTCTTCTTCCCCTTACCTCTCTGTCATCTTGCCTTCCTCCAACTGTGTTTTCCCTGTAGTTCATCAGTTCCTCTTGTGGACTGTTTATTTTTCTTCCGTTGTCCTTCATCCTCCTTTCCTATTTCTGTAGGCTTATTACAGGATCACACCATAGCCTTTCCCCTGCTTCAATGCTGTCTGACTGTAGAAAAGAGTGACTTCCAATGCCACTGCTGCCAGTCTTGTCCTGACAACTACAAAGGGAAGTTCTCCGCTTGCAATCAGGACACAAGTAACCAGGGTGGATTTGAGCACAGGGATTACAGCCTGAACAATAATGCCTTTGTAATGCTGTCAGGATTATTTCTCTCCCATGGAGTAAAACTTGAAGAGCAATACCAAGTCTCCAAACGTAGAGGATCTCCAGCTGTGAGTGCTTTTGCTTCCTCTCGAGGCAGACACACGCCTGTCCAAATACAATATGCCAGAAGACCGATAATTGGCATCCTTATGACTATTGAAACATACCATGTTTCTGACACTCTTTAAAAGCAAAGGAAAGATAGTGAAGGTAAGGCCATAAATGAAGACAAGAGAGTTAATTGCCTGTTACAGGACAGATTCCTGGTTAGTATCCCAGCTCTCAGCACAGTCCAGCTCAGATTTTACTGTGCTTTGGCAGATTGTTTGTACAAACTATATAATAGTTGCCCTAGATGACGCTGTTCTTGCACATGCAGGTGAGACAGATAATAAAGATTAAGAAACTAGGAGCAAGGGAACTGCTCCAAAATATCCCAGACTCTTTGTGCCTTCCATCAACAGCCTGCGGGAGACATTTTTGCCGCGGGCAGTTCTCATGCCATCTCACCACTCTCAAGCTTCTTTTCTGGGGTACTGTCTTCACTTGAAATTTAAATATACTGTTTTCAGGGCAGGCAATGCAACCTGTTTGTGGAACAGTGTTCTCACTTTTTATCAAAAATTTTGATTACACAAGTGAAGTAAAAAAAGAATTGACTGAACCCTTCCCCAACAAATGTTCATGCTTTTACTCATATGTATGGTTTTTTTATAGCACTTTTAAGTAAAGAGAGGATTTTACACTTGCCAGCAGTGCTGTACTTGCACATTGGAATTGGATCCACCTTCCCCCACCAGTCCCAGGGTACTCACTCCCCGCCCTCACCCTCCTCAGTTTGGGGAGTGAAGCACAGCTCCCCTCTGGCTTGGCCTCTCTCCCTGAATCACACAGGTAGTTTTGACTTCGCTCTATCTCTGGAAGCAGCAAGTGTGCACATTACATAATATAATCTTTGTATCTTGAGGATTCAGGCCTGTCCTCTTTTGTGCTGCCAGATGGAAGAGGAGCCACGTTCTCTCTGGAGAGATGCCCCTGCCTGTCGCACTGCTCAGCCGTGCAGGAATTACGTGCTTCTCTCTGCAGCCAGGCACAGTTGTTCCCTGGCATTTGGCTCCAGAATAGCTAGCTCTTTAGTATGCTGTTGATGCTACACAGCCACTGTGATCCCAAGTCTGTGATTTGTCTGGAAAAGAATACACGTGAAGAACGTCCAAAATGAATTTGTGTGGAGGACGCACTCCAGATTCTCTGAACGGCCAAGGTTTGTTCCCAGCCTAAACTCCAAGCGCAGGTGTTATGGACAGCCAGGTTTCTGGTTCATGCTCTCACTCGGTCCCGTTTCATAGTTTTTTCAGCCACTGCTGCTGTTTAGTTGCTCAGCTCTGTAACATGGCTCCTGCCTGCATTGTTGCCTCTGTTATTCAAGATGTTTCTTGCCCTGATCCCTGAAGTATTCTTCATGGTTATGAATCATATCTGCACTAGTAAGTCCCTTCTCATTAATGAGGCATCTGCTCCAAATTCTGCAGTGCTCAGTTGATGGAGGCAAGGAGCTACAACCCACCTGTAGATAGCAGTGTCGCTACAGTCCTCAGGAGTAGCTAAAAAAAAACCCAAAAAACAAAACAAGGAGGGCAAGGGCAGTGTTAATCAAGCTAGATGTGAGTCTTATTTGTGTGAACTTCCTGCAGCAGTGCCTTGTCAGCACCAGCTGCAACTCCAGAAATGCCAGCCTTTCTAGAAACAGTCACATCCCGAGGGAATTAACTTCTTCAGGACAGAGAGGAATTGAGAAACCACTTGCTACCTCTGAGCTCCTGACAGAAGGACCCCTTCAGCAGCCGTGGTTCCAGCAATGCAGCTGCAGTAGAGAAAGCCAGAGCCTCGCATTCATGCAGCCACAAACTCCTTCAACAGCCCATTTAGCCATCATTGATGGCTGCTGCTAAGCATCCAAAGCAGAAAAAGAGCAGAGGGACCAGCCTCTGGCTGCTGTGCGTCTGGTGCCAAAAGTACAGCTGAAGGGTTAGAGCCCACCGAGCCGGGGCTGCGGTGTAATTCTCTTTCTGTGGCAGTTTTGCCCCGACCAGTATACACGACTGCAATGGTGAGGACACAGCAGCACAGGCTGCTATGGGACCTGAGACTGCAAGGAGAAGTTGCACTTGGGTTGTTGCAGAGAAGACTGTGTCATTACATAGTAACTGCTGTGCATGTGCCAGCAAGAGCAGAGCTAGCATGAGTAAGCTTATTATGCGATAATCACACCTTCATCTTTCTGGGTACATAAACTGCTGAGGTATCCAAGTCTGGCAGTGAGGCAGATTCACTGTCTTAAGATGCGCAAAAAGGAAACGAGTCCTTTCTTCATCAGGAACATATGTCTGATTTGACACCATTAGCTTTTACTGTTTTTAAACAGAACATCATTACTGAACCACCTGTTGCCACTTAATTACCTGTGTTTGGCTACGAACACATTAAATAACCAGATTTTGGGGACAAACTCCTTCAATGTTATACCCTTCTATAACGTGCCCTAACAAAGCCTCTCTTTCCGTTTCGAAGGCTGCATCTAAACTTCCCCGAGGGCAGCGTCCGACAGGGAGCGACCGAGCACCCAATTCTTGCGAACTTTGGGAAGCCTGGGATTCGGGTCAAGGCTTCGGATCCTCTCCGTTGTACCGCCGAGACGTCCGGGTGCCGCCCGACGCCCCCGCGCTCTCGTTCCGGTGGGCTGAGCCCCCGGGGGAGCGCTCCGGCGGGGCCGCCCCCCGCGCCGCGGGCTCCGCTGCCGGGGCGGAGGCGCCTGCCGAGAGGCGAGGCGGGGGCTCGGCCCCCCGGCGCTCTGCCCCTTCCCCGGGGGCGATGGCCTCGCCGACCCCTCCCCGCCGCGCTCGGGGCCGCGGGCCCTGCCCGTCCGCCGCGCCGCGGGAGCGCCGCCCGCCGCAGCCGCCCGCACCCCGCGGCGGGGGGAGAGGCCCCGACTCACCTGGGAAGGCGGCGGCGGTGGGGGGGAAGAGGGGGGGGGGGCCGGGGAACGGTGCCCCCGCCGCGGCCTTTGTCTGCGCTGTCACATGGGCCGCGGTGCGGGATTTAAGCGGGTCTCCCTCCGCAGGACATGCCGTGAGCGGCGCGCCGCAGCCCTGCCCGCAGCAGCCCTGCCCGCAGCAGCCCTGCCCGCAGCAGCGGCGCTCCGCCCGGCCGGGGATGCGGCTCTAGCGGCCCCGCGATGAGCGGCTCCTCCATGGCGAAGAGCGAGTCCCGCACTTCGCTGCTGCGGGCGGCGGGGAGCCGGCCCCGGCCCCGCGTCTGCCGCCCCCGGGACGGCGGAGCGGCGGGGGGGCGGGAGCAGAGCCCGGAGCCGCTCCCCGGGGAGCCCAGCGCCCGCAGGCCGCTCTGCCACCCGGGCGCCCGCGAGGACGGGGCGCGGGGCGCGGGGAAGCCGTCACGCGGACGGGGGGAGAGGCGGCCCGAGCCGGCGGAAGGAGGCGGCAAGGACCCGGCGCGGGCATCGCGGCGGCACCACCGCCTCCCGCCGCACGCCGGGCACGGCCGCCCCCCGGACCGGCCGCTCCCAGACACGGATGGGGAGGCGGCGCAGGAGGACTTGCTCTCCAGTCACGGGCAAGGGTCCAGCAGAGAGTCCCTGAGGCTCTCGGAAGGCGCTTCGCCTCTCTCCAAATCCGGCAGCAAGTACTCCACCAAGTCCAGCGGCAGCGACCGGTCGGTGGAATCGGACCCCCTCTTCCACCGGCTGCACCCCGTGCTCAGCTCGGTCTTTGGCCAGGTAAGAGGCAGAGAGCCGCTCGTCGTGACCCCGCGCCCCGGGGCGCAGCCAGCAGCGGCGAAGGCGCCGCTTCCCGGCCCGACTGCGCCGTGCGGAGCGGAGCGGTGCGGAGCGGTGCGGAGCGGTGCGGTGCGGAGCGGCCGGGGGCGCGCGGGTCGCAGCCCCCGCCGAGGGCGCCGCCGCCGGGGGAAGAGCCGGCGCTACCCCCGGCCCCGGCGAAGCTGAGGCTTTGCCTGCTGAGGGTGAGAGTCAGAGTATCGAATTGTGAAAATGTCTTTACTGACGAGATCCCATCTCTCTGGCTCCCAGCCTTGCTTTGCTGTATTTGTTTACAGCTCCTTATGGTACATCTCTATACAATCAGCATATGAATCATTTCTGGTGGCAGAAGCTGTCAGAAGAAGGTAGTGGAGAGGAGGACTGAAAAATCCTGACCCAATTCCGAAGCCTTCCCAGTCACTATGTTAGGATGGAACAGATGCTTTCGGTGTTTGCAAGCTCTTTTGGTACAAAGCTGTCGCTTTTAGCCGCTTCTGGTAGTGAAATTACCCAACAGGGCTATCCTCTAAAAATGAAAAGGCAGAGGGAGACTGGCTCGAAATTTTCTCTTACAGCCATTTAGGGATGTTACTGGGAGATGTAATCTCCGGGAAGATTAACGTCGCTGCAGTCTCAAAGAAGCACAATTATAGGTATAAGGCAGTAGTGTGCACAGCTAAGTTCCAACCCTGGAAGTGATCGATTAAACAGAATTAGGATTTGTGGAGTTTGTTGTCATTCGGGGGGGGGGGGTTTCTTTTTTTTCCCTTTTTCCCTTTTTTCTCTTTTTTCTTTTTTCTCTTTTTTCCTTTTTCTCTTTTTTTCACCCCTTTCTTTTTCCTTTTTTTCCTTTCTTTTCCCTTCCCCCCCCCCTTACCCTTTTTTTAAGGTTATGGGGAGAATGAGTATTTTTGTAACTGCATGGAAGGAGGTGTATCTGTGTACTCTTGTGTCAAGGAGCATTGTCCAATTCTGTTCACTGTGACTTCTCCAGAGAAAAAAGAAACCGCATCTATTCTTGGTAATTCTGCATCCTCATTGGCAGTCTGTAATTTACGAATGTTATGGTCGTGTTTAACTCTGAAGGAATATTGCCCTTTCTGTGCCAATGGTATACCAGAAGTCTAGACTAAAATTTCATAGTAGTGATGAGGAAGGGCCTGGTGAGCAGCTTGGTTCTCAACCAGGTTACAAAAAGAAATGTTCCAGCACCAGGCTTTGAAGTCAGTGGCATCGGCCCTGACTTATGCTGTCCCCGTAGTTCTGAGGAAAATGAAGATGTATCTAAGAACAAATTTTAAGCCTAGGGAGCTGTATGTCCCCAAAGTGTCAGAAATACAAACAGCTCTACACCAGGGCTCCCACTTACAGAAACCTCACCTGAACAACATCTTTACCTTACCTGTCCTGCTCTCCGGTGTCATGAGATACTTCTGAAAGGCACAAACTTAGCGAAATTTAATTGCAATGTTGAACAATGCCCCTTACAGAAACAAGACAGATAACAATTCTGTTTTTCTTCTTTTTGCTAGGTACATTGTACCAGTGCTTATAAACAAACACCAACATCTTTCTTTTGGAACACAATATTATATTCCCATTTCTGTCTTCATTAATCTCTTGCTTGCTTTGTTTGAAGTAACTGTGAGAGAACAACCATCTAATGGAGATTTTAGGATTGCCTTGTAGGAGTGAGTTGCAATAAGGCTGTACAGATTTATGGGCACGAGAAGAGGAATTTTAATGCGGTAGACACGAAGAGTTGGTTACAGGAAGAAATATGTGAAGATTTTTGTACTGAAGTCAAATCCTGGGATTAATAAGGGCCCAAGGATAAGAACTGTGGAAATTTTGAAATGGAACTGAACAATGGAGATTTTGTAGGTAAAGAAATAAATGTTAATCATTGTGTAAATGTGAGTAATATTTTGAGAAATGCAAGGACTTAAAACTGCAGGAGCCCAAGTTGCAGCCTGGGCTGAGGTAGGATCATGGGAGCAGAAGTGTCCAGGTTTGCAGTATACAGCTGCAGATGCTGTAAGGCTAGTCTGCTCCACATTGTAATTAGAAGAGAGCAACAGCTCAGCAGGCTATTTAATACAATAACTTCTCTACAGCCCTCTGTGAAACTGTTAAAATGGTAATTTTGCAGTGCATGAAAGGAGAGGAGTACAGTGATGTATATCACTGAGCATCAGAGCACTGTGGTCCAGTGCGGTCTGTATATCATGTCCCACCTCTACAGATGTGGAACATCACTCTGTTGTTCTGCTGTGGTGCAGTGATGTGGCTGCAGATGCAGGCACTACAGTGGTACAATCAGATACGCAGAATATATTGCAGATATGACTTCACAGAGGATGTCATTATTGCAGCAACAGCAAAAAGGAGCAGCCCAGGACTACAGGGTTGTCTCTGAAGGAGACAGATTTGTAGCTGTGCAGGAAAAAAAAAAAAAAAGAGCAGAGTGAACACAGAAGTGCTGTGTTTATATAACTAACACAGCGATTTAGTGCACTGTGGGTGTGTACTCCAGTAGAATGCCGAGATACTGCCAGGATACAGGATGCAGTGGTATTTTATTAATTAGGCTCATACTATATTGATACAGTGATGTTCTAATACAATAAAGCAATAATACTCTTTTAGGGTATCTTACCATTTTGTAATTGACTGGTGTGTGAACTGGCACATGTAGAATAGTGTAATGATGTATTAGGTTAAACCAGGATGTCATTTTAGTCCAATGACATCTTTGCACATCGGATTGGTGAGGCAGCTGCAGAAAAGCACTCTGCTGTGGAGTATATACTGGGTTAGCTTACAGTGTAACACGGCACTGAGTGCCTGGAGAAGACAGTACTGACAACGCGGTGGTGTGGTAATGCAATCCTGTGGCAAAACAGAGATGTGATGCTGGTACCATGCAGCAGGAGTTTGGCAGTGCACAGGTGTGATAATTATGTAGTGTTGTAGCCTGAAAGAAGAGTTTAGCGGTCTAATGAAACAGCAATACAGCATTCCAGATGGGAGCTATTCTACACGGCAGTGATTACGTCTGGTGTGATATTAGCAAAGGACTGCACTGCTCTGACACCACCATCACATTGTACAAGAAGGCAGTGAGTGAGGTGTTAATATCGTGCCACAGTTTTGGAAGCAGGGCTGAGAGTTAGCACAAGGGCAACACCAAAGACTTGCCTGGCGATGGAAGTGCACTGTGCATACAGGCTGGTTATACAATGCATGCAGTGGTGGGACAGCAGTGTTTTGAAGTGGCCCTGCAGCAGCAGTAGCTCAGCACAGTGTGAGAAGTACAGTGACACACCGGTGCAGTTGGCAAGGGGTTCATATGTGATAATGCAGCAAAGCGCGAAAGTAACAAGAAAAGAGAGTGTGGGGAGGATGCTTCATATGATTTTGGCCTGGTGGCAGGATAATGTTGAAGTGGCCATGTGGTAAAGGAACGTCTGGGAGCAAACAAGAACCTGCTGTCACCCCTGCAGAGCCGAACAGCATGGTGGTCCTAGAGTGCCTACAGGACACAGTTTAGCAAACGTGGTATCAAGCAGTTACATATCAATAACAGAAGAGGAGCAGTGCTCCCTTGGCAGCTGAGATGGCAGTGAGGTGGCAGCCTGGCAGCAGAACGCAGTTTGTTACTGTGAGAACAGTAGCAACAGCAGCACAGATACTGAGTCTGCAGTGGTGGCAGAGACCATGATGCAACAGGTTTGTGGCAGCAGGTTTCCCAGGACAGCGGTGATGCAGCAGCTTGGCACCAGGCTCAGGGCACAGTGCTGTATAGGTACCGCTGATTCTCATCACTGCATTCCTCCTGTGCCACAGTGTTGGCCTAGCTGGCATCTTTAAGAAGAGCTTGAGCTTTTTCTGAGCCTTTGCTATGTAATATTAATTTGCAAGTGATCCTGACACGTGAGACCTGACCATTTGCAGAGCCATTTAGCTTTCACACCCTGCTCGACTGTTAAATTTTTCAGTGAGGTGATTCCCCAACAGTTTTCTGTTAATTGCCTCTGGTAGCATGGGCATCAGAAGGGTCAAACAACGCTGTAGGGAGTCGTTAAATATTTACAGACTTCTTTTGTTAGCACTGTGGCCAAAGAGGCTTTTGTATTTCTATTTGTACAGGGAATTAAAAGCCTCTCCTATCGACACTACTCCTACTTTTAAAGTCAGTGTCTGCATTACCATTAAAATAGGGAAGGAATCTTTCTGCTGTTTCTTACATCATTTTCCTTTTCTTGTCCTGCTCCATCTTCCTTTGCTCATGGGCTTTCATTCTTCTCACCAGGTCTTCACGGACTTTACAGCAGGTTGGCTCAGGTTTTGGGACAGGATGTGTCCCCAGGCTGCCTGTGTGGCAAGCAGGTGTCAAGAATATATTCCTCTAACCTGTCCGAGAGCTATTAGGAAAAAGCACCTTGTCCAACCTCCCGCCCTTCTGGTCTCCTGATCTGCAGGATGACGTTGACCCCTCCAGTGGCTTTGGCTTCAGGTGATTCTAATGAGGTTTTGCCCAGGAGCAGTCGCTGCATCAGGACCACATTTGGAGCTCTGCCAGAAGAGCATGGCCAGCCCAGCTGAGGGAGAGTGGTCAACAACTCAGGAATGGGAGTTTCCACTTGCTCTCCTGTACTGGCGAGGAAGGCTGCGGCAAGTCGGGCTGAGCTGGAGCAGCGATGCCGGAGATAGAAGCTTTAGGGTGTCATGCAGTGTGATGGCAAAGCTGAAAGGTTTGCTGGTGCCGGTGTGTCGCGTCTTACCGAGCCGTGAGGCAGTGGCGTGTCGGTGCTGGCGGCAAACCCAACAGCGCTCTAGCAGCTACTCATTGTAATGTTAAATCGGCACAGGAATTCGGGGTGAACGGGTGACTTGTGGCTCGAAGCGACCGCCGCAGCGATGCTGATCCCGTTGCGTAGCCTCAGCTCGCCAGTGCGGAGCGGGGGTGCGAAGGTTGGGAGGGAGAACAACCCGAAGCGGCGCCGTATCCTCCGTCGGCTGTTTTGCGGCGCCTCCGACGGCTCGTTCGGCCGCGCGAGGGTCCGCGGAGGGCGCGGAGAGGGACGGGCGTCCCGGGTCCGCTCCTGCAGCCGCCGCCGCGGGGCTTTCCCGGGACCGCGGGGCTTTCCCGGGACCGCGGGGCAGCGGCGGCTCTGCCCGGGCTCCCGCCCGGCCCCGGGGCGCCCCCTGCTGCGAGCGGCCCGGCCGCCGCCTTCCCGGCCGCCCGCGGGGAGCCCCGTCATGGGGTCGTCCCGTGCGCTCGGTCTCCCTGCCTCGGCCGCCGCCTCTCTGGAAGCGTCCGCGGTCCTGGGCTTAAAGCGACGGCCGCGCCCGCACGTCCCTGCCCGCACGTCCCTGGCCGCCGACACCCGCAGTGCCTCCGCAGGTACGTGTCGCCTGTTTTCCGTATGGAACGGACACGGGAAAACGTTGCTCTTCTTGAACGCGTCCGCTCTGTTCCCCCTTGCTCAGCTGAGAGAAAAAAAATATCGTGTTTATTGCTTGAAAGAGCTTGAGGGATGGGAGCCGGGCGCACGGAATCGCTGAGGAGCGATGGATAAGCTTCCTGCTTGGAATGGGTCTGCCAGCGAACGTTAATCTTTGTCAGTGATATACCTTTTAAACAAATGTGTTTTTAAAGGGTAGGGAAAGACATAAAAATAAAATCAATCTAAAAGAGCATTCATTAACTATTCCGTTCATTAAATATACAGCAGCATGATCTAATATGCTGAAACACACAAACCTTCTGGTTTGATTCAGCTTGTCTTTTGAGAGAAGAAAATCTTTTGGTGAAAAATTTATCATTCTTTAAATTAGTCCACTGTGCATTCCGTCAACCTATACTGCATTGATTTTTGTTCCATGAGATATTGGGTCTGAAGAAAGCATCAGGGAAGAGTTTAGCTTTAGAGTTAGTGGCTAGGCTGCAGGTTTGTCAGCTGAATTAGTTGGAGTTCTTTGCAGCATAGCAGCTTCAGTAACTGTTTTTCCCTGATGGGCCCATGAGTGGTATTGATTTCCAATAACAAGCAGCTATGCGGTGTAAAAGAAACTTAGCTAACTTTGGGCTTCCTTTCGATAGTACTCTGACATTCCTGTGACCTTAGAGAGCAACGGCAGTGTCCGTGAACTTGAGTAATCCTCCAATTTCAATCAAATGCCCTATTTAGAAATGAAGGCAAACAGCTCCCATAGCTTGTATGGTCATATTTGATTTTTCAGTGGCTTTCTGCTCCAGTGTAAGATCATCCATACTACCTGTGAATTAGGTCATTAGCAGTAGTCTTACAATTTCTTCCACCCATTCCTCCCCTACGGTACTATGTACCATCTTTGGAAAGAATGTACAACATTGCTTCATCCCAGAGGGTAGAAATACATATTCTGCTCTTGGAAGGAAACAAGCAACTGTGTAACACTGTGAATCATGTCACCGTGGTTGAAGGCAGGAAGCAGAAAAACACCAGCAACCCTCCTGCATTCTGCTGAAATGACCCCAAAAGGGTTTAGGTAGTTTGTGACCAACTGCGTTGAGGCGTAGCAGAGACCTCATACTGGGATACAGTCTGATTCTTCTAAATGTGCTGTCAGAACCTTACTCAAAGTAGAAGTGAGGCAGTCCTCAGGTTTATGGTAGTACATCTCACGTAATGCTGCAGGGTTGATTTGGAGTATTTGTTGCCTCTGCTCATTTAATGATCTGCTATGCTTTCTAAAACAACTCAGTGTAGCAGCCATATACTGACCCGTCCCTTTTATTTTAAAGGAGGTGAGGGAGCCAGGGCAGAATAAGTTGCTTTTGCACTAGTCCCAGATGAACAGGGTAATTTACAGTTCTCATATCCCTGAGCAAAGGGAAGGATCCACATAAGGTTTACTTTAAACAGTCTTTGTACCGCATGTATATGGCAAATTGTCACAGCAGCTTCTGGGCTGTCAAGCTTGTATTTGTCTTTTCGTAGCCCACTGATGATCTTGTGGAACGTTTCCACAACACATTGTGCTCTGACCAACACATCTGTACAGGGACTTAGAAGTTGGGCTAGGGCAAAGATTTGGACCAGATCGGTATGGAAGGTGTCAGGAGATGGCACGTTCCCATCTTTTCATCTAATGCAGAATAAATCTAGCTAATTATAGAAAAAGCTGTTCTGACGTTTTGACAGCCCAGGCTTTGTTACCTTGAGAGGGATGGAAAATATCCTTGGTCTTTTAAATAACCTTTCTGGTGTTTGTGGTTGAAGATTATCCAGTTGCGCTGATGGAGGAGAATATTATGCACAGCGTGAATCAGCAACACTTTCTTCCTGGAACAGCTGACAGCAAAGTAAGTTCCCAAAATCCCTGTAGAAATATTCCTTCCCCCTCGAGGAGGATCTGGACTGTATCCACCAATACCTGCTGGTGCCTACCCTTGAGATGGACCTGTACTTGTCTGACTGGAATATGGAACCGTCCAAGGTTCATTTGAGGTTAGAAGATACAGCCTGAGGTGCAGTAAAAGCACTCAAGCCTGATGCTGAGAGAAGAGGGAAACCAGTCACAGAAGTTCAGAGTGCCACTGCATGTTCCAGTGGTCAGGAACTTTGAAATTAGGCCCTTAACAGCACTGACAATGGGAGGATGTTAACAAATCCAAGTGCTTATGATCATTTGAGGTCATCCAGTAAACAAGTCCGGATTGTTTCTTGTAAAATATAGATCTATGGCCACCAGCTAAAGAGTGATTGGAGCAGATTTGAAAGCTACTAATGACTATGCACATTCTTTACTCTGAGATAGGAAAAAAGAGACCAAAAATTCTTGTTAAATAAGGTGATGTATTTTAAAATGCTAAATCTTGGAAGCATGCAATGGTCTCTTAGGTATAACTATGGACCTCGGTGAAAAGAGTGAATGAATGAGTTTTTCCTGTATTAGTATGTAGTCCCCTTAGAGATTAACATCCCCCCCACCTACCAACATTGCCTTGCTGAAGTGGTTGTCGTTTTGAGAACAACCATCTGATATAATGTTCCAGCAAATGAAAGACTGCACTGAAATGGACCTGGCATCTGAACAGTCTCCCTACACAGATCCATGATTACAATGGGAGTTTTTGCCAAGCAAAGCTACAATCTGATAAGTAGTCCCAAGCTTTGGATTGACTTCTGTTGTTTCTGTTGTGCTTGTTGGGTGTTTGCTGCCACTGGACAAAGATTCTGACAGCTTCCACGGGATTAGCTATGAAGGAATCCAACATTGTCCTATGGCATGAGCATTTCTGCCAAAAGTACCAACCCAAAGCACAGCAGTGCTCCATTTAAAAGAATCCAGACATATTAAACCACCTAAATAATTTCCTGAGCAATGAAAAGTCACCCAGCCTACTCCCTGCTCTAGACTCAGGTCAGTCAGTGTGCCAAACACTTCTTTTATTGTGAACTGAGACCTTTCTCTGTGGCAAACCACATCCTCTGAGGTCTCTGCTCTCCACCTTAGACCTCAGGGCTGAGGAAAGGATTCAGGCACATAGACAAGACTCGTATTTTACAAAGTGCTTACCAGTTTTTAGGAAATTCACAACAGAACCCTAGACCTTAAAACAACGGTGTGGGAAAACCAGCATACATGCATGTGCAGCCCTCCCACATGCACACTGACTACCCCAGATATAGGCATACCCACAGATCAGCACCTACACACAAATGGTTTTGACACACTTATTCTCAGCATCCTGTTCTCTTACAGCAGCCTCAGTTGGGGGAAGAGGGAAAATGTGTTCCTTCTAACCTAATGTTCTAATGACCTTTCTGCTAACTCCACTTTCCTGCCTATCTCTAAGCAAGCAGCCCTTGACAGTGATGGAACCACAGTCCCAATGTGGAGCGTTTCTTTCTCAGATGTCAGTAGGGTCTGTCTACTAGATTTGCTCTTAGGAGATTCATGGTAAATAAGGACATAAGAAAATTATGGTTGCATCTCTTGGGCCCTTTGCAGCTCTGCCGGAGTTCTTGCCGTCAAAGAACTGTGACTGTGCTGCAAACCTGGTGCAAGTGGGCTCCCATTGCCTCTTCCCTTCCAGGATTGTAAACTCCCTGCCAAGCCTGGCAGCAGGTCTCAGCCCTCTCACTCTAACCTGCACATTTTCTATAGCTGCCTCCAAGTGCAGGGAAGAAATGTAGGAGAGTGGGCAAATGCAGCAGTGTGCCACGGTGGCTGGCTCTGAAAGCTCTAGTTCAAGCTAATATTTAGAGAGTGCCCATTTCAGATTTTGTTCAGAAGCTTTTAGAGCTCTTTAAGGCATGCTCAATACCTGCCTTCCAAAGCTGTCCCATGGCAGTGTAGGGGCTGTGATGGATTCTCCTGCCTAACTCCCTTGCTCCGCTCTCTCTCCAGGAGGACACAGAGGACGGACACTTCTCAATGGCAGGGTGTTCCTGGCCTCTGTGCTGTCTGTCAAGGGAAGATTCATTAGCAGCAAGGAGGTGATTCTCTCTCCTCTCTGCTCTGGAATTGGAACCGTTTGTCTCGGGAGGGAGCCCAGGCACCTCGCTCGCTGTGTGGCAGCTTCTGCTCAACAGAGACGGCATTTCGTCAATAAACAAGGAGTCTAGGGAATGACTCCATCTGACAGAGGATATTATTAACGACCAGCATTTTGGCTGAAGGTAGATCAGCCTCCCACTAGCTGCTGTAGTAGGGGAAAGAGAAATAGTGCTAAAGATGGCAGCCTTGAGAGGAGCTGGGAGTTCTGTCATTCTGGTTTTTTTTCATTTTTTTCATCTCCCCCTGTTGCAAGGCCCAGGGCTGGCACAGCCTCCATGGAATGATTGTGTATGTCCCCAGTGTCAGGGGTTTTAAACTGTGACAGCAGGAGACGGGCCCGGTGCAGGAACAGTTTCACTTCCCAGTCCACCATGGGTGGGCTCTGCTACGGAGATTTTCCAGACCAGGGCTTCTCCCTCTTCTCTGTCCCTTTCTCATCTACCCTGGGTGCAAAGGCCTTTGGAGGGCCCGTGGACCTTGTGCAGCTCCTTTCCAGGCCACGCAATGAAGACGACGTTGAGGAGATCTGAGAGGAGGCTGTTCCACTACCCTCACTCTTGAGAAGTGGTTAGTACAAGGAACACCACCCTGCTTGGCCATACGCTTCTGGCTGCAACTAGAACTGAAGAAACTGTTGACTCTTGTCATAGTTGGACTCCTAAACTCATCTCCCCTAGCGGAAGAAGCCTCTAAGCTCTAAAGCAACTGTCGATTCACCTTAAAATCGTATTTCATTTACCACAGCACCATCACGGCAGAAGCAGAGAAATCTCAGCTTCATCATGACATTAATAGTTCCCACTTTTCTATCCTACGCCCTAGAGCTACCTGGAGAGTGAGTTTGTGACTTCTGCACAAAAAAAAGCATGTAGTGCAAATGCTCAGCCCATGGGTTAGATCTTTGTAGAGCCTTTTGTTTAGAACCATGCTAGCAAAGCAAGTTGTGAACACCCGAATGCTCAACCAGTCTGCCACATAGACAGGGGTGTAGGGTTGATGTCATCTTGGTCTTCATAGTTCTTGAAGGAGATAGCTCTTCATTCCATGGCTTCTGATCACGGTGGAGCTGCAGCTGTGGTGGCTTCATAGCTAAGGGTGCATTGATTATACTGTGCAGATCCTGTTGCCTGAGTGTGGTGGTGAGTTTTTTATGAAATTTAATTTTTTTTCAGACCGAATACTCTTATGCTCAGCCTGATATCAGAGGAAAATGTACTGGGGATCTACCTCATTTCTTTCAGAGGTCATTCTGTTACCACAGTAGGGCCAAAATCCAGACTTTAGAGCTGGCTATAAATTTAGGAGCCCCATATTTATTGCAGGCCTTGGGCTCTTTGAAATGGAATGGCTGGATCCATTTAGTCATTCAAATTCTTTGCTGGGGCTATTCAGATTTAAGATTCAAATGTGAGCCCATCTTTGGCAAACTTGTGCAGATAAACCACCATCTGATTCCTGCTTGCAGAAATCTGGAAGAACTTTGCTGCGAGACTGGCTCAAGGTCTCTCCCTTGTGGTTAAAAATTACTGTCCTGGGGTTGAGAGTGTTGTAGGGTCCCTGAGCTGCTATCTCCAGGCTTGCTTCTACCATGGCAGGAAAAGAATGAGAGGCTTCTAGGTCTGCTGGTATATATAAGCTGAAACAGGTCCCACCCAGAAAAACGGTCCACTTCTGCTCTGAAATGAGCTCTGGATTCTGCTCCAAGCCCCTAAGTGGATTGCCTTCTGGCCAGCCTAGCGCTCTGGTGATTGAAAAGCCAAGAGGAGTTAGAAGGGGGGGTGGAGAGGGATGCAATGTTCAGAGGCTGCGTGGACCCAAACTAGCTGGATTCACTGAACTCATCACTGAAATAACTTCTTTCGATGCCTCTCTGTTTTAATTCTCCCTGAATCAGCCCTCTCCCTTGAGTGAAACAATCTTGCCTGCAGATTGAGGGGGGTGGGAGGGATTTGAACATTAATCTGATGTAGATTATACAGCCGCCTCCCTCTCTCTCCCCTTCTCACTCTCTCTCTCCCTTTCTCTCCCTTTCTTTCTGTCTGTTTCTCTCCCCTCCCTCTCCTTCCTGCTTCATCTCTTCAAGAAAGTGAACATAAAGTAAAAACACGGAGAGAGAGAGGCAGAGAGAGAAAAAGCTCCCTGAAGAGGGAAGCCCCAGCAGCCAGTAGCTGTTTGGATTTGCCTGGTGCTGCCTTTCTTGCTTTGTTCCCAAGGAATACCTTTAATGGGATCAGTTGCTTCAGTTCCTTTATAACCAAGTCCAACGGAAAGGCAGACTCGGCATATTATGGGCAACTGTGTGAAGTCTCCACTGAGAAACCTCTCAAAAAAGGTATGTTCCCTGAATCAAAGTGCATTGTGCACCTTCAGCCCTGCTTCTTGGGATGGGTGACATTGCGGGCAGACGGAAAGGGGATATGGGAGAAACACAGAGATATGTACAAAATGTTCAGCTCTCTTCACTGGTCTGTAAGAGCTGCTCGTGCAAGTGCAGCCGTTAGAGCCCAGGATGCTAGGTGCCGCAGCATGTGTGTAAATAAATATGTGTGTATGTATGCACACAAGCAGGTTTGTGTCTTGCTTATCTGTGTCTATAACTGTTCTCTGGGTGGGTGCAAGGTTGTTCTTTGTAGATGTGCACAGTATGCTAGCACACATCTGTATGGGCACCTTAATGTACATATATATGAGTGAGTTTGTGGGGATGGAGGGGGTGCAGGTGCTACCATCAAGAGGTGTCTGCATCAGTGTAGTCGTGTGTCACTTCTATAGGACATGACATTCATGTACATGTCAATGGGTGTATATCTGGACATATTCCTGTGGGCATGTAAGAATATGTACACCTCATGAGCCCATCTGAAGTATGTGTGTGTCTTTGGCTGTTTTTGTCCCTCTGTATGCATCCTGAGATGCATGAGTAGTTGTATAATGTTTGTTGTGAGTGTTGGGGAGGGTATTTATGTGCATCACACGTGCATCCCTGCTTGTATGGCATGGGGGGGGGGGGGGGGGTGTACACCTGCTAGTGGATGTCCTCACAGAACTCTGTATATAGGCATACGCATGTTCTTATGTATATCCGTCTTTGTGTATTCACACATCTAGGGTTTTTTTTGTATGTGTTTGGGTACAGAAGCGTATTTTCCTCTGTGGTCTGTTTGTTCATGCCTCTGTCCGTGAGTGGATCCACTGGGTCCTGTCTTGTGTGTTCATGCATCATGTTGCACGTCAGCGTGGCTCATGTATCTACGTGCTTGGGCCCAGGTGGACTTCATCTGCAAGCTGCTGTGTGTATCTGTTAGGCTTCAACTCGCAGTCTGCTCTGTGCCGAGATTTTACAATGATCCAAGGGAAAATTAGATTCAGGAACAATTCTGCTGCTAAAGACTAGGTTAAAATGGGAATTATGTGTCCCAGAAATATTTCTTGTCTGACAGAGAAAAGTCTTGCAGCACTGTGTACCCATCAGCCAGGCAGTTCTCGCTTAGCATTGCTGAAAAAGCAATGCAATTCACTGATAAATGAAAAAGTAACGCTAAGCCTCTGTGGAAAGCCTTGCTGACAGTGAAATGCCACTGCCATCAGGATGCTCCATCCAGGAGACCTTGTCACTCAGGAAAGCTCCTCTGGGAAAGAGCTATTGAGGAGGGAGGACCTCCCTAGAAGGGAGTTTCTTCTGGCCAGAGATCTGCCTCTTTTGTGTAGAAGCAGTTTGCTTGTCTTTGCTGCTGTAAACAAAGCTGGTAATGACACAGTGCTGCTGTGGGGGAGCTGGGGTACAGGAGAAGGGAATTCATCGCTAAGGAGTTTGGCAGTGCTGAGATCAGTCTGTAGGTCAGGGTGACCTTCGGGGAGAGGCAGAAGTAGTTGATGTTTACCCAATTGCTGTACATATGAAAAAAAAAACAACTCGGTTGCCTCCAACTTGCAGTCAAAGAAGTTGACCGCAGCTGTGCTCAACACGATTAAGGTGATTGCAAGTAAAGTCTGATGTGTGACCAGGCTGCTTGAATCAAAATGGATTCAAGAAATTATAAGCTCTATGTCATCAGTTTTTTAGGTAATTTTTGCTTTCATTCCTAAAAGCTATTTTAAATAATGCACTTCTTGCCTAGCTAGAAGGCCTGGGATGGCAGAACTAAAAAGAGAAGTTTGCAAAGCTGAATTAGACAATTTCTCAGTCCAGTCGTCACTCCAACTAGCCTTGAGCACTCATCCTGACAGGTCCTGGGGCTCTGCCGATCACAACGCACATTATTATAGTGTAGACTTTGCAGATCCATCTTACGTTGCACAACTTCACTTGACTGTTTTGTGATCCTGCTCTTTTTTGTCAGATTTTGCCTTGAGCAAACTCATTTTGCTGAATCGCTAAAGAGGAAAGACTGTAGATAATGTTGCATGAAAGCTGGTCTTGGTGCCACACTGATGTCTTGAAATCATGATTTCAACTCAAAATCTGGGAGTCGTTCCCAGGCACTGGCTAGCTCTGAATGGGGCTGGCTGACAGGGGATACCTTGCCTGTTCAGTTGGCAATGCTCAGGCTTTGTCTCCACAACTTTGTCGTTGGCAGTTTCTCTTTCCCACTGTTGCAGTGTCCTTGTGGTGATCCCAGCAGCCAGCCTGGCTGCCTTTCCCTCTGAGAAGCACTGCAGTCAGGATGAAGATGCCCATCTGGGCTTGCTGCTCTGCAAAAATTCCCTCTGACACACAGGCAGGAGAAAGAAATGGATCCTCTTGTGCTTCTGCTGTGCTGAAAAGGAAGGCCTTGGGTATCCAGGTCCCTTGTTTAGCCTCCCTTCACCATCACTACAGCCATTGCTAAATCATCCCCGTATCGTCTCTCTTCCCCACTCTGCTGGTCTGACACAGCCAAGGGCTGTATAGCCAGGAAGGGTAGTGGTCCTTTGCTCGGGGAAGGGACAGGGAAAGCCTGAGCTCCCTGGTCCTGTCCTTGCATTTTTGTTGTCATGCATGCTTCTGTTTCTGACGTTACTGTGCCTTGTACCCATAGCACAGTTCCTTTTGTGGCTCTCCCTGGGTATAGGCGGAGTGTGGTGGAGAGAACTGGTTGGGGTTACTTGTAGGAGAAACCTGGGGGACTGCTGGCAGAAAGAGCACTGAATGCTATAAATCCTGCCTGCAGCGGCAGAGAGGGGCAGCGATCCCCTGCCGGGGTCATGCTGAGATGTCCATCTTGTCATCCTGGCACAGCATCAGGTTGTTTGGTCAGGATCCTGGGTGGCTCTTGGCAACTGTTTCATCAAACTGGCAGTTTCTGTCCCCACAGGATAAATAATGGGATGACTGCTCTGCGTTACTGCTCTGTGGCTTGGTAGTAAGCTCTGTTGACCGGAATTGTTAGCAAACAAGGATAAGGGGCTGTGGGGCTTTCATCTTTCACATAGCTTCACTGGAATGCAACACAAAACCAATGTGGGCTATTTTAAGTGATTAATATCATTTGGTATATTGAACAGAAAAGTGTATCTGGAAATAAAGCTGATAATTTTGAAGATACATTGCACTGATATCACAAAGCTGTGCAGTTCAACATAGCTGCCTTGACATTTAGCTGAGCTTGTAATATACCATTTGTGGATGGATGCTTATCCTTCAGGTGTTTAAGGACAAGTGTACTATGTGTCAGATTTAATTGGTGACAGATTTTTTTTCCTCATCCATGACTGCAATGAAAATGCTTTACTGCTTCATCATTTTCTATCTCCATGGCTTTTTGAGTTGTTTTTGTTTTGATGCTTGATATTCACATGACATTATATCTGAGCAGATTGGTGTAAGACTGTATAAAAATCCAAACTATATACCACATGTGCAATATATTACAGCACATGGCAGGCACAGCAAGTAGATACAACAGACTTGGACAGGTGTGAATGGGGCCTGTGTGTATGGTCTTTTAGCCTGAAAAAGCACCACATGCTTTAAGAAAAGGGTTAATATAGACAATGGCAATTGACAGAGCTTCTCTGATCACCCCTGGGAACACCACTGTAAAAGCAGAATCATTCCTGAAGAGGAATCTGGTGTATGATTAATGTTTATTCTATAAAACCAAGGGTCCTGTGGGTTGTGCTGTCTTTTTATAGCTGCATGGGAATATCAGGATAAGAGTTTTCTTTCAGAGCCAGGGAAATGCATTTCTATAAAAGGAAAGCAGTGCCTCCTTACAAAATCCAGTGCTGGGTTCTGTTCTGGAGCCCTGGTTTGGCAAGATGTGTGCACTTAGAAAATGTGCTAATGCAAACAGAGGAAATAATCAGAAGAGGCCAGTGCAGTAACTGTCTGAGACCCTGAGGATGTGACTAATCAGAAGTGGCACAGGGAGTGTGAGCCTGCCGTTTGCAGGGCCTCCTGGTCCTGTAAATGGCCTTCTAATAATATTTTAAAGCATGTGATGCTATGTTCCTGAAAATGAAATGCAGAGCCTCATGCAGGGTCTTTGCACAGGTCTCCTGGGAATGCCCTGCCCGTGTGCCTCTGCCAGCAGCTGTGCCTTGGGCACAGACTGGTACATGCACTATTAACTTGGGTTATGCTCATCCTTTGCAGCTCTTTTGAGGGATGGTTAACTCTGGGGCTGAAAGTAAGAGTGTGGCTCTTTGGGCTGTGTCTGTGTAGATGTAAGCGATGCTTAGGAGTTTGATGTCACATCAAAGAGAAATCCTCCTGGTTGGTTGCCCTTCTATCAGCTTTTGAAAGTGAACTCCTGGACTTACTACTTCTGTACAAATCCTAATAGGCCGGTGGGGGGTGGGACACGCAGTGTTGTCCAGATGAAGGAAATTTAGCAATAAAGTCTCTGTGAGGTGGTTCAGTATAACTTCAGAGGAATGGCGGGGAGAGACGGGGAGGTAACGTCCTCTGTTGTGTTGTTTGCTTGCTGCTGGTTGGCTGGGAAGATCCGCCATGAGGAGAAGACGTGCTATAAGGCTGTCCAGACGAGTGAAGAGGGTCCATCGGCTTGCGAGTACCAGGGTCCACTCATGGTACTGGCCCAGAACTGCGCCGTCATGCACAACCTGCTGGGGCCAGCATGCATCTTCCTGAGGAAGGGCTTCGCAGAAAACAGGCAGCCTGTACGTAAGTTACACCTAGCCGGGCAAGACACCCAAAGCCATGTGGGCATGAGCTGTGGATGTGGAGCTGTCCACATGTTCTTTCTGTGTGGAGCTCTGTAACCCTCAGCCCTGGGTCTTGAGCATCCCGGCTCCAGCTCCAAGTACAAATGCAGTCACAGGCAGATGTCTCACCTGAAGGATGTGCAGTGATATCCCTGTGCCTAAACACCAAGAAAGGAGGCTTCTAAAAATGCAGCTGTGGAAGATAGATCCAAGCCTTCCCTCAAGTAGGATTAATGATATGGACTCGGGAGAAGGACATAGGACTTCAGAACTTACATAGTCATATGAGCTCAGGAGGATTCTAGCATTCAAAGCTGTTATTCCAGCAAGACATCCACATCTTATTTCCAGAGGCTCAGATTAGTATTTTTGGCCTAAATAGCCACTTAAATGCAAATCAGACCATTCATATTAGGAACAAGCTGTCCCACAGAGACGCTCGTATTTGGTACTGTTCCTATCAGCTCACAGTGAGCACCCAGGTACCAGCAGAAATAAATGTCCATCTGCCTTCTCACAGATACCCAAACACAATCCTTATACGCTATCACACATAGCCTGAAGCTGCAGCAATCCCAGTCAAATAAACCAAAGAGTATCAGTCTGTCTGCGTATTTGCAAGTAGTGCCAGACTGCCAAATGCTACTACCCATACCCACAGAGATAAATAGTAAATTCAGTTGCACCTATTTGTAACTGTATGTTCTTATGCATCTAATATATGCATTTATAGCTCACAATAAAAAATACATGTCTGTATGTAAATTTAAATGTGTACACCTGGACACGTTAATGTACGTAAATATACGTCCCAGTATTGTGTATTTTTATACATAAAGGTTTGATCTCTACAATAACATTAATTTAAAGACATATACACAAACATATTATCAACACACTTTTTGTAGATATGTATGAGTGAATGTGCACTTTGTCAGATAGTCACCCAGTGCATTCCGTATTGTTTTGGTGAAAAAAAATTTAACCCCAGTTACCTGACTTTCAGAGCTTTCTTGCCTCTAAGAAATTGGTTTTACTCATGCACTAAGATGGATATCTACAGCTGTAGGAGACACATAGATCTTCATCTCCGAAACCCCTTCTTCAACCAGCAACCAAAAAAAGAGTCAGTATTTTTCACTATTGATCAAATGGCTTTTGTTCTTCCTAGCCTTCGGCAGCTAAGTGAACATATATTCCTTGGGCCATTTCACTGACACACAAAATGCAATATTCTCACACAAGCAGACGTGCACAGAGCTACCCAACAAAGGAAATGGGTCCAGCTCACTGGTGGAAGGTTCACACTGGGCAAGCATTCATTTTGTTTAAGCCTTGCAAACTCACCGTGCCATACTATTTCCGAAACGGGATTAGTGAGTTCTCTAACCACCCTGATGTAGAATAAGCACATCTGATAAACAGCTTTACTTTTACTTACTGTAGACAAACAGGATTTATTTTGCATAGAGCAGAAATAAATGAGGGTAAAATCATTACATATGATGGACTCTTTTGAGGGTCATCTCTGCTCCTACCTAGGATCTAAACTCTCTCCTTTTTCCATATGTTCTCCAAAAGGTTTAGGGTGATTCAACTCATTTCTTCCCAGCAGTTTTCCTCCTTTATCATTTTAGAGGATCTTCTTTCAAAGTTAAACAGAAAACCTCTTCATGCAGCTAGTTATAGCTTGAGGCAGATTTTGGAGGGACGTAAACCCTCCTCCTCCTTTTGCATTCACAGTCTGTGGCTTGCTGGTGGTAGAGTCTGCATGTGCAAAGATATACTTAGAGCCCTGCAAATGTGAATGCCTTGGTGTGAAAAATTAGAGCTGATGCCGAAACCCCCGTTTCTGACGTGTGTCAGTCATGTCAGTTGCAATATGATTCTCAGTGAGCGAGGAGGAGGATGGTCTGGTGAGGACTCTTCTGGAGGATAACCTGGGTCCTACCCCAGCCGCTCTGTTAGGACAGCGGCTAGTGCGGGTGAGTCATGGCACCTGTCGCACTGTGGCAATGGTAATCACTGAGCTGGCTGCTGGCATGCAGCAGTATCTCTGAGGATTAATGGTTGCAAACTCTGGAATGAGGGACACAGGGTGTTGGTACTGATCATGGGTGGTTTTCATCTGCTATTTTATCTAAGACAGAAGAGCAATAATGCCTCCTGCATCCCATCTGGGGAGTTTGAATTGTTTTATTACTTGATGTTGATGAAAGCAGAACAAATGGGATGACATGTTTGAAAATACCAGGTCTGTGAAGGATGAAATGGAGCCAATGTGCTCCAAAAGTTCCATCCAGCACAGATGCCTCTGGGAAGGTTACAAGTGGCAAGCTGGTCATTTCTCTGGCACAGCCCACTTTTGCGCAGACGTAAACCAGTGTGTGTCCTAGTTTGTAATGCGCCCTGAGCAGTCACCGTTAGAATTTCCAGAGGAGCCTGTGGTTAAATAGCAAAGGATCATCCTTCTCAAACTGATCAAGGACATCGTCTCCAGGGACGTGTGATGAGGCTGGAGGACACGTGGAAGGCAAGGAGAAACTCCCCACAGTTGAGGGGGAAAGCTGAGAGTGAGACAACAAAAGAGATCATGTTTCTGTGTTTTCAAATTCTCCGATGTTTTGGATTTGTCTGGGAGCCATGAAAGGAATTAGGAAGGGCATTTAAACCAGAAAGCAGTGTATTTCTATGCTCATCTCTTCTTCCTGGTGCAGTGTTGGAATTTTTCTATTTTCTTTTATATCCTCCCCCTTCTTCCAGGACGTTGAAATTGGATGTTTGAAGTTGCAGTGTTTTCTGAACATGGTGAATCCTTGTCCTGTTGTTTGTAGATGACCATGATGATGTATGTGTTGTGTGTCTGCCTTCCTGCCTGGTTTCAAAATGCTTGTATATGGAGTTGAGGCTGGGGGAAAGTTCCTATCTTTTTGTGGGGACTGACTGCAGGAGATGGCACTAGGACATAGGCTATAAGAGAGTTCATGTCTGCCCCTGTTCTGCCAGAAAGACAGGAATCAAGCAGCGATCCAAGGAGATGATGGTATAGACCTGCTGGTATAGGGACTTTTTCCAGCTGTTTTTATGTAGCTGCGTCAGCAGGAGCTGCAGTAGGAAACTACAGTCAGAGCTCTAGAGGAGTTGGTAATTGCTACGGGGCCAGACCCTGCTGCAGGACTTGATCCTGAGGAGAGATGCAGGAGCCTCGTGAAGGTGTTTATAGTACCATCAGGTGGGGAGGCCACAAGTATTGCTGTGCTCACCTAGGTCTCTTCTGTTTTGAGGGAGCATCTATCATTCCCCTGTCCAGCAGATGAGATGGAGAGGGGCTTCCACAGAGAAGTGTGCAGGCTAACACCCACCGTGCCAGGGAGGAGGGTTGGGAAGCCTTGCTAGGTAGACGGTATTAAACATGTCATCACCTTCTTGTTTCTTCTCTCACTCTCTGGCTTGTTCCAGAACTGTTTGCACCAGCAAGTGCTATTCTGAAGCTATATTTATGGCAAGATTTAACATAGTATATTCTCTTTTTGCAGGATAGAGAACTGCGTCCAGAAGAAATAGAAGGTAACATTTGTCACTCCTTCTGTGTCACCTTTCTCTCTGCCCAGTGAAAACATACTGGCTGGCCCGTTCAGGTTGGCCCCCATGGGTTAAAATAATTTGCGGCGTATCAAGGGAGACGGTTACTGGAATAATTCCTGGCAACCCCAGTAAAAAAATACATAATATGTAAAACTGCAAGATTTCTGACTCTGAAGGAATCTATTCCAGCATCTTCAGGGTGGGAGGATAAGTTAAAAAAAAAAAAAAAAGAAAATAAGATGTTAGCTGTCAGGCAACTGCCATCTACCCCAGCTCCCACAGAAAGTGTCATAGGGCATGATACAACAGTATGGCTCCAGGGAAGCTGCTTTACCTGCTAATCCCGACAGTAAGTGCTACATATTATAGTGCAGGGATAAAAGCTGCGAAAACTTAGTACTTCCAGTTTCTTTACAGAGTGCAGTTTAGAAATGCAGTTTGTGGCATTTGTAGTCCAAGCAAGCCTTCCTGTAAGGAATGAGTAAGCGCTGCTGCTGATAGAAGAGCTCAACGTTGCTCCAACTGTTGTCTCTTTGAAGGCCGATCTGCTGGGAAAATACCGAGTATCTTCGGGAGTCTGACCTCATACAGTGCTATTGATTCTGGAGAGATTTCTTGGAAAAAGTATTTCAAACTGTCACTGACAGTATTGTTCTTTTTTTGGATCCCTTCCCACAGAATTAAGAGAAGCCTTTAAGGAGTTTGATAAGGACAAGGATGGGTTTATTAACTGCAGAGACCTGGGGAACTGCATGCGAACCATGGGCTACATGCCTACAGAGATGGAGCTGATAGAGCTCTCCCAGCAGATCAACATGAACTGTGAGTAATATCCAGCTAGCTGTACCTCTCTTTGCTGCTGTGCCCTGTATCACTGCCTCAGGCTCTCTCAGTCTCCATCTGTCTCTTTTCCTTCGGTCTTTTTTTTCTCCCCTCTTTTTTCGGTTCTTATTTTTGCTCCTTGTCATCTCCTGTTCTTTTGCGGTCCCTAGCAGATGATGCCTTTGTTGCCTGGTTGTCCGATGAAGGGACCGTATGGACTGTGCTGCATGGGAACTGTTTGTGGAAGGGTTGTTCTTCATGCTTATGCTGTCAGGTATAGAACTGCCCTTGTTGTGGACAGTTAGACATCAGTGCACAGGTGTTGTCATATTGGAGCTGGTGTCAGACTGAAGAAAGAACCTGGGAAGATGGAGATGCTGTGGTCAGAATGGGTGATGGATGGGCTGTTCGCTTTTCAGTAGGTGCTTGTGAATCTGCTGCTCACCTGCAGTTGGGCTGTGGGCAAGCTATGCTGGCAGTGCCAAATGGAGGCGTCTTCTGAACTCATAGACAACTGTGACAAACACGTCCCATTCATTACAACTGTGTTTGTGCCCCTTGTCTTTCACTATTGTTTTTGTTGTCTTTTGTCTGTAGCAGTGTAGGTTATTACCCTCAGCCAGGTGGGGAAAAGAATATTTAGTGCGTGTTATTTCTGACACATGATCATGTAAAGAGGACAAGGTATTTGGTCAAGGGAAGGAAAACAGTTGTGACATACACAACCAGTCACACACAAAAGCAGTTGATAAACGTGACACACGAGCGCTTAGGAATTTGAGAGTGTTATTGCCAGCTTTCAGATAGGAGATAAACAAGAAGAAGAACTAATATGATGATGAACAAATAGTTCGACATACATTAGCCACGGCTAATGGAGCAAGACTGCATCACTGCCGCAGGGCACTGCCCAGGCCATGCAGGAACATCATGCTGTGCCCTTGCCGTACCCTTTGACACAGGCTGAGTGGAGGGTGGGTATGAGCTCTAGAGTGATCAAGGCTCTAATACCTGGTACATGATGTGATAAAGATGTGATGGTCCACAGCAGCCGAGGGCAAAATAGCTTAGGCTCATTCCACCTACCACACAATACAGAAAATACAAAGGCAGTGTAAAACCACCTCTTTTTTTCCTTCTGCTACCCTACGCCTTCTGTGCTTTGCTTCCTGGAGAGTCAAGCTCTCTCCACAGCACACAGAAGTGCAAAGTGAGTGCTGGGCTTGGCTAACATATAGAGTTCTTACATACAGTCTTTCCTCTTGTTCCAAGTGGGTGGCCATGTGGATTTTGAAGATTTTGTGGAGCTGATGGGACCAAAGCTGCTGGCAGAAACTGCAGACATGATTGGTGTAAAAGAGCTCCGCGATGCCTTCAGAGAGGTAAGTGCTTCCTGCTGAGTACCCCCCAGAGAGGTGAGCAACAGGAGGTAGGAAAGAGAGAAGACCCGCTGGGGAAGAGAAGAGGAGGAGGAGAGGGCAGCACAGTGGAGGACAGGAAAAGAGCCAAGCCAGGCATGAAACAAGGGAGGAGCAGTCACTAATATAGGGAACCCCTGAGGCAAGGAAGAGGAAAGCTGGTGCAGACACAGCAGTTATGAAGGGGTTTTGAGTAGAAAAAAACAAACAGGATCCAAAAGGCAACAAAAGGAGGGACCTAAAAGGAATGCAGAAAAAATAGAGCAATCAGGAGGTCGACAGTACATCTAACCCAGAACAAGATCCATTTCCATTAACTGTATTTCCCCTGCTGGTTTTTTTCATGTACTTGCAGTTTGACACCAATGGTGATGGGGAGATAAGCACCAGTGAGCTGCGAGAAGCCATGAAGAAGCTTCTAGGGCAGCAGGTGGGCCATCGGGATATTGAAGAGATCATTCGGGATGTGGATCTGAATGGCGATGGGCGTGTTGATTTTGAAGGTGAGTAGGACTGACCTCTCCCTGTCCATCCGCTCTGGTGTGAGTCAGAGTTTAAGCTCAGACGTGAAAGCCAGGGGGAAGATGTGCACGCTTGAAGCCCCACTATCTGAAGCATGGAGAGAAAAATAAAACAAAACTTGGTTTTTTTAACCCTCATCAGCTGAAGGAAATGGAGAACATTGGTGCACAGAGGAAATTCTTCAGCAGAAGTGTTCATTTGTATATCATCTCTTGCCTGCATCTCAGTTTCAATTTGGTCTCGATAACTTTAGCATAATGAGAGATACGCACAGAGAAGCAGACTCTGGTGCAGACATGTTACGCCAGCCTTCTTTTTATAAGGCAATTTTCTTTCCATTGAAGATCTTGCAAGATCTGTGAGGAGGCTGGGTTGCTTTGGAGAATGCATTGCACTTTCCATTTCCTCATCTTTTTATCTGGGTTTATAGAGAATTTGTTTCTGTACCTTTATGCTGTAAGATCGTCACATGCCAGATGTGCTCACTAGGACTGCAGATACCTGATTTAGAGGTGTCATGTTACATTCTAGAGATCATCGATTTTTTTCTCCCACTTTTCATGCCAGAAGGACTCGGGGAAGTGAGAGTGGTTAGGCTACTATCCTAGCCGCTAGCCGTGGCAGGAGCAATAATAATAGAGCTAAAGCTTTCTGACAAGGGAAGCAGTAGATATCAGACAGCTAAGTGGATATAAGAGCTGGAAGGTGTGAAAGCATAGGCTGGTTGTTTTCCTAGTGCAAATCCAGATATACTTTTGCGGTAAGGGTGAAGCACAGGAACTACAGCATTAGAACAAATTTGACGTAATTTTTTTGACTCGGAGGCCTTTCTGGGTCCCCTACATGAGGAGGACTCTCAGTCCTTAGGACTACTGAAGCTTCTGAGGGCTGAAAATGCTAAGAAGAAAAGTAAAAGTGTCTCCCTAGAACATATCTGGTAGTTGCAGTTGTTCTAATGCACTGGTTGATTATACGGCTGTAGCTCTCCTTGTTTCCCACAGCTAAATTATGTCAGACAGCTAAAATACATGAAATGCTATCCCAGTATCATTTTCTCTGTGAGTTACTGATTTAGTTGTCAAAGGACAGCTCCATCAATGGAAAAGGAGAAGTCAAGGGGCTAATTTCCACTGCCCTCCTCTTTGCAGAGTTATTAGTTCCTTGGCAGTTCAAGTGCAGAATGAAAACACATTTATATAGGATGGCATTTACACTCAATTTGAACAATTGTAATTGACTTCACAAGCTGCAGGGTGGTGAAAAAATAGATCCAGGGTGTCCTTAAGAGTTAACCTGTATCTTTAAAAGCAAGAAGTCCAACAAAGTAAACTTTTCTCTACAAAAATACTGGTACCTAGCTAAACAACAGTGCTTTCCCTCACTGGAGTCTTTGTGAAGTAGCAGGCTTTCCGAAAAATTAGTCTGTGTCCCCAAGACTAACTGAAGTTACAGTTAAGGAAACAACACTTGCCGCTGTGTATCACAAGGAGTTGCTTGTGCAAAGAGGACTCTACAGTGGTTGGGAAGGAGACCGAGGCACTGAGTTGACCTGCTAGTGGGATCATATCACCGTATCTAACGCAAGGATTAAAGCCCATTTTGTGTGAGATCTCCAGGCCCAGTCACAGAGCAGCACAGGCCTGCTGGTAGAGTGCAGACTCTCTGTTTCATGCTGGATGCGTGCTGTCACAAGGGAGTGAGGGCTGGGTTGGGGACCACGGATGCCTTCTGATTCAGGGCTGTCTTTTCTTGTTGGTTGCAGAATTTGTTCGCATGATGTCCCGTTGAAGACAATTCTCAGCTAAAGAAAAATCAGCACCTTAGGGCAGAAGAGGACCTAGATGGAGCATCTAGCCCCGATGTTCCCATGTGAAGGTTTATCGGCTGGCTGCAATTGGGACATTGCAAGATGACCTGCTGCTCCTCCCTCGCGGTGGTCCCCAAGCCCCTCCACCCTTTCACACTGTGAAAGACTTATAACTTCCTACAACTGGAACCATTCCTTGGAAATGATTGCAGGAAACTGCAGAGCCAGGACTTGCCATGATGCTTTCATGGGATATTTGCAAATTTACACTCCTCATCCCCAGCTTTATTCTCCCACCAGCTGCTGCAAAGCACGGGCAGGAGAAATCCTCTTGGCTTGGTGGATGAGAGCAAAGCCATTGGGACTGGTGGCAGCCTCAGGGCATACTCTGCACTTCTTGGTTTCCCTTGGTGAACCGTGTCTGTGTTTGCTGTCTCCGTGTGTGTCTATCCATGTGGGGTTATTTATGCTTCCCCAGCACATATTTGCATCTCCTGGGTTATGTTTACCAAGAGTAAATTCAAATACATGTCTTGCAGGGGGGAAAGGTGATAAATATGCACGCTGAAATGATTTGGAGCCTGAATGTCACTGTGAGAGGTGGTGGCTGGTCTCGGGGAGAAGGGCTGCGGCAGATGCATGCTGCAAGCATCTGCACTGGGGTCCAGAGGCAACTTCTTGCAGCAGAAAGGGGAGTCACAGCCACTAAGTCTGTGGCAGGGCTCTGCCCTCCCTCCTGCTGTCCTCACAGACTCAGGTGCCTCTCTATGAGGGCAGTGACGAGAGTCCTCACCTCTGTATCTCCCCTGCTGCAGGGGGGAAGTTGAGAGCCCCTGTGGGCCCTGAAAGAAAGGGTACAGAGGGGAGCTGGGTGGGAGGGGTATTGCCGGCAGTAGCAAACACCCTGCTGTCCATTTAGACCATTTCAGACAGCTGTGAGCACATGCACAGTGAGGGCCGTGCTGCAGGAGCTCAGCTGTAACACTGTTTGTGCCAGGGATTGGGAGCCTCTTTGGATGACAGTACCCTGCTTTCCAGCTTGTTCACAGTCAAAAACGCTGGACATGTCTGCAGTGGTGACAATAACAGCCTCCAGGCCCTACCAGCTGCTTCTCGTCCACCTTCCCTTTTCCCCAAGATGCTTCCAGCTTCCTGCTCCCTTCCCATACCCTGCCAGATCTACAGTTGTACCCTTTCTCTATGCAGAGCCTTGGTGACAAGTTGCCAGGACTAATTTCTGCTTGGCTTCAAAGGACATCATCATTTCTGTGTGTTTCTCTGTATGACTGGGAGCTCTATTCCTCTCTGTTTCCTCCTTACTCCAACTGACACTTCGAGACCAATATCCTCCTGCTTCCTCCATCTCAAATCTTTCACTTCACAGGTTCCCTTTCAAATTTTCAGGGTCCACAAATCTATGTCCCAAAGGATGATTTTCTGTGCTAACTAGCATGGCGGCAGTGATGGCTGATATCCTAGCAATGGAAAAACTCTGTTTCCCCTTATATATTTGTGTGTGTGTGTGAACTTGTGTTTGCACAGGCATGTGCACTTGGAAAGGTTTGTGCGTGTGCTCATAAAAGCAGGGAATGCAGATAGGTACCTGGGGGTGCAACAGTAGAAGAACTTGTTTGCAAGTGGGTGTATGCAAACAAATGAATGTATCTATGGAGCTGGTCCAGTCTTAGAAATGTGGGTGTAAACCAAGAGATTGTAGAGTGGATATTTACAGATTTCCACATTTACTGGTACAGCAGCTGAGCTGTATTGTGCTTAGGAGGTGAGGATGATAACCTGAACAGTCCAGAGTCCTGGTGAGTTACATATGTACTATAGGGTAGTTCGCGGGAGGGTGAGACCTCTGTAGGGAGTATTGATACACAAATGTGCTGAGCCCATTGAATGGGAGACGTGTATATTGTATGCAGAGCGAGAGGACAGATGCATTGCTTGACTGTATGCATCAAAGCGACTGTGCCTGCCAGCAGGGTCAGTGACAGCTCTGGGCATATGCTTCGTGCAGTAGCTAGCATGCACAGTCCCAAGGGAGTGGCTGCTTCTGCCCGCTTGTTCCCAGCTCCTGCACTGAGCAGCTGCATCCTTTGCCCACAGCAGCAGATGGTAGGACACGGTCTTAATTTATTTAAAATGGTAAACTCATTTCTAGAAGCTGGGGATTTGCTCTGCGAACTACTGCCATTTTGACTTGGGCGAGTGCGTGTGTTTGTACCACAGCAGAGCTGTGTTCATCTTCGCAAGAAATGCAGGGGCACCAATGCTAGAGGAAGGCTGGCTGCAGGACACATTTGTGTTATTGTAGAGGCGATCCTGGAGCCACTGCTGCTTCTGAGAAAAGCTGAGTCTCTGCCAAATTATCTGTAGTTCTTTTCTGCCAGGCTTCACCAAGATACAGTTGACAGGTCAGACAGGGCAGGTCTTGAAAACATTCTTTTTTTTCATTTTTTGCAGCTCTTGCTGCAAGCCTGGCTTTACATGTACCACAAACTGCAAATAATCCCAGGGCATTTTACTACTTTCTTGTGCAGACAGGCTCAGAGATTAAATCTCCAATCTAAACAATCTTGATTTGAGAGACAATCCTTTTGCTCTCAGGTCCAATTCGGTACCAGGTAGTCTTCAAATTTCTCCACATGTCATGGCAGAGACTGTCCCCTCTGGGCACCTGGGCCCTGTAGCCCTGTGTGGGCTGGAAGCTGGCTCATGTTGACTTCTCAAATGGCTCCTTAGCTACAAGGTCTACTTGTGACCCATGCACGTCTGTTGCTCTTTTTGGACATCCTGAATCCTTTTTCCTGCAGGAAATGGCTAATATGCAAGATGTCCCACACCCTGATCAGGGCTTTACACCAGGCAGGACTATTCAAGCCTGAGAGACATTTTGGCACAGCTGCGAGGGGATGAGGAAGGGTCAAAGGGTCACGTAGGGAGCTGTGTGTGGCCCTAGCGGGACCTTTGCTGCCTTGGTGGACCTCAGAACTGGAAATATGAAGATTTGTAACCACAGACGCTGCTCTTTGTAACCTCAGCCTCAACCACCTCTTCGGCCTACTAATGGTTTTCACCCTTCGTCTTCCCACTTCACTTCCACAGCTTATGGCACTAACCAGTTGACACAGAGAATTTGTGTGTTTTGAAGTTGTGCTCCTGACCCAAGCACATCGCGGTTTAAGGTGGGAAATCTTGAGAGATTAGGGAGGATCGTGTGTAATACAAATGAGCTCTGTTGAGGCCTCCCTCAGCATTGCCAACTGGACAATATTGTTCTGGCCACAGCTGCTTACATTCCTTTGCACACTGAACTTGGGGGACACCCAACAGCCCAGAAACACAGCAGGGAGATCTGAGATTAGTCTGGACTTGATCAGATGCTGCAAAGGCTGAGGTCTGTAATGCTGAAACAGTTTGCCAGGAAACAGCGTGAGGTGAGTTAATCTGGAGAAGCGCTAAGCATCGTGCGCTTTATGCCGCCTCTCGAGATGCAGATTCCTAAGCCGCGTTGCAGTTTCAGGAACCCCTTTCTCCCAGTGGTGCCACAACTACACCAGCCCAGTTAAACCAGAAGCTCAAGAGCTTATGTAATAGCACCAGGGATAGCCTCCGGAGCCCGTTCTGGTTCAGTAGAGCAGGTTAAGGAGCTGGGGTGGGGGCGGGGGTGTGATTTGACCCTCAGCAAACTGACTTCAGTTCTGGGAGGCTGGGTCCTGATAAGAGACCTCCAAGGTACGTTATGAAACCAATGAGCCCATTTACTTCACAATCTGCAGCTCCAAGTCTTTATTTCTAAAGGCAAATGCGTTGTGAAAGACCCAAATTAATAACCCTTCGCTGGGACTTGGGAGCAGCCAATGAGGACCGAAGCGCGGACCTGAGGCTCAGCCAGGCACACCCGGCTGCCGCAAGGAACGGCCGGCGGGCCCGCCCCGCTCCGGGCGTCACGGGATGCCCAGCGCGGCCTCCCGCCGCCCGGTCTCGCTCCGCCCCGATCGGGTCGCGACCCCGCCCGCCGCCTCAGCAACCCCCGCCCCGCCCGCGTCGGAGGCCCCTTTGGCGGGGGGAGGGGGGAGGCGGGACGCGGGGCTCCGCCCGCCGGGAAGCCTCGCCCCGCCCCGCCGCGCCTCCCGCCCCACGCCCATTGGCTCTGCGCCGCGTGGACGCGCGGGGCGGCTGTGGGCCCCCCCTAGCGGCAGCAGGAAGGGGCGGGCGCGGCGCCGCGAGCCCGAGATGGTGGGCGCCGGCGCGCGCGGGGCGCTGCTGCTGCCGCCCCCCCTGTTGCCATCGCCGCCGCCGCCGCTGCTGCTGCTGGTGCTGCCGCCGCTGCTGCTGCTACGGGGCGCGGCGGGCGGCCTCGCCGACAGCGTCGTCTGGGCCGTCAACGCGGGCGGCGATGCCCATGTGGACGTGAACGGCATCCACTTCCGCAAGGACCCGCTGGAGGGCCGCGTGGGCCGAGGTGAGCGCGGGGCCGAGCCGCGGCGGGGGCGTCGCGCTGCAGCTTTCCCGTTTTCCGCCGTCACCCCCGGTTCCGCAGCACGGTCCGGAGCCCGCAGCGCCCCGGCCGGGAGGGGGGACGGAGCAGCGCGGGGGCAGGCAGGGGCAGGGGAGGCGCGGTAGGCGGCTCTCTGCCGAATCGGTAAAAGCTTCGAGCTGCCGCTAAGGACGGCACTAAGAGATGCTATTACGCTGGCACGTAGGTTCCCTTTTCCTGTTTCCTTGGAAAACACTCGGGTTTCTTGAATTTTGCCCGTTTCTGATAATCGATGCTCGAAAACTTCGTTGATTCACAAATGTGGTGAAAAGTGAGCTCTGTGAACTGCTGCTGCTCTGAGGTGACGGCAGATGAGTAGGTGCGCTCTCTGCTGACTTTTAAGTCTAACCTTCGTTGTTCCCGTGTAGGGTGGTGAGGATTGCCGTTGCTCACCCTGCGTAAATGCCATCCTGAATGGAGAGCTGCTCGACCACAGTGGATACGGAGGAGGTCACACTTAAATATTAATGTGTTTTTAGGTGTTTTCCACCGCTTGTGGAAGCTGGTGCCCCAATCACACAAGGTGTACTGATCCACTGTAGCTCAGCTTTGCTTCACAGACCTCTTACACGTGTGACTTTAAGGAGAATGTCCTTGTTGACTTAAACACTCTATTTTTCAGTTGAGGATAAAGAAAGGGTCTTTTTCAAGCACACTGATATGCTCTCCCCTTTGGGGAAAGCCTGTGGTGTCTCCTCTGAACAGCAGACTGTTCCAGTAATCCCACTTCAGCCAGCAGTGCCAGGCACAGTGGAGGAGACTTTACCCCTTTCAACTCTCAGCTGTTTTTCCATGAATGGCTTTTTTTTTTCTGTTGCACCATTGTTCAATTTACTGTCTGCTTAGATAGGCATGTAATGGCCAGAGCAAAAATATGTGGCTAACTACAAGGAAATTACCTAGGCATATTGTTTCTGGGCTGTGCTGCCTCTGGGCAAATAAAACCTTTTTTTTTTTTTTTAAGCCTCGTTCAGATGGTGTACCCTGAAGGACGAAATGTGCTGATAGGAATTACAGAATAGCCAGGTGCCAAACATAGTTGAGTCGCAGCTTAATGCACGCTGCTCATCTGTCAGTGATGCCCAGTACACTGTGAAATCAAGCTTGCATCTGTGTCAACACACTTCTGATATGCGAGTGACAGGTCTTCCTCTTCAGTTACCTTATTGGCTATTAAAAGACTTTCTTCCTATGCAGATTTTCCTCTAATAGGAACTGACTTCTCTGGAGTCCTTGATTCGCTATCGCTGTAATCTGTAGCTGGCCGGAAATACCTGTGTGGGAGGACAGGTTAAACTTTTCACCCTCTGTATTTCTGGTGATTAAAGTCTTCAGCCTTTGTGCCTGCATTTGAGTGATAAAGAGGAGCAGAAGATTGTCCAAGTAACCCTGTGTGAAACAAGAGACTGAGAACTGGCATTAATTTCCCCATGCTCCTACGCATTGGCTCCATCTTTGGCAAGGTGTGCTGGGTTAGTAGTTCTTGATTTGTCTTGGCCAATGCAGTGTCTGTTCCCATGGATAATGGATGTAGAAGTGACAAGTTTCAGCAGAGATCTTGTCTGAATCAACTTCTGCCGGAAGTGCCAGTGGGCAGGTGTTGTCCACAGTCCTCCCTCCTGCCCCTGTTTTGCTGGGGGATTATGTGATCGGGAGTTCTCGAGGGATGCATCAGTTTGCTGTTGTACAGTAATACTAACACAAAAAATGTCAGGTTGGGTTAAGGTCTTTTCAGGACTGCTCTGGTGGTGGTGAAATAATGTGTAGAAAGTGGCAAAATTTTTCATTTGTGTTATTTTCTCTGTTATTGTCCCATTTGGAAATACTGTTTGGACCTCTCTCGAGGGGTTGGGATGCCTGCAGACAGTGCGGAATTCACCTGGGTAGCTGTGAATGGTGCTCTTGAGACCCATTTGTATCTTTCTTGCATCTATTGTCCTGCTTTCAAGCTGGCAGGTATTGCATGGCTGTGGTGAAAAGGAAGGATTTTGTAAGACATTTAATGCTTTTCTGTGCTTCTGCTGCTCCCCACATTTTCAATTGAGAAAGTGAGGCTCTAAAATCCAATGCAATTGACTGGTAGCTTCAATCTGTTGAATGAATGAGTTGAGTTGGTCCTACGCTGACTGTTCTGGTTTTGCACTTGGAGTTTGTAATTTGATAATGTTGTAAAGATATTGTAGGTGCTTTTCCCCTTTGAAGGAGGAGTCAGTGGCCAAGTCCTTTTGGCTCTGTGCCCTGTTTGTGAATCAGACTCTTCTTTCTGAAATGGTGTGAATGAGTTTACTGTGTCCTAGACTACAGCAGGCCCAGACCTATTTTTCCTCAGGACTGGAGTTCTGGGGCTTTAGCTACCTCTGCCTCTGCTCCAGTAGTGCCACTTTCTGGTGATGGCAAGGAGGGGAGACGGGTCTGGTAAGGGTGCTTGAGCGCTTCCAGAATATATAGCATCTCTTCCATGTGCCTCAGAAATTAACCCTTCCTGTCACTGCTTTGTGCTTGAAACACAGCTTCTGACTATGGTATGAAGCTACCAATCTTGCGGTCCAACACAGAAGATCAGATTCTGTACCAGACTGAGCGTTACAATGAGGAAACCTTTGGCTATGAAGTTCCCATCAAAGAGGAGGGTGATTATGTGCTGGTGTTGAAGTTTGCAGAGGTCTATTTTGCACAGTCTCAGCAGAAGGTAAGCAACAGCTCCTTGCTTGTCTCTTTGATGTGAGTTCCTAGCTTAAGACTGTGCAGTATCCAGGTTGCCTCTGCTGCTTTGCATGCTGGAGAAAGGAATGAAGTAAGGCACTAAGAATTAACTTAATTCCTAGAGCTCTTGTGGGCTCTGAAACGTCAAGCTCTTTTCCACATTCCAGGTACACAGTTGGCCTGGAAAACTGCATTGCAAAGAATTTAAAGATGTGCAGCTAAACATAATTAGCAGTAGAAGTTAATGGTCTGTTTAGGTTATGCTGGCTTTGAGAAGAAGTATTTTTGCTCTTTTCCTGAACACATGTTCCTGACCTGAAGGAAATATTGCACAAATTGAAGCAGGGAGTGATTTTTATTAAATAACCTACTCAAACCATGTTTTACAAATGTAATAAGACTTGATACATGTTCAAAATGATCCTGAAAACACAGAGTTAAATTTGATTGTCTATTGCTCTTTGAAGAGGAGTAATCCTTGCCCTCTTTTGAAATCCCTCATGTACAGACATGGAGGCAGAAGTACAAAGAACTCAAAGCTCTGTGACAAGTTGGGAGAGAAGTGGTGTGTGTTTTAGTCTGGCTTTCTCTTGACTCCATCAGCTTCTTTAGAGCTCCTTAAGTATTGTGCTGCCTTCTTGCCAGAGGAGTATTTCAGGGAACAGAACTGGTGGGGGTGGCCTACAGAGAATGGGTGCAAAAAGCAGCCTCAGATTAAACTGAAGGGCTGAGGTGTTTTTGGTTCCTCTTCCTTCATGTGGTTCTGCTGGGATTCCCCAGGTGCTGAGTGAAGTTTGAGTCATTACAGCCCCAAGGATGACTTTCACTCCGGATTCACAGATGTGGTTAGCAGTTCAGCATTTTACTTCCTTCAGTCCCTGTATACTTCACCAGCTTGTTTCCTCTTCTCTGCTCTGCTGCAGGCTGTTAGTTAGAAATGCCTTCACTCCCTAGGGTGTGGTATGCCACAGCCACCCTGGGGTGGTAGGAGCCGATCCTCAAGCGGTAGATGGAAGAAAGTTGTGATAGGAAAGTATAAAAAAAAACAGAATAAAAGTGTGCTGCCCTCAGTTCTGAATAGCAGACATAGGAGTTATTTTTAAAGTTGAGGGCAGACTTTGGAGTACTTAATGCTTCAGTGTCTTTACCTGGCTGCTTTTGCACTCTGAATCCTTCTCAAAGGGGTGGAACGTGCCTGGTGGGACAGTGCATGCTGCAACGCTTTCTGTTGCTGGGTGCATAAGAAGCAGAAACCTTAACTGTTCTGTTCCCCTTTCAGCTGTCACCTGCCTGAATCCATTCTGACACTGTTGTTTCTTCCACCCCTGAAGGTATTTGATGTTCGCTTGAATGGCCATGTGGTGGTGAAGGACTTGGACATTTTTGACAGAGTTGGACACAGCACAGCTCATGATGAGATCATTCCCATGAGTATCAAAAAGGGGAAACTGAGCGTCCAGGGAGAGGTATCTACATTCACCGGGAAGCTCCATATTGAGTTTGTAAAGGTAACAAGCTTTGCTGGACAAAGCCCTCATCTTCCTTTTCACCTTCTTCCCCAGCCACGTGATGCAGCTGTGTGCTGAGGAAAGAGAGGCAACCATAGGTGGGGGCAATATTTCTTGCCTCAAAGCTGCAGCACTGACTTCCTTTGTTGCTTTCTCTAGGGCTACTATGACAATCCAAAAATCTGTGCCCTGTACATCCTGCAAGGAACAGTGGAAGGTAAGCACAATTTTGGAACCAGAAGGAACTCCCCTCTTGCAGAGTAGCCTGTTGCTTCTCAGACCGTGATATCATAGCTCTTGCTGACCCACCTCTGCCAAAATGGTTTCTCTCTCAGCAAGTTGATGCAGAGTGAATTAGGTGTGTAGTGTCCTATCTCTCTAACTGTAGAAAGCTGTGTCACTTCTGGAATAAGAAGAATCAGTTTGGTTCAGGACTTCCTGCATTGAATATGGTGTAAAGAAGAAGGGAGCACATCTGGTCAGACTTAGCTTGTGGCTACAGATAAATACCCTGTGGACCTGGGTGTCAGCAGCAGCCCTGCAAAGAAATAATTCCCAGAGATCTTTTAGCTAGTAGTCGAGTGTCTCTTACCCAGAACTTTGTTTTGCTTTCTCAGTCCCGTGACAAGGCAGAGTTATTTTCCTATATAGCAGTTCTTTTTTCTGGACAGCAGTGAGGTGTTGGACTAGAAGATCTGATGGGTCCCTTCCAACCTGGTTGTTCTATGATTCATCACAGCCCTCTAAGTCTGTGCTGGATTTAGAGCTCCTTCTAGCTCCTGAACAGAGGATCTTTGGGACCCCGTCTCTGAGCAAAGCATCAATTTGTTTTACTACTGGTCAGGGATTGCTAAGCATTGCTGAAGATTTGGTGCCTAACTAGGTGGCAGCTTGCTATGTGGGGCATGTACAATTCAGGCTCCAGGTGTGGAGGACTGAATTTGAATGGGGTGGGACCACACTGCTCTGATAGGTCTGGGGCTGGGCTGTACAAGATGTGAGGTGGGACCATTTGGGGTAAGGGCTGTTCCTGTTCCTGTTCCTGCTTGCACGTGTATCTGCTGGTTCTGCAGGTTGCAGGCACTTGTTCTTGACTAGATCTCACTGAACGGCTGTAGTATCTGACTGTATACTCTAAGTGTGCTTTTGTGCTGTAACTTTTCCTGTGTGACGGGTAGATGGGGTGGAGGAATGTCGTTTTCTTTGCAGTCTGGGTCTTTAGATGCTCTTGCATCATGGAGGAAAGAAATAGTGGTGCAAACCGTTGTGAGCGAGTATGCTTCTATTTCCTGGGTGCTCTGGCTGTGATGTTGATGTGGTGCCAGGTGCTGGGTTGCCAATGTGCTTGCTGGATTGAGGTGGGGGGAATGGAGTGACTTGAATGATCTCCCAGGTTACATCCTGTCTCCTTGCAACCTCTTATCTTGTTCAACAGATGTTCCAAAGCTGCAGCCGCACCCGGGTCTGGAGAAAAAAGAGGAAGACGATGATGAAGACGAATATGATGATGGCTCCAGTGTTAAAAAGCAGGCAAATAAGAACCGTGTTCAGTCAGGCCCACGCACACCAAACCCTTATGCCTCAGACAACAGCAGCCTCATGTTTCCTATATTGGTGGCCTTTGGTGTCTTCATTCCCACCCTCTTCTGCCTCTGCCGGTTGTGAGAGAAAGCCCCAAAGAGCATCAGCCAAAGGGCTGGGAGGGAAGGAGTTGGACCGAACATAATTGCTCTCAGTTTCTCCATATTGTTCATAATTTAAGGAAAAAAAATTTAAAAAAAAAAGATGATTCATTTGGAATGAATAGCAGGTCCAGGTAAGAGGGAGCTTACCTTACCCCTGCTAGCAAGCAGCGAAGTGTATTGGGCTGTTGGAAGCTGATGCTAGCAGTCCTGGGCCACGTCCCACACTGAAAGTCATGCACTGCAAGATTGCTGCCTTTACTGGATGGAATACGGTTCCTTAAGTAGGGAAGCAGCTCCTAAAACCAAGTCTGGGTACACATCTGGGAATATGGAAGTGTTTTGGTACTGTTGGGTCATTAACAACTATAGAGGATGGAGCCTGGCTCAGTGTCTCCCCAAATGTGTGCAGCACAATGTATGGTACTTGCCTGCATAAAGATATCAAGACTCCAGCTAGCCTCTTGGACTCTGTGGAGATGTTCCCCTCTTAAGACTGCAAGCAGTGCTAGGAGCAGAGGGATTTTTGTGACCTGATTTGCTGCTCCAGTTCAGAGAGATATTTGTACTTCAGCAATTTTGACGTTAGATCCATTGTAGAAGGATTCTGCTGTAGCCTATAAGAGGCTGACATTGTTAGCATCTGATCAGATGCACTTGTTTTCCATATTGATCATGGCTTTTGTTTCCTTTAATATCCTTTTCTTTTCAAAGGTTTAATTTTAAGTCCAGTCCCTTATTTTGCCCTTTCTGCCAAGTGACTGCTCCTTTGGAAGAAGCTGAGAACCAGTTATCCAGAGAGGAGGTTCTGGACTTGTTCCTTGGCCTTCTTAACAGTTTGCTCCACTCCCTACCCCATGACTCTGAACATCCTGTGTTGCAGGACAGAACAAAGTGACCTTGTGGATGCTCCCTGTCGTAGGAACCAGGCCTGCCTGGCAGCAGTCAAAAGCACAGTGGAGTTTGGTTAGTGTCATCAGTTAGCTTGACCTTTTGTGTATTGAGGTGCTGTGGTGAAGGGGCAGATGTCTGGCATTTCAGTACTGTAGAGCAAGGTGGTTTGTTCCCCTCCAGAGATCTGTAAGTGATCAGAACTCTGGAGACAAAGTCACCTGCTTCCCCCCAGGAATATTTCTGCAAAAGGCTTCTGTAGAGCCTGTGTTGAGCCCTTCTGGCTGCCAGGAATAGGGAGTGTTCTGTGTGCCAGAGCAGGATCTGGCCCAGGTAGGATTGGGTCCGCTTTGATCCTGGTGAGCTCTGGGCCCACAGAACACTGTCATGCTGTCGCTGTTCTCAGAAGTGCTCTCTTTTTGCCCACAGCAGCTGCACAGAGCAACGTCCACCTTGCTGTTGTTCCTTCTGGGGCCTGAGCTTTCCCAGCAGCTCTTCTTTTGTTTGACCTTCTGTAGTCACTCAGCCTTTCTTTGAGCTGAAAAGGGTCATCAAAATTCTGTAGTTTCTGGAAAGAAGACTGAAGGAGCAGCCTTTCTGCTCTGCTGGGCTAAAGCAGCTGAAGCCTTTGCTCCCTCCTAACCCTCAAGCTGTGATGTGAGCTGCCAGCTTGTGGGCCTCAGAGTGGGAGCTGGAGCAGGTGTCAGAGCACTGCTCTGTGCAGCAGTGGAACTGAACCTTGCCACATTCTGATCTCATGTATTACTGTTATGGGCCTGACCCTAATTCTGTGTCTGTGAGCTAAAAAGCAAGCAGTAGGACCTTAATTACCTTCTCTCCAGTTGCATAAGTGGTAACAGCCAGTTTGGGAGGAGCAAGAGGGTCCCTGCCACGCCAGAAGAAGGCGGTCTTTAGAGAGAGCAGATCTTAAGAATAAACCTAAGCCAGGCCCTTTTCCCCTTCCCTGCATGTGACTGAAACAGCACTGAGCCTTTTGATTATCCCAGGTGGCAGTGAGCAGAAGGCCAAATGAATTCCTTTCTCTTTTTGGTGCCTTTGCCTCAGGCTTTGAATAAAAGTCTATTGGAAGAAGCTTCATTTTTTTTCTTTCCTTTTTTTTTTTTTTTTTTTTTTTTTAAGAAGCTTGTGAGTTGTTTTTGGTTTTTCACCAAGGGACAGGCGTTGTCTGCCCTTGTGATCAGTGAGAACTGTCTCACTTCCCTGGATGCCAGCTCCAGAGGTCACAGCTGAAGCAGAGAACTGTGAGCGAGTATTTTTGGTTCCAGTCCTTGAAGTCAATGGCAAAAAAGTGCAGTAGAGGATAGAAGAACTGGAAATGCTCCTTCAGGTCTGGCCTCCCCTAGAAATCTCCCAAAGGCAGACTGGAGAATTTCCAAGCAGTCTGGTGCCTGTGTGTATCTGCAATTCAGAGCAGAGTGAGACGTTGCTGGGGACTTGTATAGCGCTAGCAGCTTCTGTGGGCATTGTGGCGAAGGGGTCCTGTCCCTCCAACTTGCTCGTCAAGGGCTTGTCCTGCACCGCTTGGGTTTGAACAGGAACAGAAACCTGTGTTTGTCCTTTGGTCTTTCTTTAAGTTGGAATGGTATTACAGCAGCCAGGGAGATGTCTTGATATGGGAAACTGGGGTTGAACAGGCCTGTCTTTAATGGAGAACAGCAGGACGGGGAAAGAGGATGGGCAGGACAGCTTCAAGCCTTAATGTGAGACAGATTCTGAGCAGCTGTGAAGTACCAGGTGTTTCAGGCTCTGTTTGGTGCTCAAGTGTGGGAGAGCCATCTGCTTCTTGCATTTATGTGGTGGGGAGGGAAATATCCTTGCTGAGATTCCAAGCAAAATGGGATTTGGGCCAGTACTTGGCTAATTTACCTGCTGGCACTTCTATATCTCCACAACAAATGCCAAAGTCTAATACAATTCAAAGATGCTTTTTTTTTTTTTAAACGTCAGTCTGGTTCCACCAGTCTGTCCTCAGTGACTAGTCCCAAATAGACTCCAACAAATATTCTCAACAGCACAAAACACAACAACAGGCTGGAGCTCTGAAGGCTTAGAGACGTAATTACACAAAGAGGCCTCCTGTGCTGCAGCCTTGCATCGCACACTGCCCAGCAGGGCTGAGGCATGTGCATTTCACCCTGGAACCAAATGGATTTGTCCTAGGAGTATAGTAGCAACTGCATTGAAATGGTGCTGGGCTGGACAGGAGAGATGAAAGCAGGTCCATGTCTTCCGGGACTCTGGCTTGCTCAGAGTTTATTGCTGTATATTAAATACTATTTTTGGAGGTTGGGGGGATGGTATGGGAGGGGGAGGGAGGGGATGTGATGGCACTGTCTCCAGGCAGATCAGTGGGACACTACTGCAGGTTATTGATAGGTTTTGATTATTTTTTTTTTCAAAAAAAGTGCTTTATTTAAAAAAAAAAAAGTAATCAACAAAACAGAAGTGCTTTCTTCCCTCCTAGAAACAGTGCTGGCTGATGAGAAAATGTGAAAAATCTTTTACAAACATCAAAGGTCTCTGCTAAAGAGTTTGTGTGATGGAGATTTTAATGCAAGGGCAAAGTACAGCTTGAACCAGTTTAACTGGGGAATGTGAATCTGGGAAATGCAGGATCTCTGCCCTGGAGTTGTTCCCAGCCACGCATAGTGGGGATGTGCTTGTCTGTGCTACCATGGCTGTTCTGTCACACTAACAGTTCCTGAGCTGGAGTGAAGCAGTGTCTGGAAACCTGCTGGCAAGTGGGACTTTTTCCAGGCTTCTACAGGTGCTTTGTGTGTTCAGTGCTTTCCCACTCAAGAAACAGCTGGGCTGGTAAAGCAGCACCAGAAAATTTGTGCTTTGGGCATAGAGGCAGTAGCCAGGACCACAAGATGCTGGTCAGATGACAGTGATGCTTGGGTCCCATCAACATGGCAGTTTTTTGTATCGGCAGATGGTTCTACTGCTCCATAGCATACGGCTGCATAGGCTCGGATGCATGGAAGTGACCCATGCTCTTGGCATCAAGGACACATCACAAACTACTTGAAGATGCAGGTCTAAGTTGTCTGTAAAGGCTAAACAGTGTGGGGAAAGATCTCCATCTGTGCTTGTCACCAGTACAAAGGGAGGATTTTTTTTTTATTTTACTGTCCATTGCTTTGTGTCATAACAACTTGCAGTGACATTTTTTTAGTTTGTTTTGCAGCAAGCTTGTGCCCTGGGTGTAAAGCACAGACATCTATTTCTGATTGCATTGGCTTTGCAGGGACTAGTTTTGGGGAAAAGATGGGTGTTGGGGTGGGTTATTTTATTTTTGGTACATGGTAGCGGTTTTATTTTTTTAATTTCCCCAGGACGTTTGGTTGAGGGAATATTCTGAAATCTACTGTCTGGCAGTTTTAACCAGCAGTGTGTTAAAGCAAAATAAACAAAATTATATTGTCACTCATCTGAGGTGATCTGTCTTTTCTAGTGGTGTGGGGGCAGGAGACACCCCCCCCCCCTCTGTTTCGTGGCTGGTGGTGCAGGAGGTTAAGGCTGGCTGCACTGCAGAGGGGCCTACAGGCTGCTGCCACCGAGATGTAGTTTAACGTCCCACCACTGCTGTAGCCCTGAGTCTTTCCCTGCCGTTGTCTGCCTCTGATACAGCTCTGCTGTTCTTTCAGCAGTTTTTGTGTGTGATTAATTGCAAGTTGAACGGTACAACATCCTCTTAAAAATGCTGATGTGGACCTTGTTGCTTCCGGCTCAGATCAGGAACACAAGAGATGTAATCTGCCTTCTGGGGTTTTGCAAGCTGCCTCCGTTTCAGCTTGAAACTACCGAGACAGACAGAAGGGGCTATAGCTGGAGCAGAGAGAAAGCAGCACCGTCTTCCTCTAGATGCCTCCTGTCAGGGAACAAGGGACCCTGGTTGCATATCGGGCAGCTGCTTTTCCAGACAATCTGGGTCTCCGGTCTGTCCTTCCTAGGGCACAGGGTGGAGGGATGTCACTGGCACGGGCAGGCTGATGGTCCCGTAGGATCCCGGTCCCTCCTGCCAGGCTCAGGACAACTGTCCGATGTCTGCCCCCTGTCCCGGCCGTGTGGCCAGCCGGGTGTGCCGGCAGCAGGCTTGGGGGTGCTGCCCGGCCCTCGCGGGGCACGCGGCAGCAGAGCGTGTTCCACGGCATCCCCCTGCTTACGCTGCTCCAGCCTCAGTCTTCCCAAAAAGCGCTCGCCCCCCTTCTCTGCACAGACCGGGGCTCTCTGGGAGACACCCTCTCTCTGTAATTAGCCGCTGCGGAATTCATACCGTGATTTAATTAACGGTGATTTAATTGACGAGAGGCACCGGTGCCCCTGCTGTGCAGCCGAGGTAGGAATCTCCCGGCTGCCTGGGTGGCGCGGCAGGAGCGGGCCGGGGGTGCGGGCTCCGCTTTTTTTTGGGGGGGTTACGTTTACTTTTCGTCAGGTGCCTCCTCGGCCGCTCCCCTCGCTGCGTGCAGACCCGGGCCGCGGCCGGCCGCGAGGTGTGTGCCGGCCAGGGGACGCGGCGGGCCCCACGTAGCTTCGGGCCCCACCTCGCGTCGCTAAGTGGCGCCCGTGCCCGCTGTCCCGCGCGGCACCGCCCCTCGCTCCCATAGCTACGGCGGGAGGGGGCGGCCATCTTGGCGGCGCGCGGCGATGAGCGGCTCGAGGGCGCGGGCGGCCGCAGGGCCCGACAAGCGGCCGCCGCCGGGGGCCGGGGGGGCGCTCGGCCGCCTGCGGGGACGGCGCGGCTCTGGCGACGCGGCGCCGCGGCCGCCGTGGACCGAGTCTGAGCTGCTGGCTCTGGACACCGTCCGGCCCGAGCACGTTCTGGGGCTGTGCCGGGTGACGGAGAGTGAGTTGGGGGCCGGGGCGGTGACGGGGGCCGGGGCGGGCGGCGAGCACCGCGGGCCGGGCCGCGACCTGGGAGCCGAGCTCGCGCCTGCCCTCGGCTTTATCGCAGTGTCCGGAAAGTCGGGGAGCTGCGTTTCGGAGGCTTGGGGATTGGGGTGTTTTTTTTATTTGTTTGTTTCGTCTGGCTTTCTGTCCCGATCCCTTCCCGTTCATTTTGCTGCCTGGCACCGAGCTTGCCTTTGTTTCTTCTGGCCTCGGCTTCTGCAAAACACTTTCCAGTGCGGCCAATAAAAAAGGAAACTCCTTTGGTAATTGCTCAAAGATCTTTTGAAATGCTACTGTATACTTTCGTTCTCTTCCAGATTATTTATGCAAACCTGAGGACAACATTTACAATATTGACTTCACTAGATTTAAGATCCGTGATCTTGAAACTGGAACGGTGCTGTTTGAAATTGCAAAGCCGTCTGCTTCAGGTATGCTGGCGGTTGCCGGGAGTATGGAAAGTTACAATACAGGGCTCATGTGAACCAGGCAGTCCTGCGGTATGCCCTAGTGACTAAATTCCTCTCCTTGAAGCATAGCACTGAATTTACCTCTGCTGAGAAACTTCTTGTCATAGAAATGTGAAGTGATTAGCGTGAAATGGGGAAGTACTATCAACTGCAAATCTTCCCTTGTTGACTGGTTTTGGTACAGTTTCTTTCTTGTGCTTTGGCAATTGTAAGGGAGATATCCTGTGAGGTTGAGGGTAGTTTCAGCCCTGGAGCCACCGAGGCTGTGGTGTCTGTCATAGCAGATCTTTTCTTTGTTACTTAGTGCCACTATGAGTTTTACAGCAGTTCTTAAACACCTTTGCATTCAGTGCATAAGTAGTAGCCAGCTTGTCCCGATATACCCACTAGCCAGTATTGCCTTTCCTGTACGCTTCTGGCAGAATAACTCTGAGCTGGTGTGTTCTCTAGAGCAAGATGACGAGGATGAAGACGACAACAGTGAACTGGACGCTAGTGCAGGCCGCTTTGTTCGTTACCAGTTCACCCCAGCATTTCTCCGTCTTCGAACTGTTGGTGCAACGTGAGTATGAGTTCATAGAAAGAAGGGAGTATCAGATGTTTACAAAGTGTCGCTTAACAGTTTATAGCAAAACTAAGCCAAAGTCTAGAGAGAACCCATCTTACACTACAACATCTCTCTTTCTAGAATAATTCTTGCCTAGTCTCAGGTCCAAGGCTCTTTTTTTCCCAGTAGGAAGAGAGGTGTGTCATCTTAGGTTTTTTTTTCCTCTACGTGTTATATACAGAGTCGAATTCACAGTGGGAGAAAAGCCAGTATCAAACTTCCGAATGATTGAGAGACATTACTTCCGAGATCGCTTGCTGAAGAACTTTGACTTTGATTTTGGCTTCTGCATCCCTAGTAGCAGGAACACATGCGAACACATTTATGAATTCCCTCAGCTCTCAGAAGACCTTAGTAAGTATCTCGTTTCCCATACTGAGTTGTGTTTGTTTCTCTGTGTGCATATACTCATTTTGATCCCCTCTCTGCTTCGGAAAGAAGCTGTGACTGGGATGGAGGGGATAGGAATAAATTGATGCAAGTTCCTGCTTTAAGCTAAGTATAATCTCAACTGAATCAGATATTTGTTCTGCAAATTCTCTTTCTTTGAACGTGAAAGTGTAAGGCAACCTGTGTGGTCAAGTCACAGGGTGCAAGAACCGATCAGAGTCACAGGGTTGATAGGTCTGGTACCTAACAGTGTAACCTGTAAGATAACAAAACCCTGAAAAAAGTGTCCTGTTGATAGCCGTGCATCCTTTTTCAGCACTTGCTTGTTAGGGCTTGAGCCTCCGGCTTTGGAACGGGGTTGGGTCTTGTCTGAGAGGTGTGTTTTTGAGCCTACCACGATCTCTGCAAATACACGTTGTGCCAGGGTATGTTTGACCTCGGGGGGGGGGGTGAATAGAGCAGAAGTATGTGGGCCCTCTGTAGCTGTCTAGGCGCAGTTTGTACCCTGCCTGTGTACATGTTGGGAGTGCCGCTGTTTTTTTTGTTTGCAGATTGCTACCTCTGCTTATAGATGCGATTGCTGCTCTGCTCCAGTGGTGGCTCTGACAATATCTAAGGTTGTCTTGTGCAAGATTACTCGATTCCCTTTTGTTTGCTTTTGACAGCGCTTTTCCTGTGAATAGGCTGCATAGGAAGGGGCAGGCCAGAGCATTTGAAGTGTGCTTAGCAGAACAGTTACCTTTCTTGCTTGAGTCGAGCAGAGCATCAGTCTGGTAAATCCAACAAAGTAGTAGAGTTCTTTTCACTCTTGACTTTCCACTGTCCAGTGGAGTTTTGGCTGGCTTTTGAATGTAATTGTTTTCTCTTTCACAGTCCGTCTGATGGTTGAAAATCCATATGAGACCCGTTCAGACAGCTTTTACTTTGTGGATAACAAGTTGATTATGCACAACAAGGCCGACTATGCTTACAATGGAGGACAGTAATCATTGTGTGTCCGCCTGATGCTGTGATGCTGTTAACCATTCCAGATGTCCAAGAGTGGACTGGAGTTGCTGTCTTGTGCAACAAGGCTTTTTGCCGGACTTTTTCTCCTGTGAGGCTGAAAACACGAAACAAAGATGACAGCTCATGAAAGTAAAGGAATCTCCCTGCAAAACTTCTCTACTCTACACTCAACATATCTTGCCTTCTGTTCTCTGTTTCTGGCTACCTTCTGGTCATGGATCTGAAGCACTATTAGAAAATTCTTGCTGTTACGGTCTTTCTAGTTGGGTGCACCTTTAGTGCTTCTGATGCTTCGCCTGTTGGGTGACTTCCCTCCTTCAAGAGGTCAGGTTGTTTGGGTAAGCTGTTTTTTAGCATAAAATTTTATGCCTTTAAGTAGCCAGTGACACCTCAAGAGCAGATATGTTCTTCAGTTGAGTAGGTCTTCTCTTCATGGCACAGTGGTTTAGTTTGTGGTCTGGCTGACATTGCTTTTTAGGGTGCCTCCCAATATTCTCCAGTGGGAAGGATAAAATAAGAGACTAATTGAACTTCTAAGCAGTGTAGGAATCTTCCTTCTGTCTCCAGGGGCTTGAGGTGCCACCAAGAACAGCTTAATCTGTGTCTTACCAGAGAGAAAAGACAGGGGAGGGAAAGGGGGCTTTATCTGTCTGAGTTGGTTAATGAGTCTGATAGCCATTCTGTTTGAGCTCTTATGAGCTAGTTGTTGCATTTTGGAGCTCAGGCCTACCTTAGAGCTGAAGTTAATCTCACAATATTTACCATTCCTCCTGCTTCCCTTTGTGTAGGAATTTTGGCTCTGGCTACAGAATGTATTGGTTTTTAGATTGACAGCACATTATCTGTCTAACTGGAAGGGAGGTGTCAGTCTAGTAGGGCTTAGAGGAAAAAGGGGGAATGTGGAAAAATTGCCCGACATATGCGTAGGAGGCAGAGTTTCCTAGGCTTCAATCTCTGTACTTTTAAACCCAGATGGAAGGAGAGATGGTGCTGTAACCCGCTCATGTGCTTTGTTTCAATTGAGGTATTAGTAGCTAAAGCTTCCCAAGTCAGATCACTCAGTGTTACGGAGTGGGATTTTTACAGAGTGAGAATTTACATGATTCTCTTCTTAATTGTTTGAGTTCCCATCACTGCTTTGCCTACTTAGCTGCTTATTTATGGTTTCTGACGTTCTGCTGAGTTAGTTAGTAGCAGACCAGAGGGTGTACATCAGAACTGCATTTGGGATCTGGCAGTAAGAAATAGCATCATGCAGTGGGAGGAGGAGATCCACGTCTTCCCAGCAGCTGTGCTGGAGCCCAGCTCCTGACCATACAAAATCTCAGCTAAGAAAACCATTTTCTGCCTATTTTGCTGGCGTAAAGACTGGCACTTTTCCTCTCTGCAGCTGGGCTTGGTCAGTCCTGTCTCTTGTTAGTGGGAGTTAGCTTGTATCTTGACTATAGACATTTGCTACTCTTAGTTTCACTTGTTCTTGAGGCAGTTGAAACCTAATTCCATGGTGGATACAGCAACTGTATCTGTTGTGGTGTATAAAATTTGGCGTAGTTTATGTTTTAGCAGGATTGAGTGCAGTGGGTGTCACAGCCTGGAGTCTGTTAATGCATAGGCAGCAGTAGGAAACCCCTCCCTTTACCTTGCAGATTAATGCTGCTAACTTTGGCAATGAAGATCACTTGGCATCAGGGTAAGCAGTTGTGAGAGTATATGAGGGGCAGCCATGAAAGAATCTCCAGCTCTTGGGAAGATATTTAATTATGATTAACCACAACAAATGACCCGTTCTGGGTGGAGCATTAATCATAAGCAACCACAACAGATGTCTGGGGAATGCAGAGGGACGAGGTCTGTGTGGTTGAAAGACAAAGAATGAGTCGAGTCTACCATCAGTTCCCTCCAGCATCTCTAAAGGCACTTAGGCAATCTCGTTTAGTTATTTTAGATTTAGCTAAAGCTTGCAAGGTGGAGCTTGAATTGTCTGATGCAGCGATTGTCTTCAGAAGGCCTTGCGCTGTGTCAGTGAGGCAGGAAACTTCTGATGGAAGAACAGTTGCTTGTGACAGGATGGGTTTGTGTGGAAGTGTGATTTTTCATCCCAGAGTGTTCCAAGATGCTCAGGATAGTGTCTGAAGAGCTGCTAGTTATTCCCTGGGAAATTTTAGCATACTGAGCTGAATTTGTATGTAGTATAAATCAAGGTGCCTTTAAATGTTAATTAATCTCATTTTTTGTATAAAGCAGCCTCTTTCTATTCTTATGATTGGGGTAATTCCCATCTGTTTTCTATGTCGCTATGTAAAGGTTCTTAAAAGAAAGATGGACCGTTGCCAGAGCAAGCATCAGAATTTACTGTACAGGCCAATATTACCTTGCATGAGCTGTTGGTGTCAACATGCAGCCCTGTACCATCAGGTGTTTGTAGGGCTGTGGGTGCCATCTAGGCACTGCTCTGCAGAAAGCGACTGAGGCAGGAGAGCACGGCCTAATTTAAATGTAGCATTGGAATGCTTACAGAAAAGTGGACTCCTGTCTTCCTACCTCTGCCACAATTGATGAAGAAAAAAAAGCCTTGAAGCAGTTGCTTTCCCATTGGTGAATGTATCAGATGTTTAGTAATAAGAAAAGAAAAGCTGGAGGAAAATAGGAGCGCTTGCAGGCAGCAGTAGCACCCCCTACTTTCTAGCCAACTTTGTTTGCTTTACCAGAGTAGAAGGCCTTACTGCAGAAAAGAATCCCCTACAAGAGGACAACCCAGCACTAAAAAAATTATTTGTAATCAAAGGAAAGTCAAGGATTTCCAGACTCCTGTCCCCACATCAGCTGCTTTGCTAAGGTTCTTTCTCTCTTAGATGCTTTCTATAGTGTCTTTTCTTTGTGACAGGGATGATGTCTTTGGTAAGCATGGTTTAATGGAGTATCTTCCTTCTGGATTGTGCGTTCTGGTGCTTTAATTATGCGTCAAAATTACTTAAGCCAGTGAGCTAGGAAGAAATTCCAGGGGGATCTTATCAGGTGGATGGGCTGTCCTTGTCAGGTGCTGAGTGCGAGGGAGGTGTATTCAGTGTTGGCTGAAGTTTGACCAAGAGAAAAGATATCTATGCAGACAGCTTCAATCAGGTCATGTGCAGAGTTGGGAAGAGAAAGTAGCTGGGATCACACTGTGTTTTGCTATAACGAAAAAGGGACCAAACTCACAGGCTCATGGTAAATCTTTCCAGTATTTGTCCTTTTGGGACCAGGACCTCTTTTTCACATTTTTTGTATTAATGCTCTGGATCCATGCAAGGAGGCTTCCTGAGGAACACATATTGCACCTTGTGAAGGAAGGTCATCTGTGGTTTTGGTAGGAAGTGTCTTCCTTTGTGCATTTTCATTAGGATTTGCCGTGTCTCTTGCTGCAGAGAAGCAGCAGCCTCCTCTCTGGTGCTTGAGAATGTTCATTCTGCTTATCCAAGGCTTCAGGAAGAATAAACCAAGTTTTTAGAAGGTCGTCGTGAATGAGCAAGGTGGTGGTGAAGCAGTAAAGCCCGAATATAGTAGAATCATAGAATTACCAAGTTGGAAGAGAGCCACCGGATCATCGAGTCCAACCATTCCCACCAATCTCTAAACCATGCCCCTCAGTACTTCAGTTACCTCAGTAACTCTACTTCTCGGCTCTGCGATTCATTACATCCTCTTCCACTGTTTCTCAGTGTTTGCCTTCTGCCCTGCTGTCCTGTCACATTGAGCTGCCAATCCCCGCACTACCCGGAGCCTTGGGACTGTCACTGCCCTTTCCCTGTGGCTCTGTGATGAGGACGAGGCTGAGGGATGGGGTCTGTCAGAGTCATCACCTCTTCCTCTGCAGCAAAGGCAGTGACCAACACCAGCAACCGCCCTCTGCACCTGCCCGGATCTCAGTGCTGCTTCAGGACTTGAATCTAAAGCGTGGCCTTCGGGCCGGAGGGAACTGCGCTGCCAGGGCCCGTGCCCTCCGCGGCGCCCTGCCCGGGCGGCGGTATATTCGTATAAACGTTATTTTGTCACCAGCAAAATAGTGTCCTAATAAAGAAACCTCCCGTTTTAAAGAAGGCTCCCGTGTCGGTTCGGGCTCTGGCGCGGCTCCGGGACGCGCTTTGGCCGCCGCGCCGCCGGGGGGCGCTGGCTCTGTGCTCGCGCTCCTTGCTCGCGCGCTCCCTGAGGCGGCGATGGCGGCGGCGGCGGCGGCGGTGCGCTTGGCCGGCTGCGGGACGCCCCGGGGTGAGGGCGCCGCGCTCGGCCCCGCTCCGGAGGGGCCTGGGTCTGCGCGGCAGGTGGCGCCTCGTGTCACCTCCGCGGCCCGGTGTCCCGCCGAGGCGCGGCCCTCTCGGGTCGGTTTCGGCCCCTCCACGGGAAGCCACGGCGCTTAATGCCTCTGCGTCCTTTCAGCGCTGACCTTCGGGCGCCTGCGGCGGCTGCACACGGTGTACCAGACGGCGGAGCTGCCCGAGACCCACCGGATGCTGCGTGAGACGTGCCGGGACTTCGCCGAGAAGGAGCTGATGCCTGTGGCTGCTCGGCTGGACAAGGAGCACCGCTTCCCGGCCGAGCAGGTGCGCGCCGCTCCCCCTGCTGCAGCGGCGGGGCCGGCCCGGCCTGCAGCGAGAGGGGCAGGAGCTCGGGCCGAGCTCCTAAATGGAGATTTAGAACGACCCGTGGGATTGCTCTGGGAATGTGGAGCTCGTAACGCCCACAAGGCTGTTTGAGCTCTTTGCCTTTCTGCTTTGCTGTATCTGGGTGTAGTACCGTTGAGTTTTCCCTTCTTTTATTTGTTTTCCTGTGGGCAGCGATACAGCTGACTTACTTGCAAAATCAATGAAATGCCTTTATATGCTGCACGTATCCATAAAAAAAAGTTTATAATGAGGCATTGTAGGTGACGTATGTCCATTTCAGATCATGAAAAGAAATGGTTGGGAGGTAGGCCGTATTTGTCAGTCATCCTCTGTGGTTGTGAAGAAACCGAGATTTCAGTCAAAGTGTAACTTCTGTGGTGGAGAGCAGTACAGACACAGCAGTACGTTGTGCTGCGTTGCATAGACTAACTTGCCTGTCTTGTTGCAATGAAATGCTAGGCTCCAGAAAAGTATATGCTGTGGCATTAGCCAAATGGCTCCAAGCAATCAGAGTCAGAGGCCTGCGCGTTTTGTCATGCATTCCTCTTTCTATATTGGAGGGAAGTCCTCCTCAATCTAAGGAAGAAAATGCTTCCTCCTTTACTTCACTGTTCTTATCTGAGACTGCTACACTTGATTTTGAGTCTTTTCACTTGAATGTGTATGGGAAAATTCAGAATGTAAACAGTGTTTATTAAGGTAAAGCAGCATACATAGAACTAATGACTTTGTTTTGTTCATGCTCTGGATTTGATGTAAAGGACTAGTGTTTTGGGTGCCCATACAGGAGAGAAAATATTTGTTTAAAAATTCTCTTGGTTCGTCTTAAAGCAGACAGAAATTGGTAATACACTTAATTCTGCAACACCAAAAACTTGATTTTTTTAAGTAAAAAAAAAAATGGAGGAAAGCTTGTTTTTTTTTTCTCTTGTATGTTGCCATATATTAATGAGAAAAGTAGAGTGAGGCAGTGGGTGCTGTCAAGAACTAACCAGCTAAAGAACTTGTGGTAGACTAATTTGTTCTGTGGATTGTTCATTCTGTAAAATTCTTTTTTGTGCATTCCTAGGCTGAAGCTCAGCAGATGCAAAGGTAAAGGTCTTATGATTTTTATCAACTAGATTTTGCATTGAGAGCATCCAGCTGACAAAAGACACGCAAGGTGAAGAGCTTTAGTGGAAGACTGAGGAAATGTTAGTGGGGTTGTATTTCCCTATTTCACCTTCAAAAGGGTCCCTGCTTCGTGGTACTAAAGAGTTTTCTAAATAAGCCAGAACCTCCTCTTCAGCAGCAGTGACTGAATACAAGTCTTGTGGAAGTTACCGGGACCTGGGGGACGCTTATCAATTTGTGCAGTCAGATTCCCATTTCACCAGGTGTTGTGTGCATCTTTTCCTCTGTGTGTAGCCCTGCTATGATCTGTCTTTATCTCCATGTATCTGCGTGTCTTTGCTGGGACGCTGCTGGTGCAGAGGATCTTGCTTTTGTGTTCCCTCCATGCAGGTGAAGAAGATGGGGAGCTTAGGGCTGCTGGGTGTGGACGTGCCAGAGGAGTACAAAGGAGCAGGCCTCGACTACCTGGCCTATTCTATTGCTGTGGAGGAGATCAGCAGGGGCTGCGCATCCACAGGTGTCATTGTCAGTGTCAATAATGTGAGTGTCTCAGGTTGACTGTGAGGGATAGGTGTGGAACCAAGTCTGGCATCAGGGGAGTTAGAGGAGAGGAGCTACTGACTGGGTGACTTGTACTTTGAAGAAGCACTAACAGCTCTCAATTCTTAAAGTCTTTGTATTTAGGGCCAATACTCAAGTTTGGCTCTGAAGAACAGAAGCACAAGTGGATTGCTCCCTTCACCAGCGGGGATAAAATTGGATGTTTTGCCCTTAGTGAACCAGGTGACGTGACTGTTACTGTTGCAAAGAATATGGGGTGGCTGCTTTTCTTAGTCGGGTCTAGTATGGACTTTAGTTCTGTGAAATTTGTAGCTAGGTGGTTTATGGCAGTTCTGTGTAGATGAAATCCAAGTGCCCGAGGTATTAACTGCCATTGCCATGGTTCACACTGAAGATTTCCATCCCCTCTGTGTGTGCAAAGCTCTGGAGGTGGACACATCTTAAATGCATGGGCCTTTCCCCTTCCTCTTTTTTTGTCCTCTGGGAGGGACAATGCTGACACTACCACAGTTACAAGAGGTGCCATGAGCTGATGATGGGGGGGTGGCTTTGTGCCCCAGGCTCCCATTGCATGCCTGAGTTTTGTTTCCTGGTGCCTTGTTCAGGAAATGGCAGTGACGCAGGTGCAGCATCTACAGTGGCACGACTAGACGGTGATGAGTGGGTTCTGAATGGCACCAAGGCCTGGATCACCAATGCCTGGGACGCCTCAGCCACCGTGGTATTTGCTACTACGGATAAATCCCTGAAACACAAGGTGCGTTCAGTGGGTCAGTCGGGAAAGCGGGCAGGAGTAAAGGAGTTGTACAGGAGAAGCGCTTTGACAAAGCTCTCGAAACCCTGTAGAGCTCTGCAGGCAATGAGCAGAGGAAGGGCTGATGTGTGCTGACTTTGTTCTGTCTCAGCTCTCCCCTCACTTCCGATTACCTAGGCATGTGGCTTCTATGGAAGACATTTGAAGTAAGTCTGTTGACATCCAGGTAAATGGGAAGTTGGCACCATTCCTAAGCGTTTGAGTGTTATTGCAGGGCATTAGTGCATTTCTGGTTCCAATGCCAACGGCTGGGCTGTCACTGGGGAAGAAAGAAGACAAACTGGGAATCCGAGCCTCTTCCACTGCCAACCTGATATTTGAGGACTGCCGGATACCCAAGGCCAACCTACTGGGGCAGCTGGGTATGGGCTTCAAAATTGCGATGGTAAGAGATGGATTGGGGTGCAGCTGTGGTTGTATAAAGCCATTGTTCCCAAGCTTACTGTTTTAGCTTTGTGATCACCTTGATGAGAGCCTCTGGTGTAAGCTGTTCTGCGTAACACTAAACAGTTGACTCCTTTTGCTAATATGGGAGAAATGATTTGTAGAGCTTGATGAATCATTAATTTACTATAGACCCTTGACAGCACTTTTTTGTAGACTCAGCGTAGCAGTTCTCAGACAAAAGAATGCCAGTGTCACTGAGGTGCTGTGTCAGCAAGGGTGGTGTTTTACCATTTTTCTCTTTGCCGGAGGCACAGCCTCTGCGTACTGTCTCAAGGTGGATAAAATCCATGTTAAGGCAGGTATGTGACTGCTGAGGAGGAGATGGGCAGCTGTGGAACAGTGAGTTCCCTGCAGTGATGCACTTTTTCTTGGAAGTGTTCACTGCCTGCTCTGTAGGGACAAACCCCTGTTTGTTGGCCAGAGTTTTTGGAAAGTACTGAGATCCCTGGAGACCAGTCCATTCCACTGTGTCCACAACTGAAAGAACCCATCAGCCACTAACCATTTTAAGACATTGCCTAGGACTGAGGAGGTGAAGCCTTTGGTCACTGCTCTAAATTCTTCCTGTGTGTAGTGAGGTGAGGAAGCAGTTAGCAGCCCAGTGTACAGGTGATTGAGAAGTCAGGTTACTAGTAATTTCGAAAAAGCTTTCTTCTTTGTGTGTGCTGATGATGAGGGCAAGGAGGAAAACTAACAAGACTTCCATTTTTATGTCAGTTACAAGTAAGCTGCTCAGTGAGCCAGCGCTCTGGCTGACGGGGCCAGAACAGCTTCTCATTGTGCTGTTTCCCTTATTCTGCACCTACTCTTTTTTTCTTCCCACTGAATCAGGGACGTCTGGCCAAAGGTTACAACAGCTTCTCAGCAATAGAGAAATGCGAGTATGTAGTTTTATCTGATCAAACAGAACTTAGCTTAATACATATATTTTGTGTCGTTCACAGCAAACCCTGGATGCAGGAAGGATTGGTATTGCCTCACAGGCTCTTGGAATAGCACAGGCAGCTCTGGACTGTGCAGTGGCTTATGCGGAAAAGAGAATGGCCTTTGGGTCGCCCATCACAAAACTGCAGGCAGTGCAGGTACAAGCAAGGCAGTGCTGGTGGGAAGTGCATGTGGGTTCTCAGGCCTGGCTTCAGGCAGGCAGTACCCTCTGCACTGTCTGGGATAAATAGGGTATTAGTTTCTGTTTACAAACACCATTAAAACCAATTGTTGGGATGGAGGTGCTCCTTTTCTGACAATATTGGCCTCGGTGGGGAGTCCTGCAGTTTGTTCGTGTGCCAGCAGAGGCTGCCACCTAGAACAAAGGCAGTGTTTGTCGTTTCAGTTTAAGCTAGCAGACATGGCTCTTGCCTTGGAGAGTGCACGTTTGCTGACCTGGAGGGCTGCTATGCTGAAAGATAATGGGAAGCCCTTCACAAAGGTATGTCCAACCTTGCATTGGTCTAGCAGTGATGGTGCTGAGCACAGGCTCAGGGCAAGAAAACTGTGCCGTGTTCAACATTGCTGTGTGCAGCTACTGGCCTCTGCTCTGTCCTCAGGGAGCTTTCTGAGCTATGGCCTGGCTTTAGACAAGGGGTGGCCACTGTCTGCTGGCATCAAGGATCAGGGCTGTCTGCACTGCTCCTTGTGCACATGAACTGTTCCTTTTGTGATAGCTGCATCCTCACTGATGTTTTCCTTCCCCAAAGGAAGCAGCGATGGCCAAGCTGGCTGCATCAGAAGCTGCAACAGCCATTTCTCATCAGGTACTTACTTCAGTGGACATCTCTGCCTCTACAGCATGCTGAAAGGGAGTTTGTGGTGTTGCATAACAGGTGCTGGGGGAAGGTGGGGTGGACTTCACTGGAATTAAAAAAAAAAATTTACCAACCAACCCCTGTGACTGAAGGTAGATTGTGGAGAGGTGAGGTGCAGGGAGTTACGCTGGCCTGTGGCAGCTGTATTATAAAAGTTTTCTTGAGCCTGCTGCTGCCCAGGGCAGTGTCAGAGTTTCACAGCAGGATCAGTGATGTAGGAGGGAGCATGGGTACACCAGTCAGGACTAGTATGTTTGTAGTATGATGAGCAGGACCAGGAGCTTGGGTGTCTGCAGTTATTTTCCCCTGTCCTTAATAAGTGTCCTGGCTGAACATGGATCACTAGCACATACTGCTGAAATGATTCCTTCTTTGGGACATCAGGATTGCTCCTTCCCAGCTCAAATCCTATTTATTCTTCTGCCAGTGGGCTAGAGTCATCCCCCTGCCTGCCACCCCAGTTATGTTTGCAGTGGTCTTGGCATCTTTTAGGGTGGCTGTGGTCTGCGGAAAAAATAGCTCCTTGTCCCTGCTTCCTTTCTAACTGGCTACCTTTCTTTCAGGCCATCCAGATCTTGGGCGGGATGGGCTACGTGACAGAGATGCCAGCAGAACGCCACTACCGTGATGCTCGTATCACTGAGATCTATGAGGGGACTAGTGAGATCCAGAGACTGGTGATAGCAAATCAGCTACTGAAGGCCTACCGTAGCTGAAACAAGCTGACCAGAGCAAGACACTGCTCCAAAGTGCCTCGCAACAGTGCACAACAGCCATCAAGTCTTGGCCCTCTTGAACAAGGGTAATGTTCAAAGTTTTCCTCATCAATGAGTAATCGACCCTCTTGTTAAAATGTGATTTTTCTTTGGACAAAGTATGGTACATGGGAGGCCATGCTTATGTTTGTAAGCAATGTCTGTAAGTGCAAAAGGGAGGAAGCAACCTATCCATGTACGGGAGCATAAGTCTTTTCCAAAAACCAGAGTATTGTTTTTGTTTGGTAGTAGCAAAATAATCTTGGTGAAGGTCAGCAGCTCTCACTGTGCACTTTACCGGCAGTGCCTATTTTGCAAGGACTTGTAGCAATGTGGTACTTGATAACTGGTGCAAAAGCTAGTGACCCCTGTACCAGGCTCCAGGTTACACTGCCTCTTCTGACCAGACTGCAAATTAGAATTTTAGGTGCAGGATGCATCTAGGTGTGAGCTGGTAACTGGATACAGGTTGCACTGCCGTAATGTGTGCAGCTGTGCACTCTTCCCTTCTGTCAGCAGGAGAGGAATCAGACAGGGGGACACACAGGTACTCCCTAGGTAGAGCCTGTGGTTGCTGTCTGTGTAGATGTGAAAACAAAGGTCAGAACCCTGTTGCCCAGGAGCCTGCTCACTCAGCTACTTATGGATGTCAGCATGAAAGTGAAGGACAGAAAAGCTGCAATATCTGAGAGTGATTGATGGTTTTTAAAAACAAACAAACAAACAAAAAAACCAAACCACCAAAAAAACCTCTGCTCCCAAAGCTGCTTTTACTTTAGCCAACACCTACCCAGCAAAAAAGAAGGTGGATGAAGTGGCAGTAACAGCCTTTAATCCCTATTTCCCAAGGAAATGAAGACAGGATGTATAAAACCTACCAGGAAGCTTTAGCAGTAGCACATATCCTCAGTTAGCTTTGGCAAGAGAATAAATTTTAGAAGATTGTAACTAAACTAAAAGCTCTAAACTAAACTAAAAACGGCCAAATTAAAAGCTCTAAACTCAAGAAAAAATGGAGAGGATTAAGAATACAGGCTGCATGCTCCAGCCCTTCATCCAAACAATGAGTATGCTGAAGGTGAATGGTTATTTTCCTGTGGTGCCACTTATTTAAATTTGTGTGGAGAGAAAACCAGCAGGATTCTACTACACATCAGCAAGCAGAGAAGATAAATAAAACCCCATTTTAAAGGACTACCAGTCCCCACTTTTTTTTTTTTTTTTTTTCGTTTTAATGCAACTATGAATTAATTTAGAATATTTCCTTACAAGTAGCTCCAAGAGCATAACCACCAGGGACTAGATGCACCAGTCACACAGTGCTCTGAGCTGCAGTGGGTGTTTGTCAGTGCAGACATCTGAGCGACAAAAATGATCCCTTTGCGGGGTGCTGGAGGGCAACTGCATGTTTGAGCAACGGCCTTGGATCTGGAATTTCTCCTTGATGTTCTCACAGACCTAGGGAATAGCAGAAACAGAGGGAACTGAACAGGTGTATTTCTACCAGGAAAACTATTCTAACGACTGTCAATGTGTTGCAAATTATGCAGAACACTTTCTAGCACGATTTCAGCCTGTATGACTCCTTTGATGATTTCCAAATGCTCACAACGATGATGCACAGAAGAAAGCAATGCTATTTTACACTCATTTCTCTGTGCAGCCACTCATCTAGGACAGGAGCTGTAGGGCTGCTCGCTGCCAGAAAGCGAGGACTTTGGGAATGCAGTTACTGTTCAGTGCTCATCTCCGCTGACCTTATGTGCTGAGGTCTAGCTGAATCCCCAGTGAACCAGAGCAGTCAACTACCCTTAAGACTGTCTCCTGCGTGGTTCCCCCTCTCGCCCTTGAGCTGCTTCTCTAGGAGCATACCATGCTGGCAGCACTTGCAGACTGCTCTTTTCATTTACCAACACCGAACTAACTGCAGCTTCTCTTTGCAAGAGCAGAGCAGAATTGCCTCTGTACATGCACTGCAGCTGACCTAGGGAGGGAGAACAGCTACGAGCACACACCTGAAGAACCTACAAACTACATGTCCCAAACCCCTTGTGGACCTTCTAGAGAGAACACAGGGCACATCATGTAACTGGCTGTTCCTGCAGGAGCCCCTACTGCTTTGTCTGCGACCAGAGCCTGCTCATCAGAATGCCTGGGTCCCGCACCACAGGCCTCCTTAACAAGCTTCTTGCTAACTGCCGCCAGTACAAGAGTTGACCTGGTGGCAACCTGCTGAGTAGGACACCTCTGCCATAGTCTCTATCAAATTACACTGCACGTCATCAGGTTACAAAAAAGGGTGGAGCTGGTCAAAAATCACTGGTGCAGGTACAGCATGCTGATCAGGTTCCTGGGTCTAGGAACAGCTCAAGATACTTATTGCTAAAAAACATGCTTTGAGAATGCAAAGACTCTCAAACAAAAGCTTTCCACTTTGTCTTCCCTGCTGCCACAGCTCCAGAGAAGGATCGGTACTTGTCACACAGCACCATTCACAGCCATGGGGTCAACAGTGCAGTTATGCACACCTGCCCCAGGGCTTGAGAGCAAAGACCTTGCTTTTCTCAGAGCAAGGTACCACGATCCTACTCTTGCTGCTGCTGACTGAGAGAACTGGCACTGTAATGCACGTGCATCTGCTCCTCGGGGCTGTTACTGAAGAGAATTTCTGAAAGCGCAAAGAACAAACAAGTTTTGCAGCATTAAGCATGCAGTTCCTGCCAGGAGCCACCCTGGGCAGCACTAGCCCAGATCAGCAAGTTTGGGGCCAAGCTTGTCTCTGAGAAAAGGGTCTACTGACAGGTGAAGTCAGAAGTTTATATCAGTTTACAAACTCAGCCAACATTGCAAAACTGGGGCACTGAGATGGGAAATCAGGTCATACGTGAATCAGGAACAGCTAGGGAAGCACACGAGCCACAGCTACACATTTCAAGGACATTGTGGGTTATGCCCCACAGTGCTCTAAGCTATGTGAAACTGGTTGAGACAGACTGCTAGGGAGGAAGCAGGGCAAGCCCTAACTACAACTGTTCTCAGTCGCAGTGATGAGGCGTTACTCCTCTGCCCATCTTTAATTTGATAATATTTTGTCACGTATTAAGTTCAGTCCTTTCATGTGAGTTCACAACAGACTGAAGGAAGAGATGAGCTGTTCTGGGCTGTCCCAGTTAAATACACACAGGTAAGAAATAACTTGCTCTTCCCGGGGAGCACAGGCATGAAATGGTTTGTCCCCCACCTAGGGTGGGGAGCTCCCTGGAGTCTGCATCCCCTACTGAAGGATCATCTGCCCTCCTTGGAGTTCAGTGGGATGGGGCTGTCTCTCTCAATTTCACACAGCTTCAAAAAAGCCATTAGTGCCATTTCAAGCCTTCCAAGCTTAAGTAGCCTATAAAATGTCCTACAGGACTCAGCTGAAATTGCTACACACAGAATTGCGTTCACGTCAACACAGTCTCCTCTAGTATTTTTTGACAGCATGATCTACAAGGAAAACAGGACAAATCAGTTCGGTTTTAAAATTAAAATAGTATTTTGCCTCATTATACACACAAACCTGGCAGCAGTCCAAGTTACGTTCAGGATCTTGGAAAGAATGAAAATTACCAAATTTGAAAGACATCCTGAAGTAAAAAGCAAAAAAACTGTAAGAATAACAGGAAGAAGAAATGGAAAAGGGATAAGAGAATGTGACAGTCTTGTAACTTGAATGAAAAATGCAGTTTACTACTGGTTAGCTAAAAATTTTAAATTCCACTCACTCACTGCTTGTATAAAAACAAATACTTGTGAGCCTTCCCTCCACTTCTCTCTCCAAGGAGGTCAGTACTGAGCAGGGGGAGTCACCCAACTGTCAGTATGTATTTCCTAACTGCCTCAAAAATTTCTTCCCCTTCTCTCACAGAACAGACTATACTTCCACACTCCATACAGGAAATGTTCTTGTCAAACAGCTTCTGAACATCACAGGGCAAGCTGCAACATTAGCCACCCTGGTGTGCTCCTGAGCCTCTGAGGCAGCACATATGGCCCTGCAGCTGGGCCAGGCAGGTTTGGCAGGTTGCTCTCCAGAGGCCAGTACAGACCCAGCGTGATCAGCTTGCGTTTCCCATATACTTCACCCACACAGGCTGGCCAGACAACTCCAGGTCATTTCTGAACCCATAAAATATTTGCAAGACTAAGTGTGACCTTGGGGAAATTTCAAAATACAAACCACAATTTTCATCTGACTCTTCCCAAAGATGCAGCAGATAAACAACTCCAGAACTGTTAATAGGTTGTTCCTTATAATTCTGGGCCGTGTCCTGAAACTGCTACAAACATACTGTAGGTCCATCAATTCTCTTCTAGTATCATTTTGCCTTCCTATAAAAAGGCTTAGGTTAGTCAAGCACTGCTGCCAGGTGAGTTAGCTGGGCTGGGAAGATAAAGCAGGAGGGAACTAGATCTAAACATGTTATTCCACTGCTCGGAACCTCTGGGGACAAAAAAAGACAGTATCCTTTTTTTCTCTCTCTGAATATCCTCATAAACATTTTTCCTACAATTTAAGTGTGAGGTGTGTAGCTGAAAACCAATGCTTGCCTTTTGTCCTGGGCTGACTGCAAGTATGGGACCTAACACCTGCTGAACAGTCAATGCAGATTTTAAATTGTGTACTTCATAACAAGTGACAGTTACCTGATGATAAGCATTGCAGACACATGATAGAGGAAATGCTTTCAATGAAGTGAAAGGTATGAACTGGGGTGAAAAAAAACCAATAAAGTAAAATTAATATAACTCACAGTACTGCCCTGCCACCCCCCTACGGCTTTGTCTTGGAGCCCTCATGGGGCTGTGCTACCCCTCACTGTTCCTCAGTGGGTCCACCCGTCCCAGATCAGCTCCAGCAGCCACATCCCCTCAACCCCTAGATCTGCAGGGAATGGAGAGGTGCATTAGTGACAACACACACCCCGACTTGGACAGCCCACTGTCGCACTATGTGTGGTCTTGTAACAGTGGACGGAGCAGAAGGGATCAGATGTTTTGCTTCCTTACCTGTGGTAATGAAACAGCGTCCCCGAGTGACATTACTCTTCAGTCAGGTTCATTCTTACGCACTCCTGTTTTCCACCCAGTTAGCAGCATCTGTCCGGCTAAGGAGCTGTGCACTATTGGGAGAGTTCCCAAAACCCAGCCTTGCAACAGTATTTTAAAGGACAAAAGCTCTAGTTACCTCCAGGAAGCCTTTCAGCCAATAAAATAACAGAACTGGAACTGCTGGTTTAAAAAAATAATAAAATCCACATTTTAACAGGCTACAGGTACAGAGCAGTCAACACAAACTCCAACCAGTCACAACAGGAAAGGACAGTTTTTCTTTTTTCCTTTTTTTTTTTCTTTAAGGGGCTGGGGCATGGAAAATACAGCACACACTAATGAAACAAAATGCAAAAAATACAAAAAAAATAGAAAATAGAAAAAATGTATTTACAAGTGATACATTACTATGATCAGAACGCACAAAGACAACTGCTGCTATAATACATGCACAGGGTCAAGAAGAACTACTAAAAACCTGCAAGGGAGCTATTTGTAAAAAAAAAAAAAAAAAAAGGAAAAAAAAAAGAAAAAAAAAGAAAAAAGTAACAAAAAGAAAAAAAGACACCCCACCCTCTCCCGCCTCAAACTAACAGGGCTGGGTTTAGACTTTCCCCTTCCCTAGTTTGCTACATTGATCAAAACCAAGTATCCCCTCGCATCCATGAGTAGAAGCAGTACAAACACTACACGTGGGTTTAACCGCAGGTTCAGTCGGGGTTGGGGGGGGGGAGAGCAGTAGCTCAGTGTGGATCCATAGACAGGAAAGCCATAGTAAACTGCTCTACATGCTAAAAATTACAGCAAGCCCCTGTCTGCTACATAGCATGATCTTTGCAGGTTTTCCTTTTCATTTATTCATATATATATGTGTGTGTGTGTGTGTATATATATATGTATAAAAATCATGCCCTTTTTCACTGCAACATGACATCTGGGTGGAAATGTTACAACAAATTTTTATATGTATACTGCAAGAAGTCACTCCATGTCTGTGGATTTAATAAGTAACCTCACACCACAGGAAATATTTAATAAATCAAAAAAACCCAATATTGTGACAGAAGACCTTCCGTCTCAGTTCTTTTCAAAACCAAAGTCCAGCAGGAAACTGGTCCCAAGGAACACGAGGGGTTCTCTGAAGAAGCTGCAGTTTGCTTAACTGCTTTTTCTTCTAGTGTTCACAAGTTTTTGAACGACTTCAAGCCGTTTCAGTTTCAAGTCTGTCCCTTCCTCTCTCACCAAGGTCATAGTCTGGTACTAATCCATCCAAGTAAGGAAAAGAGGAATCTGGCTGCAGGTGCACAAAAGGTCCCCAATTCCACATCTGCTGGGAGATGCAGACTCACATGGAGCGCTCTGGGATCTTAGCTATTTTTTTTTCCTTTTCCTCCTTTTAATACAAAGTCCGTTCATACAAGTCCCATAATTGGTACCTTCCCAAGTACCAGCCAGTCCAGCTCTGGGAGACAACAAAGCCACAAGTTAAAGTGAAAAGGACCAAGGCAGAAGTTCAGGTCATGTTCTCTGTTCCATCATACTTCCAGGAAACGGGAGCTGCTGGACTTGGAGTGGAAAGGCTCAGACCACATGCGACGTAGATCACCCTAGGCAGGAAAACAGCAGGACCATACCCTCAGAAACTCTGAAGCCCTTGTAAAAGCCATACGGAATTGCAAACATGTCTTAAAGTAAATCTTTTCTTTGCTTGTTTTTCTAATTACAATGAAGACAGTAAAAAACAAATGCTTTCCCTGACAGGCCAGAACATCTCTCTTTGACAGCAGATCTATCTAAAATGGGCTTCTGATGGGAAGGAGATATTTCTGCAGGCAGGAAATTCTGCCCCTCCTTACACACCGCTCAGAGATGGATACGTGTTTCAACAGCAGCCCCCTAACAGGCAAGGTTACATTTCAAAACTTCAGTTCCAAGCAGGAGACTGCAAAGAGGTAAACAAGGATCTGCCTCTACAATCTCTGTTTGACCTTCGGCACACGTTCTTTCAGAACCAGCTGGGCAACAATAAATTCACTCATTTAATTAAAACAGCATTTAATACTTCAGAATTTGCTTAGTTCATAATTACTGGTACATTAGGTACATTATGTACATAACTTATCCTCTGTTTCAGGAATTCATCTCTCTGTTCCTTAGTCCTCCACACTGGAGATCCACCCCAGCGCAGCAGTACTCAGCTCCAGGCCTGGGCTGGTACGGACACGCATACAGACACTCATGAGAGCTGCTGCCTGGCGGAGGAACACTGAGCTGCTTCCAGCTGGCCCCACAGCCCCCTGCTGCCAACGTCTAATCTTGGCTTACCTTTAAATAGGCCATGGTGAGGAGTGGCAATAAAGTAAATGGTACCAAGTAGAGGAGGGCAGGCTGGGCTGCCCGGTGAATCCGAGAAGCTACTGTTGCAGTTAATAGACCTGTAAAAGATAAAAGCAACTGTGATCTCTTTGAGTTGCATATTAGCGTTCTTGTCATTTCATTCACATGTGGCTCCTTCCCCACCATTATAAGAGCCAGGCTGTGGAAAAGTTACTTACCCCTGCCCCAGTTTCCTTGAATAGATTTAAGACAAAATCAACTTCACTATGAGGCAAAACAGTGTTGAGGCACTTGCTCCAGTTTTGACTCTTGTACTAAGCTACGAATAATTCAAACAAAATGCAGTAAAAGGTGAAGGGGAGAAAGCTGGATGCACCCCACTGAGGTGCTGCCCCCAGTGCTGGTGTCTCCCAAGCTGTCAGTCTGGGGCTCCCAGCCTGAGAAATGGGGCCAAGAAGGAAAGCTGCACACACTAGGAATGATTTCCTGGATACCTGTTCCAAAGGGACCAAAGCAGGAAAGGGGAGGGGGGAGGAAGAAGGCTACGGGTAGGAAATTATCTTCCTTTGTCATCCTTGCATCCAGAAGGACTGCAGGAGGTCAGGACATGCAAGCACACCTCCTGATCAGTCTATTTTTGTTCAGGAGGAGAGGGATGGAATCACGCACAGCATTCCGGTTGTGACTACTTATGCTATATTGTATAAACATCACAGGACCACACGCATTAACAGTGGAATACAGCACAAATTATCTGGATAGATTCTAGATGTACTCTTGCACAGCATAAGCCACCTAGAAACTCCCATGTTTTTCGCATAACCCAGGTACAAGCTATGACACCATCTGTGCTAGCAGAGCAAAGTATAAAAAGTTTTCAACAAAAATATGCTGATTATCTGTTTCATCCTATAAATAAAATACAACAAAAATATTTCAAAGGCGACTGTAGAAGGGCTGTTCTTCCTAGCCCATACCAACAAAGCCCAAAGAGAGGAGGATTAAAAAAGAACATAAGTAAGCGTTCTCTCAAAGCCTCTTTACACTTACTTTCATCATCTTCTAAAAACCTACTACAGTGATCCCCCTTCTGCTCACTAAGCAGCTATCCATATTAAACTAATTACTCACCTACAAAATATCCAATCAGTGTGCAGTGAAAGTAGGAAACCTTCTGCATTCGGCCAGAGATATTCCCTGGCCCAGGGGCACCACAGGAATCACTGTTGGCTTGCTTTTTGTAGTTATCGTACCGCAGGACAAAGCAGAGCAGAAGACCTGGCATCACAATATCGCCGATCCCCAACATAGAGAAGTGGCTGCCTGTGGAACTGAAGAGCAACTGGCATCGGGTTCATGCCCAGGATGCAGATGACGAGCTCCAGGCTCCTCCTCTGCGGTTTTGAGCTTCACTGTGCACATCCCTTCTTTCTACCAACAAGCTTTTACACACCAAAAGTTAAGTGCTGGCCACTGGAGCGTATTCTTCAGTGACCTCCCCCTTCACCCCAGCTCAGTTTCAAACACACCCACTTGGACAGAAATGACATATCGCTCCAAACCAGTTAATTTCTACCAGCAGTATTTAAGAGTTTTTGCTCATAACTCACTCAATGACACAGATCCATCAACTCAGCATTCCAGCCTTCTCTCCTCTGCACACTGACGGGAGGTACCAGCTGATCATTTTACTGAACTGTTTAACACAGACACCACACCTTCATTCCCATGTACACACGTCATCTCTCATACACAACAATAATTCCATTTATGGACTTCTCAGATCTTAGGCCTCATTCAGGCAAAACACACAGAAAACTGTAGTCTCACCAGACTCCACGAAAACAGCCACTTGCCAAACAGATCAATAGCTAAAATTGCCCATTATCTTAAATCAAACATCTTTTTCATGAAAAAAAGCCAATATCACAACTTTTGGTTTTATCACTGCAGATAATCAACTCCTAATCTCTGTAATTTCCGCATCACAACATCTAAAGAAACAAGAATACAAGGAATATGCCAACACAACCTACTGCATAACACCCAATCAGGCCTAGGCATATCTGACTCAAAGCCCAAGACACAATGGAATGCCTGCAGCAGAAAGAGGCGGAAGAGTTGCCCTCCAACACAGCAATGACCTGCGAAGCTACCCTCGCTTAGATCAGCTTCTAACTCCCTTCCTAATCACTTACAGTTATGTAGTAATCAAGACTACTCTGATGTTACAATAAACCTCAGATCTTTTGCTTTTAAGCATTACATCATAAATCCTGCAGTGTCAGTTATTAAACTGTAGAACTTTGGTGTACGTGGAACAGCCTCTCCTGTTGTGACCCAGCCACCTTTTAACCCAATTAGGATGGCATATGCATGCTGCAAGTCAGCAAATGCAGTGTCCATCCTCACTACTAATTCTATAGCTTCACATCATGAAGAGGGAGTGACTACACAGGGAACTAAGCTGACGTTTTCCTACAGAATGACGACTACTAAAAAGTACGGGGGCGGGGAGAACTTTGCTTATATAATATAGTAAAGAACGGCTGATTTTACCTTGGAAACACAAGTTTACCAGGCAGAGACAGACGCGGAACATCTCTACCCACATTTGGTCCCAGGTGAAGTTTCCGGGATAAAACGTCAAGGGGATTATCAGCTGGTTGTGTGGCCACTTTCACCATAACATTGCTGTTAAAGATGTAGGCAGAAAAAAACACCTGCAAAGCAAAGAAATCACCAGAAATGACAAACTGCAATTACACAGCAACTCAAAGCTGCATCTATTTTGGTCTGCTTATTCAAGAACAGAAAGGATACTGTCCAAATTTTCCGCATGCAGATGTTGCGTATAAGTTAATATAAGGCAAAATGTATTCCAAAATTCAGATAAAGTATTTTACACTGTTAATTCTCAAGAATATCTGGAATATGCTTTCTGATAGGATATTGATCAACAGAGAGAGATCCTTTGGCAAAAGATTTGTCCAGACCACACGCAGGCAGCCCAGGACTATGCAGGCAGGTAAGAGGATACTGAAAACACAAGAAAGCTTGAAAGCAGAGAAAGGGTAAGCGCAGTACTAACCCATAATGGAGCAGTGCAACACCTGATTCAAATAGGCTTTTATGGTACAGCTCATCGCCCTGGGAAACCAACTGGCTGCAAGAATTGCTAGCACGTGTGCCCTGGATCAGTGCTCAGTGTTACTCAAAGGTAAAACAAAATCCTTCCACGATTACAGAATACATTCAGTCAGGTTTCTTGTAAAAGCATGGCGAGATTTTATGCCAACCTTACTGGCTGCACATCAGTTCACATTCCTGCCCTGAGGATTTCACTGCTAATCCAAAATTGGCCAGTGTGGACTGTGCAAGCACGGAAAAGGCTCCACGTCTACTTGGAAATGCTTGTTCCGGTTGGCCTTCAGCCAGGCTTTTTTCGTAAATAACATGCCAAAGTTGAAATATTCTAATCGTGTTTCTGCTTTTGTCAACTAAATAGCTAGGAAATAATTCTGTATCCTGACTTGAACATTTCGGAATGGAGCTAGGAAGCTGATCTTCTGGCTTTGCCAGATTTCATCATCTTCATACTAGAACATTTCATGTAAAAATGGCCCAATGCCACTTACAAATCCAAAGGATAAAAACAGTTTTAGCAAAACCAAACAAAACACTTACCCAAAAGACATCATAAATTAGTAACCCAGAGAGCAGCAAGCAGGAAACCTTCAGGCTCGGCAGCCGAACAAAGGCTATCATTGCAACACACAGGCCCATAGCCAGAGCTACAAAATGCAAGCATATAGTTAGTTCATTAAAAATAGCAAAACAAAACAAATCCCCCTCAAACCTCTACCTCCCTTCCAAACACCCCAAAGAAGTCTCTGTTTGCACTTGGGCAGGCACTAGATGACTGCCTGCTGTTTCCAGATAGCAAAATTCTTAATTCAGAAACACATTCACTAGCCAACTGCAATCCAGTGCCCATGGAAGCAGAAATGCCTTTGCACACACAACTGCCACTGCCCACCAGAAAGACTGTTTTCACATCTCCTCGAGACTATCTCCACATAAAACACTGACCGCCCAGTTAAGAACGGCAACAACAAAACAGCTTTGAACTCTGTGTGTCAAACACAAACATCTTATGTTGCACTAAAGGGAAAGTTTCTAGTATATGTATAAAGTAAATAAAATCCATGACTCTTTATATTCAGAAATAGCAGAGTTGTGTCATGTCAGAACACAATATGACAAAAACCCACTCAAACCAACCTTCTGCTTGGGCAAGATCACGCAAGACTGCCCAAACACGATGAAATATTACTGGTCAGATATACAAGGATTTCCCAATAACAAAAAACTATATGAAAGCCTACCTACCAACAAGGAAAAAATATGGACAAGTCTTTTCCTAACCCCTCTCCCCAGGGAGCATTTTCAGCCAGATCAACAAGCTGAACAACATGCCACAGTTCAGATGTTAGTTATGTTCTAAGGGCACAAAACTAAGATGTTACACTAAAAAGAAGAGTCCAGTCTTCACATTTGTGCGATTTCTTGCTTCTGTAAGCAAATCCTCAGCTACCAAAGATACTTGGCTGACAATGTGATATAGTTCAACAAGTTATACACAAATTCATTAAGAGAGACTAAAAAAAATAAAATTAAAAAAACCCCAAAACTTTAAAAGCAAATCAACTTTCACCCATGAAATCAGTGTATTTACAAGGAATGATGGAGTCTCACTGAGTCCAGATTTCACTTAAGTATGCAGACATTTGTAAACAAAATGTATTTGTCTGACAGGATCCAGGATTTATAATGAAGTTATAATCTGTTTTGACCAACAGAAATCACAGGGAAAATGGATTAATTACGTACACGCCCACCCACAGTTCCACTTGACGTGGTCAGAATTTACAAGCTAACTTCTGATACTCCCACTACAATTACTCAACTGCAGAACTACCTTACACTTGCATTTTACCTGAAAGATGCGGAGTTCTTTCCTCAAAACACTCAGGAGACATTTCCATACAGACTGAGGGGAGGATGGTGCCAACAACCACCTGCCAGCGTGGTTGCTCATAGGGCCCTGCGGCTGCATCCCTCTGAGGACTTTGCCAAACCCACCTGATCTCCCAAGAACTGACAGGCCCAGAAGTGCACCAAGTATCAGGGCTGCCAGTTTTAACAAAGTAATGAGATTACTCAGATAAAAATGTACCCTAAATCATGCTGCGTAGTTGTAACTAGCTATAAAATGTAAGCAAATTATTGAGGTTCAAAGAATATGACACAGTAAAGCAGCAAGAAAAAGAAATGCATTCCATACAGCCTTCACTTACAGTCTTCTCTGGCAGAAGAGCAAATACATGGGAACAATCTGTCTTAAGTGAAAGAGTTTTCTCTAAAGCCAATGTTAAAAATGGTTCATGCAAGCCTATATTTAGGAGAGGATTTCCAGGTTATAATTAACTAGAAGTGCGAATACTTTAACCAGCATGGAATTTCTATTTGTTCATACTGTTTCTCTATCAGATATCAACACAGGCACATGCACAAGACATCAAACTAAGCAACTGCTGGGTAGAAAAGGAGGTGGAACAGAGTTCTTTAGATGACAGGGAAATGCACATGGTAATAATTATGCAATTTTCAACCTGCTTTAAGAAATGTTGGTAAATTTAAAAAAACAGAAGGGAAGCAAGAATGGCCGAGAGCAAGTACAAGTGAAACAGGCCAAAGCATAGCCAAAGCACCGAGCAGCCTCTCAAGGAGGAGGCTGCCTTTGCCAGTGAAGTCCAGGAATTGTATAAGACACAGTCATCTATATCCACACTGACAGATGGTGTCGACACTCTCAGTAAGTCAGATCTCTACTGACATATACCCTAAAAGGTTAAAAATTAAAAAAAAAAAAAAAAAAAAAAAGGTGCTGGCTTACAGATCAGCAAGGGCTCCACTTGCAGATATTCCCAAGCAGTGCTTAAGTGCCCATATTTCCCTCCAAATCAGACTCATCAGAGTCTCAAGTGTTCAGTTACAGAGAAGCAAAGGATAAAGGCACAGATGATATGATCCCACTTGCAGCAGCAGAATATGAAGAGACCTTCAAAGCCAACTAGATGCCTGCCAGCTTCACCCATCTCACCTTGCTAACTGGCAAGCATCGAAGAGATCAAAGACAGCCAGCTACTGAACCAAAATTCAACAAGATGCACAGCAAAAATTAACCAGATTAAGATCAAGTTTTGATTCATAAACAACCACTGCCTCCACACATCTTTTACTTAAGCTGGCAATCTGCCCCACACCATACAGGCACAGAGTCCTTGGAAGCTTTCATAAACCAGAAAAAAGGTGTCAAACAATTCCCTGGCATGTTCCTGAGAGCAATTGTTCTCAGAAAGTCTACCACACAGTATTACAACTCACAAGCCTAATGGCAAAAATATTAGCAAATTTCACCAATCATCACCAGGTGACTGGATGTGTCAGAACAGACACAAAACAATGGTAAAATCCCTTAATTATCATACTCACCATCCATAAGGAGCCAGTGGCCAGTCAGGACCCAGATGAGAACAAGCATCACAGACAGAGAAAATGAGAGCAACTCAGCAGCAGTGAAACGCCCACAGCAGCCAAAGGAAATCCTAGGAACAACATAAACATTAGCTAGAAGACTTTATGTTTCCATTTAAAGAACAGAAAATGGATGCTGTTGGAACAAAGCTCAGCTGCTGCTGAAAGATGCCAAGAACAACTGAAAGGAAGTTCCTTTGCCACAAATAGGTACCAACAGAGCAACAAAATAAAAGCTTTCCTCACATTCAAATAACGTGTGTAAAGCCTGAACTAGAGATGGATAAAATCCTGGCACCACTCTTGAAACTGTCACCATGAAAGTTATTTCCTGGTGTCGTCTGAGAGTGTGCTTTTTGTAACATGATCTCCAGCCGCGAGGTAAAAAAAAAAAAAAAAATCAGCTTCCAAATACAACACTAACAACTAATTGTTATTGGTTTAACTACAGTCTCTGAAAGAAACTCCACATCCCAACCTTAACAAGCACTAAAATCCAATACCAAACCCCAAAACCTGAAATCTCTGACAAAATAAGCCAAACTTTCTTAAAACCCACTGTTGAGCAGCCTGGTGCCCTGCAACAGTACCGTGTTTCTCAGGCTGGCCAGCCTGTGTGGCTTGCAGAAATTGGGTTTCCTAATTTCAAAGTGGACATGATGGTGGTACGAATTATATGCACAAACATGAGCCTGAAAGCCTGGAAATTGTAACAAAAAACCCCATTAAAGAATTCTCATTAAAAGAAATCAATACACCATACAACAGGAGGAGCAAAAGATCTTCTCAAGTTCTTACTTGTTTTGAGGTGAACAAGGCCGTGTTAAGTACTGGCACATCGGGAGCAAAAGGAAAGCAAAAGCTATTGTTGCAAGGACTAGAAAAAGAACAAAAGGTAATATTAGTACATTCAGACCTAATTTCTACTACACACAAACAAGCTTCTCCAATTTGTAAAAGCTCTTGCAACAATGTCCTGTTCTCATATGCTGCAGCATTATTAAAGCAAGAGCAGCTATAGGCTCCAAGGTTTCTGCAGAACTTCTATTATCAGTCTGCTTTTCAAACAGTCTACAACTATTCCAAGTAAAAAAAAAATTGAAAAACTTGCTACAAATTGGTTGTCAGATACTTTTAAAATTCTTCAACATACTAGACACACTAATTCAGCATAGTAAAGGGCTTTTCCCCACTTTCTAGCTCAGTCAGTTTTTCACTTCATCTCTCCCAAAATCCTTTATTAACTACTGGAACACGGCAAGGTATAAAGTAAGTTATAACCAGTAGCTGGCAACTTAAATTTGTTAAATAGAGTGGTTTAAATTTTTGAAAACAGGAGAATAAAAGTATATAATTTCCAAATAGACTACTTTGCACAAACAATTTCTTTTTTATTAAGTGTACTTAACCCACCCACAGAGTTGTAAAAACATTCAGTAACTGCTGGTATTTATAATCACTTTTACTTCCATTTTTTATAAAACTAACAGCACTGAATTAGTACTAAGGATTGTTTAAAAGGCAGAAGAGCAAGTGCGTAGAGACAGAGGGATGTCAGCAACACGCATCCAAAACTGCAGAAGAACAAACAGAAATGAAAACTGAAGAGTCACTTGACATCTTCTGCATGCTACAAATCAAATCCTTGTGCTGTCCTCCACTCATTCTGCAGCACATTCAGGCAGTGGTTGCTGGGTTTTAAAAGGAATTTTTTTTTCCTCTTCTCAAAGATGGTGGGAAGGAATCAAACATTCTGATTAGTATACAGCTTAAGCCAACTGGGAAAAAAAAAAGTTGGTTTGGTCAAACCATATCTTTCCACCTCTCAATTCTGCTTCTTCTTGAGGGAAGAAGATTTAAAGAAAGATCAATTAATTTAAAAACCCCACAATTCTTAAAAGCATGTGTATGTAAACATCACCATGGAAGCTCACAGTTCTATCAACGTTTTGGAGAGAAGGGAAAAAAGGCAGAATGGGTAGGGAAAAATGAAGAGTGTAACAACTCAGCTGAAGAAGGAACCTTTCCTAAAGCATGTGGCAGAGAATGAAAATGATGCCCCTGCTGCACCAACTCTCTGCCAGTCCTGCTCCCTACTCTGCCTCCACCCCAGCAGATTGACTCACCCTCACCCAGACTGACCCTCTTTGCCCTTATAATCTCTACTTTCTGTTCCTCCCCTCCAGCTCTGCTCAGCAGGGGACTGAGAGCCTCCTGTCCAGGCATCCCCAGCCACACCGCTGCCACCCCAGAACAGGGCTCATTCAGAAAGCCTAAGACTTAAAATGCAACCACACTAATACGCAGTGCCCACGAGGTATCCATTCTCAATCCTGCTCCTGACTGTCTGGGCTTCCAGTCCTAGCTCTTCTCCTCCCCTGCTCTCAACAGCTATTACGCTGTGGGCACTCCCTTGGCTCAGCCCCTGTCTGCAGGCACATGCCAGCTCTTCAGCTCTGCCCTCTGCTCAGCAGCTGGTCCTGGCTGTGGGCTGTCTGCTGTACTCATCCCTGCTCCTGACTCTTCCCTGAAAGGCAAATCTTTGCAAGAGGAAAATGTAAGAGAGACTTAAGAAACAAAATAATATTTGTCACTTTATTAATAGCTACAGAGACATGAAAATGCAGCTGTGAAACCTCATGAGGTTTTTTTCAAATGTACCTTGGCATGTATTTGTGTTATAATTCTTAACATAGTATTTAATTACACCAATGCTTTCTGTTTTATTGCATTTCTTATAAAGAAAAGAAAATCTACTCACCTGCTGTGCATATTGTAAAGACAACTTGAACTGAATCAAAGAAGAAGAACATAACTAGAAGAGACACAGATGCTCCAATCGGCAGGAACAACGCTTGGGTCGAATCAATGGTTTGAATACCTGCAGAAGAAAGCAACATTTAACTTGGGCTATTGCTTACCACACACAAACTGACAGCCTGGCCTCACTGACACAACTACAGACAAGGACAATATATTTGATTTCAGTACTGGTGCAACAGATGTCTACTCAAACCACCAGTCTTTGTGCACTGCCGTGAGCCAGCGCAGCAGTCAGTGCCAAAACACCCCAGCCAAACAGCCCAAGACGCAGTGGCTGGGTGAGCACTGCAAGAGCCCTGCTTTGCAGGGTCTAAGCTGAAAGATGATGTACGATTTTTTGTTTCTGCCATAGACAGAATGAAGAATAGGTTTAATAAATTAACATTATTTAGGGATTATATAGCAATTACATATTTGCCTCTACACTGAGCAACACAAAGGTGTTCAGCAGCACAGCTCATCTTTGTTCAAGTTCTCGGCAGGAGGCCAGGGGCCCGACCGCCAGCAGAGCTGCAGACAGTGTTAGCTGACCCAGCCCATGCACAGGGTGCCACAGCTTCAAATTCCACCTGGGTGAAGGCCATCAGGCACTTAAATTCTATCACTGATTGCCAACAGCAGATAACATTAAGCAAACAAACAAAAAAACCAGCCAAAGTCATTTACCTGCTTACAAAACCACCAATTCAAGAGCTCAGCCTGGCACTATAATCAACTTTTATGCTAAAAAACCAAGAAAAATTCATGCTCACATTTTATAGCTGAAAGCAATTTTAAAGAGTGCAGCAATACTCAAGTACTTTTATTCTGATTATTTCCCCCACCTCAATGACACAGTGTGACTACTAGAGATACGAGTACTGGGACAGGACTTTTTTTTTTTTAACACAGGCTTTTAGAATTACTACCAAAATTGAGACTATTAGACTCTGTATCCCCACAGATTATAATACTTAACCAGTCTCTGTAACTGCATTTATATGTGGAGGGGAGGGGAAGGCTGTGTGGCTGTGTAAAAGAAGCCATAAGTAGTAAACAAATTCAAAATATAAGACATGCTTGTATAGCATTAAAATAGCAGCCAATATCTGAAGTAGTCACTTGATAAGAAGTATCTAAAAACGTCTGTAATGAAACATAATGAAACATTTGATAGGAATAGTTGGACTCGATGATCCGATGGGTCTCTTCCGACCTGGTGATTCTATGATTCTATAAATTCAAGACTCAGACCTACATGAGATCTAAAACCACTTTAACATCACTGTGTTACCCGAAAATAATTACACACTGAGGCAGTGTTTTACCAGTCCCAGGATCTTAAGGATAAGCCTTTAAGTTATCAAGCTGATATACGGTGCATATGTATGTAGGCACGTATACACAGACATATACATACAAGTATATACACACACATTATTTATGTGTGCATGTATGAGAATGTGTTGATTATATTTTATTCTGTGGGAGAATGACAAGTTGTCCGAATAATGGGTTATCTACCCCACTCATAACTACCAACATACCTGAGCACATCAAAAAATCTCAACCACATGTGAAATACACTCATTACATTGTGTATCTGTCCTAAGTATTTAACCATCTTCCTAACAAAGAAGCAAGCCACACCACTTGCATGTGCTGTACTAGTTACTAGCTCAGGGCACGGGTCTATTCTCCTTAAACGTAAGCAACAAAATAAATTCTAAAAATAATAAGCAGATCCCCTCAGTTACTTGAGATTTCTGTAATACCAAGGTACGGCACAAAAGGGCAAAGTACAATGTAGATAGTTCACTGGCAACAATGTGAAGACACAGTAGTTCCTATGTTCTGTTCTGTGATTTAGATCTAGTTCCTTCTGCTTTGAGAAAGAGCATTTATTCACATGCCCTTCAGCTTCCCAAGGGAAAAAAAACAAGCAGAAGAAAAACCCAACAATGACATGCTACAAACCACCTTGGCATACAGGAATTAGTGCCTGCAGTGTTAAATGGCAAAGTTCTTAGCTTAATTTCTGATCATTTTGACAGCAAATCTCCTTAATGTGCTTATCCTCAAGCCCCAGATTCTCTTCTCTTACTTCCCAGATGTCAAAAGCCTCAACTGTTCATTGCTGAACCACCAAGCACAGCAACCTCTTTGCTCTATGTAGTCAACAGAGACAGTGCTCTAACTACTATGTGAATTCCAAATGCCTACATTAAAAAAGGGGGAGGGGCGGGGGGAGGGGGCAAAAAAGGCAAGAGACATATACAACATAGTATATGTTATTTGAAATTTTTTAAGCTACATTCCTTGTTTTAAACAAAGCAACCTTAGCATTCAGGGGTTTGTGTGCAGGTCTGCTCACTCATCTCACTCCTGTCTTCTGACCTTGCTGAAGCTGTTCAATTCTAGAGCCTATTCTCAGAATACACCCAAATAAACTCCCAGAAGTTAAATGCATTTGTGAATTTCCAGCACATGCTGGGAATACAATGCATTCTACTCTAACAGTTCACATATGTATTTTTCCCTGCAAAACAGTGCATCTCAAATGGCCAAGCTGTTTGGAATCTATAGATTACAGAGGGGGTGATCACCTTGCAGGAGCTGTCATGTTAATCGCACTCCAAACAGATCGTGTTTGTCGTCCATTACAGATGAGTTGCCCAAAGCAATGAAAACTCAGTATTTCAATTTCTCTACTGATAAAGCTGAATCATCCTTATGGACCTGTGAGCACACCACCAGATCTCTCATTGCTTACAGATGGGTTAATACATCATAGCGATAAACTCCAGACCAAAAGGAATTATATTCCATTCCCATAAATGCCTGTGGTTTTTTTTTCCTTAAAAAAAAGCAAAGCTGTTTCCATTCCCAGTAAAACCTAACAAATTGTGCAGCACACAATTTCCATGCATTATGGAAGTGTTACACCGATGTTTTAAAATTCAGCTTCCGTGAACTAGACAGCGGTTTCAGTGCACAGCAAGATGGGAAGTGCTGAGAGAAAACAGTTCCATCGTAACAGATGAATCCAAAACACGCATAGCTGAAACACGGGGAAGGGTAAAGCAAAAGGAGATGCAGCACACTGAAGGGAGGAAAGAAAGATAAGGGGTAAAGCTAACCCTTACTGTTATTGGTGCCGTTGCCATTAAAAGACCCAGATGTGCTGCTATTGTCCTTCTCTTTGTCTTGATTCTCAAAGTCCATGTTAAGAGACCTGCAGGAAACAAAGCAAACTTAACAGACAAGTTTCAAACTCCTATTTGTGCTCATAAACAATGTTTCCCCTAAACTCATTCAAGCCTCCTAAAATGAGGCAAATTTGATTTTTTGAAGATTCACACTTATCCTGGAGCAGTTCTCAGACACTTTGCTGGAGTTGCACGCTGACAGTATTCCCACTTCTCTATCAAGCTGTTACTCACGCCCAAGTAAATAGCACTGGGATTCAGGAATCTCCCTTTTACCAGATTTATTTGCAATCACAATAAGGACACGCTAAATTGACCAACATTGAGACCTTCTACACAAAACTCTACTATCAGTAACATCACATTCCTTTTTCTCTTGACCACCCTTTCAGACCCTCCGAAATACAATTTTATGTAACTGTCTTCATGGACTACCTTTGAAGTTCTCATATATGCTTGTAACTCAACATACATCTTTCAGAAACACCACTAGCTACTTTTTCTTCCTTTTCCATTTATTTTTCGAAGCAAGAAATATTTCATTTACATTATCCATCAATCTGACAAAGATTCAATGAAACAAAAAGCATAAACTGCACTCAGACACTCATCATATTTTCATTTGAAAAGTTCTGTAGAGCTAAGCAAAAATCTTACCTGAAACTACCGTAGACTATGAGGAGAATAGAAATCAGGAAAGTAGACACTTGACTGGAGTCCACAAGTGAATATGCCCTGTAATTGGGAAAAAGAAGGCAGGTATGTCATTGTGCATGCCCATTTCTCCACTGTCATTTGCTGATTATTTATAATACAAGTAGAGAATTAGATGACAACTCTTTATGGTAGCTATTTCTAAAAGTTCTCCTGTCATCTAGGAATATAAAACCTGTAGCTTGTAAATTAACTTTTTATATTCAAGACTGTAGCACGTAAGATCTGTACAACAATCAAATTAAGAACTCGGAATCCTTATAGCAATTTGTTCTGAAAACGCCACATTCAGACTTTTTTTCCTCAAACATATTAAAACTGCTTCAATTTCAGTTCATGAAAACTTGCAGGTAAATAATGCTCGCCTGTCTTCTGTAGACTTCTTGACTGGTAACAGTTATGTTGCAATATGGTAGTCAAGGTTCACTTAGTCCGGGGGAAAAATACAAACACAAAGCTGCAACATGCCTTCATTAAACCACACGCAACTACTTCCCCAGAAAATCTTGCAGACCACGTGACACAGGATTCCCCACAGAAACTGCAGCAGAAGTGGAAATCCAAGCACTAGTGAGATTAATTGCTTCATACAACACATCTTTCCGTTTAAAGCACCGAAATATAAGTATTACTATTTGCCAATGTTTTTTCCTATCCTTGACAGGGCAAAGACTGCCCTGCAGCTTACACTGAAACTCCTTTTCAACTGGACAATGGGACAGAGGAGCCTTGGCAACTCTCCTGCTGACTGCCAGGAGAATATATATATATATACATATATATATTTAATTCCAGTCATGTTTGACCTTTAGTTTTCAGGATGTGGAACAGAGATCTTAAAAGCACCCATGAAGATCAATATCCTGAATTGCAAATACATGCACTATGTAACTAAGCACTTACAATGCTGTTGAGATTATACACAATACAGTTCATTGCATACTATTTTTAGTCAATGATTACAGCTAAGCAGACACTGAGAAGAAACGGCTTAAGGATGAGCATAGTTTTATGCCCTGTTCCCAGCTTTGATTCCAGGGAGAAGCATTCCCTCACCCAACCTTGAATAAAGGGAAAGGGAAACTTCGAGTCCTGTTTGGATTTGGGAACAAACAGTGGAATTTATCAATTAAAAGAAACTTCAGGAACTCTGAATTCATAAGAAAAGCAAAATAATTGAGTAGAATTTCAGCTGCAATTAAACATGTCCAGGGTTATCCACTAAACTTTATTAACTGATGTTCATCAAATTTTACCTCCATAAATTGGCAAGCACTTTTGAGAGAAACAACGTTTTTTTATATAATTCATCATTCAGCAGCAATTTCGGAAGTTATGATAATTAAAATGCCCTCTAATCATAATTACTAAATACTAGTCAAAACAAGGCTGTAAACGTTAGAAAGATTTATATAACAGATAAAATAAGGATGATGTGTGGATCAGCCCCATGCATAATCCATTAAGTTTTGTATTAAAAGCTGAGGGCCCTTTTGGTACAGTGAAAGAAATGGAATCCATGCAGACTCATTCCAAAGGTTGATCTAAATCACCCTAACCCTGCTGGCTGGCTGCAGCTGTGACTGGGACACTATCCTGCACAAAGAAGCGCTGCAGCGTCATTACAAACTCATCACAGACCAGTGATGCTTTCCAACTTCTCCACACAGAGATCTTCTAGCGGGACATCCTAAAAACCCGACACTGGTACCACGATTATGGTCTGGGAAAACTTCCGCTCACTGACACGCCAGCCAACAGGGCCAGGGAGATACAGTCACACTTCCCTTCTCCTGGAGGCAGTTGTTAAAAAAAGCAATGCAAAACACACACCAGGACGGCCAATCTCCGAGTAACCATACAGCAAGAGTCAAGCAAGCAGCTTGGACATGTCCAGATTAAAAGTTTCCAAAACAAGTAGCCCACAAGCAAACTTAAAGAATAACTATATAATGCTGAAGTGAATTTCACCATAATAAACCTCTGCATCTTTTTAACATCTAATTTCCCTGCTTCATATATGGTATCACAAAAACCTGAGAACGGAAATGCTTCCCAAACTCTGAATCTCTCGGCAGTTCACCGAGAGACCAGAAACCTTGATGCCAAACATACACTTTCTAATGCATTAATCTAGACTAGCAATACTAGGCAAATGACAGCATCACATGAAAGAATCAAGAGGTAAGATTATTTCAAAGTTTCTACTATTATTAAAAATGCCAGACAGTGGTCTGCAAACTCATTCTATGCACAGTCTTCCTTTGATTTAAATACTCATTTTAGAAGTGATTCTTATCACTTACTATATGACAATCCATGAATAAATCATCTTTATTCTTCATTCTCATTGTGAAAATACCAAATGAGGCCACGCTAAAGACTGTTGTCTTTCGAAGGACTGACCTTCATGCAGTTCATCTGCATGACACATTACAAGAACAACTAGTAACCACTTTCTGAACTCCAGTACACGTGCAGAACACTGCTCCAAGTACAGAAGCACCATCAGTTTTCCCAGGGAAGTACTTTTTTTAAGATTCTTATACTACCACACCTGAAATTCAGTGTCCACATAAGGAAGTTGGTTAAGAAGTTAAGCTGTTTAAGCAGGCTGCCAGACAGATTCTTGCTAACTCAGTTAGGTAACAAATAACTATTTATAGTTATTAGACTATAATACTACACCCATAAATTACATCCAAGTACTTTATAAACTAGACACACCGATGTCTTACTTTTCCCTGTAAACTCCTTTCCCCAGCCAGTGCTGAGATAAATTCCCAAACACCTTCTCAACAACTCAGGATCTCACTCTGACCCTGCATCTTTACAGGGCCAAGATCAATTTTAGCAAATTTTTTGCCCTTAGGCATCTATATCTGGCAGCTCCACAGGCAAGTGCTTACCACACAGAGCCTGCGAAGGCATGCCAGGACAGAGACACAACAGGCACTGTTCTATAACACACTCTGTGTGACAGCCCCACAGCCATACAGGGAAAGCATTGTCTGGACAACAATCCAGGCAGCGAGCTCTCCAGCCTGGCACAGACTGCTCCATAGGCCTTTACCTACCAAACAATTTCAGGGATACCCAGCCACTGCAACACACCACCATTTCTACCCGTCCCAAACAGCAGCACTGTGAAATACCAGCTACAGCTGGCATTCAGGGCAGCACTCTCCCTTCTTCTGGGAAAAATGAGCATCTTGTATATTCCCAAGGGAACACAGACCTACTTCCTTCCCAGCTACACAAGACAGTAATCAGCTAATAAAAGCTGCAAAAACAGTACTAGCATTACCTTAGATACTTGCAAGCTCTTTCCTCTGTACCAGCAGTTACAGCTCAAGTGTACTCTGTAGCCCCAAGTCCAAGCTCACCTGTCTGTGTGAACATTCACCCCACAGCGTCTCCATCATCTGCCTGCTTAGAATTTCTTTAAAACCCCTCTCTTATAGCACTTCTGTTTTCCTTTTATGGACTTCTAAATTTCTCTGGTTTTGTTATTTCTTTTGCACTTCCACTCAGGAACATCGATCACTGAATGCAAGCACTGTTTTTCATGTTTCTGCTTTTCCTTATCACCAGATAGTATGCAGCATCTCAGCAGACCCTCCAAGACAGGAGGAGTCCGGCAAAGCCTGGTATCTCTTTCTGCACTACATGTTGAGCAGTAAGTATCTGTGCCTCGTTTTGTTCAGTCAAGACCTAGAGACTGACAGGACTAGGAGGCACATGCACCTACCAACAAGAGCACACAGCACTACCCTCTGCATAACGGACCTGTTGTGAGCCAGCCCGAAATGACCACAAGCCAACACTGCAGTCAAACAGCAGCTTCTCGCCTTTTGCCATCACCTATTCTTTTTTCCATCCCGTCTCAGCATCATTTGCAACGCTACATGGAAAACTAGATCAGGGACCCTGACTGCTTGAATAATGACAGAGAACAAATGGGAAGGTTTTTTAATTGATTTGATTCCTCATCTGGCATGTTTCTAGACATAAAATCAAAGAAGAAAGATTTCACTGGCAGCACTGCCTTAAGTAGCCCAAAATTATTGCCTCAAAGATCAGGGAAATTTTATGTAATTGAAATAAAAGCCTCTTCCTGTTCGCACAAGATACCTACTAAGTGTATGCTCAAAGAAATTCAGCCTTCCAACACTTCAATAGCAAATATCACTCCCCTGACTTCCAGGTACAAGGGAAATTACTGTGAAAAAAAGTGCCAAGGGGGTAACAAGAAGCCTGTGCACTCAAGTTTCCACAGCAATGCACACTAAGAGCCTTGGACATGAGCCATTCCCATACAAAAGCTGTTATAACACAGCAAGATAAAATTGCCCCGCATTTACTATACATGTACCAGAATACTAACAATGGAGCAACAAACAGATCACATCAAGCTGAAAAGTGCCATAGCCAAACTAACTTCACTAGAGTTCACATGAAGAGAGATGACTGAATTTCAATCTGTTTTTTTCAATTTATTTTTTCTTTATTAGTGATCATAACATCCAAGCACTTTCAAGATTAAGGAAAATAAAACTATTAAAGAAGGTAACCATACTAGATAGGTCAGAGCAACGATGTGTTAAAAGGGAAGTCTTTCACTTTGTTCCATGGGACTAAATCTACACTTTGACATCTGACACAGAATTCCAGAAATTCCCGCTGACAGGAACGTAAGGATATCATTCAATTCACCAAATTTATAATTTGAGCCTTTACTCTGGAAAGGCAAATCACGGGTCATGACAGACATGTACCTCACCTGTTACTTAAAACACTCATTGGCAAAATGAGAAGACTCTTCTGGACATCTAACGTAAGTCTTTCTGACTACAATTTTAGTCTGGATTTTTTCTCCTACACAAAAGTCCCTCAGAACTCATGGCAAGCTTCCCATACCAGACACAACTCGGGTAAACTGTATCCATATGTGAATCCACCTGCATATTTCACTTCCTAAAAGATGTGGCTGATTGAGAAGGGATCACTCAAAACTTCAAATATACTTCAGCCCACACTAAAAGCCACGACTATTTATTCAACCAATACAGTACTCTTTATCTACACTTAAAATACTGGTTTTGTTATCAAATGCCCACTGTCTGCTCTCAAGGTAGGTGACAATAATCTGTGCCCATCAAAACATGCATTCCACTTCCTCGATTTCCATTCTCTTAAAGAAAATTCCTTGGACACGGAGACAGGCATTGCAAATGACAATGAAGCACCTCCTCCTCTGCCCAATCATTTGTCATCCATGTTCAGAACTTGCTGATGCTGCACTCAGTCCCATCTTAGCAGACAGCTCTTTCAAAGGGAACCAGAAAAAAGAACAAACACCAAAACACCAACAAACAACTTTTGATGGAAATTTGTGGTTAAGTGACAAAATCAAGGATGGAAGAAATTCCTGCCTCCCCCTCTACCAAGCTATTTAATATGTTAATTATATCAGTGATAGCTATAGCAACAGAATAACAGAAAGTCAAGAAATACTAGTTGGTAAATGCAAGACAAGTTGAAAAATATTTTGCAAATCCCTTCCTAGCTCCACCCATCAGCTGCAGGTGGAAACTCCGCACTGCTGCGACAGCACTAGGTATCAATCTTCTCTTCATCACACAAGAGCATGCTGCTCACAAGGAAAACAATTTCTTGAGTCTACTTATCTCTGATATTTTCCAAGCATTCTATTACCTACTGTATTCCTTCAAAGAAGCATGAGAAAATACAGTGACTGGGCTGTAGGGCTAATCTATTACTAAGAGCAGTTCATTTTTGATGTTACAGTGGAAGGCATTTGTGAACTATCACTGTAGCATCATTTATTAAGATGAGCAAATCAACCCAAGGACTTTAGTGCACAGCCCCAGGGCACATAAAAGAACAGTCATGTACATGAAGACCAATTATTGTTAATTGTGCAAATATTCATTCTCCTTGGGGGGCAGACTCATTCCATAGGTAAAACCAATACTACATCTTTCCTTCACAGGATTCCAGGTCAAGGGTATAAGTAAAAAACATCTTTCAACTGCCTTACACGTGCAAGACATATACGTATTTAAGAGCCTCCATTAGGCTTGATGCCAAACCAAAGTTAAATCTGAGAGTACCAGTTAAAGGTATAATTATAAGCGTGAAGTCATGGCACCCACAGCTGTAAACATGTCTCAACGCTGTTCCATTCTTTAGTGTGATTCATAGGAAAAACAAGCAAATTGCTATGGCTGCACTTATGTTAAAGAAATAGCTAGTTTTCTGAAGTAAATCTACAATTTCATCTTATTGTCACATGCAGATATGGTCTGCTAAGTCAGAGTAACTTAGGGAAACAGGCATCATACCACTGAAGAACTTAAAGCAAGTCTGAAGTGAAGGAAAGAGCAATTCAAGACGTCCCACTAACCCCACATTTTCCTACACAGACTCAGCTGGGGCTCAGGCAGGAATTTCAAAGCTGTAACCGGAGAAAAATTCTGCTGTTCATCAAACACAGGTGCAGAATATTTGCACACCATTAGAAACTTTTTTTTTTAAAACTCATCCAACTAAAACCCAATTCTCTCTCTTCCACCCCGTCCAGAAAGTTTCTTTCCTAAAACTTTCACCCCAAAGGAACTGCTAGGAGAAAACACTCCTCAGAGCTCCCCTTTGAGAGGAAGCTGAAGGATATAGCCAGTAAGGCAACAGGAGAGATAATCTTGCAAAAAACCCAATTTCTGTTAAAAACATTACCTGAGCTGCCCTTTTCACCTGACTGTTTGCCAACAGAACAAATAATTACACATTTTTCAAAGTTTAAGAATTACGGTAACTGGAAGATCTCCAGAGTGCACACTCAGCTTGGAACACTCACTTCCCGCAGGAACGGGATCACAGCTTCCAGTCTCGGCACAGAAGCAAGAATACCTTACTCATTCAAAGGATTACCATTTCCAGCCAATGCAAATCAGTATCGCGGTGCTTTGGAAGCATTCTCAGCTCCTGCCCTCCACACTGCTCTGGTGGAATCACACTGAACAGGACACTTGGAAGCAAAATTTAAAATCAGTGGTTAATGGAGAAAAACTACATCTTAAAAAAAGTTGTACTAGACACACATCCAATTTTTATGTATCCAGAACAAAAATAAACATCAAAAAATATGATGAATGTCCTTGACATTGCTGCAAGAGACAATACAAGCATTTTATTTCATACTGTCCATTTACAGGCTGCATGGGGGCCTGGATACATAACTTTCCACTTTTAACCTACACACAGCAATAAATTTCCTTTTTTGAGGTCAAGTGTTTGATTGAGGAGGGTTGGTTGGGGTTTTGCTCTAAAAGAGCAAAAAAAGACCTGGGAATCTCCCCTTCTTTCTTTCTTTCTCAAAGAAAGAAAAACTAAGATGTGACGAAAAGCAGTGCATGGTTTTACTGCCAAGTATCTGTCACCATCAGCCAAGGAATCCTCTCCAGAAGCAGACTCTGAAACTCTATCGCAAGCACACACCACTGGAAACACATTTGGAAAATGTGAACAAAACATACATACAGTGATGTCTGCAATAATGGATCCTGATGGAAGAGAAGGTAGTCAGCCTCATTTCAGTAAAACTGAACAAGGATAGATGGGAAAAGACATTTTATACAAAAACACATAGGCTGTTAGCAATGAATGTTTTACTCAACTTTGTATTTCAATTGTGTCGTGTTTATTTCAGTTGAGTTGTTTCAGATCAGCTAACTTAACCCAGAACACTGGCATCCTACTACAGACCAGCCCCAGCAAACTGCTCAGCTAAGGCACCGCCCCGAGTTTACTTTTTAGAACAGTAATTACTTTTTCCCTTTCTTGATAACTAAATCTAAAGGACTCCAGCTCAAGACAGTATTTGCTTATGTTGGTTTGAAAACCAAAATTCTGAAGCAAGAGAATTTAACCAGCCAGCTCTACCAGTAAATTTTAGCCACTTTAATTCAGCTCATCTCTGACTTCAGTGGCATTAATAAACCTCTGACAACAAAACCTCCTTTTTCAAACATTTGCCAGGTTTGGCAAGAAAAAGGTAGAACAATTACCCCAACAAACCAGGGAGGTGACTAGCAAATTATCATTTTCATGGAGCGAGTTTTCACTCAGGGCAGCAGCTGCACAATTACCAGGTATGACGCCAGGATGAAAGGAGTCAACATGTGGCAAGGGACAAGGTGTGACTAAAAACCTTTCAGGAGCAGCTTATAGTTAAGTCTGATTAAGCACACTGTAGTACATCCACGTCTAATCCAAGTTTTAAGGAGCTCACATAAATTAAACAAAACTAACCTATTTCTTTCTAATTAACCTGCTATGCAGAAGTTAGTGCTGGTTTCATTAAGTCAGTTTTCAAAACAGCCCACATGCTGTAGTTTCTGCTACAACTTACAACAACTCTTTATCATATTTTGTGCTCTTCTCAGTCCTTCTAGGACTGTTTGCACCAACTCCATGGTGGCAGTATGCAATATTGTGCTTTCAGGAAGGACCATTTAGAAATGTCAGTGGTTATCCTAGGCACAGGAAGGTTTTCTCCAATTTTGACAGCTAAAACCTTTCTGGATTATAAAAGTATCTATTCATATCCCCGTCACATACTGAAAATTCAGGGTTTTCAATAACTTGGCAGGACAGTTCTGCATTAGACAGAAGACTGTTTAGTGGCAGGTTTCATTTTACAGCACTTGTTTTAGTTACAGGAAAAAGATAAAAACTTCCCCAAAGTCTTCACCTTGGATTCCCATGTACACTTTGATCTCTGTAAGCCTTTTTCTACTTGACAGGAAAGTTCATTAACAAATACTACAATCACCTAAACCATGAGGATGTTCCCTACTTCCCGTTTACAATAAAATACATTTACTGCTTGAAGAATGATTACAAGCCTGCACAAGAACCCTATGTTCAGTAACAAAGCCCTGTCCACGATACACAGCAAGATGTCTCCAACCCAATAGTTACTGCTGCCAGTCACAGCACAGTCAGAAAGGATTTGTTGTTGGCTCATCAGGAGTATTTTGCTCTCACCACAGTAGGAACACCCGTTTCAAGCAGGAGTAGAAACCACCAGAGTGAAAACGCTGACAAGCAATTTATACCATGAGTCAACATTAATAACACAAGTACTACAGCACACGTTACCACCTTTAGCCAACAGCACTTCAGAAGACCCTAAGCCATAACTAGAAGTCATACGAGCTGATAAAACATGGGCATTTTCACTATTTGGAATTAAATATTCGTCCCAATCTTCACTCCACCTGGACCAGGAAGACAGCAGTGACCAAATATCTTATCTCTGTCTCATGAGATTTATATTGCCAAACAATCAACGCACAGCCTCTGACAACAACATTCCCTGTTGGCATTCAAAGTGTCCTACACACACAAACACACAGAGAGGTTTTCATTGAAAAAAAAAAAAAGGGGGGGGAAAAAAACCTCAAACCCACAAAGCTAACCTTCTCTCCTACAGCTCCAAAATAAGTTCACATAACTGGTCGTCCTGCATTAGCCTTACTTTTGAGTACTTTAAAACTGTTCCAGTCAGACTTTCAGTTTTTCTAGAAGTAGGACAGTGGGTGATTGTAAGACTTCCCCTCTACGCTGGTCGTCTCAAGAACAAAAATCTCCTCAGGTCTGCAGCTGATGGAAAGCTCTACAGTACTATCAAATTACTTTGGCAGACACACACAGCAAAATCAAGCAAATAAAATGAAACAATCTATTCTCCAAACTTACAAATGTGATCAAAAGGCATACCAATACAAGCAGAAAGTATCATTGTTACTCTTAATAATACCAGGAAAAAAAGTGCTAGTGAAGAGAATAAAATGCGCTTCAAACAGGTGAAGGAAATACCAGCAGCTGAATGCAGAAAATTTAAGGTATGTTTAATTCCTTCACTGATGCAAAGGAAGCACTGACTGAAAATAACACCTCTCCTACTTTCCAGCTGAAGCAAAAGCAAGGAGTTAAAAACAGAAAAGAAAAAAAAAATCCCAAAACAAATCCCACAGAGAAAGAATGTACAAAACCGAATTTGAACACACAACAGTTCTCACAAGTAGTTCAGTTTAACTAAGGTGGTGGAGGGGGGACATAAAGCTTAAAACTGGGATTTTGCTTCTATTCTGATGCAAGCCACTGACTCCTTATAAACTTTAGGATTCTCACACCTGTAAGCACACAACACAATCCACAGTCTCTTAATCAAAGGGAAGGAACAGCTGTTTCACTTAGTACAGAAATCGAATGGAAACAAGTGAATCAGAGCACGAATTTATTACAGGAAGAACATTTCCAAGTATAAGGAACCAAAATGACACACTACAGAGAAATACAGATAACTGATGAGTGTGCATCCAAGGTAGCTGTGCCAAAGGCTTGGTGACTCAGGGTGGAAGATATGAAGATATGAAAAAGAACTTCACCTTGAATTGTTAGCATGGCACTAAATGCATGTAAACAGACTATAATGCAATTAACTTGTTGAAATTGCATATGATTTAGTAGAGAAGTCACTTAAGGTTTTGCATTATGAGCATTTCCCCATACTGCCGAGCCTACCACTGCCAGCATTTTGGATAGACACTTCTGTGGTCACTTTTTTCCTGAGAGGTTCTCTCCTCTTCATTTTTCTTCCTTTTGATTCTATTTTGTAAAACCAAACAAGAAATACAGCAGCAGAAGAAAGAAGCCTTAACAGGGAAAGCAGGCACTGGTAGTTAAGTGTGAATTTAGCCTTAGTGTGAGCAGAATTATCAGCCTGCCAATGGAACAACTGCAGAAAAGAGTTCCTAAGATGACTACAAGAAATAAGAACCAAGTTTATTTAACCTAGAAAAATACACAGTAAGTAAGCAGAGAAGCAGGCACATAGGCAAAAGGAAACACCAATTGAGGGAACTATAAGATTAGGATGACCTTAAATTGTGTTGCCAGCAATAGGGGAATTCACATTCTTTCCCAATATCAAACAGTAAACTGAACAAGCGGAACAATGTTTTCGCTCCCAAACCCAAATTCATTTTGAGACTAACAGTGACAACACAGGAGGTGGCAGTCCTTCCACTTTCATGCTCTATGCTTTCGGGGAAGTTAAAAACAAAACCCAAACAACGCAAAAACAGACACTTGCCAAGCACATGACCCAGTGTGGTTTTTTCAGTCCCGAGATACACAAAAAAGGAGGAGAGCATCTTCTACTGCCCTTTTGTTCTCACTCATTCTAAACAGTAGAAGTTTAATGTAACGATAAAGTTCAAACAGATTATTAGAGGCACCTCACACGCTGAGCCTCTGAAGCTTGCCAGGCTTATTGACAGTGAACTCACAACTGCTGCCATGTCTTCCACGTGGCACCACAGAAATCTTCTAGCCAAACCTAAGGTGAGGCTCAGGTACAGGACCAAGTGACATTCGTATTTGACCAGTATCACATTATGCTCGCAAGCTTTTCAATACATAAACACAAGAGCCTGCAAAATTTTCAAGGGATACATGAACCACCTTCCCATCAGTTAGTTTTACAATACTGCCTCTCACCACAAGTATATTTATTAGAAAATTTAACACTTATTACCATTTGGCCAAGTGTTCCCTACCTGCCTTCTATCAGAAATCAGGGGTCATCTTTAAGTTTAGTAACACAAGACAATTGAGCCTTTAACATAAGAAAATACAGCCTGTCTTCTAGTAATGCAGCTCAGTTTCATCCTAGACAGTCATCCAAGCCCAGAAATGGTGTTCTTCCAAATAAAGCTGTTCAAGATAAATACTCTATAGGACTGGCAGCTCAGCTTCACCTTCTCCCTTACAGTGGCGGCACCGGCACATCCAACATCTGCTGAGGATCCAGGGCAGAGCTGCTCTGATGCAGGACTGAGCCAATGCGCATCATCTTGGCCATATTTATCAATATTTAATAAACAGAATACTACAGTTGTCATGGTGCCAGCAAACAGTTAAAGGGCAATGAGAAAAGAAAGCAGATTAATTGTTTCAGTAAGAGAAGACTCTCAGGACGTGCAGGGAAATTCCTGTACATCTGTTATCCTGCGATATTCTATTAAGAAAAGCCCATCATGAAGGGCTAAGCCCCACACCAGCACTGCTGTGCTGAGACTGCCCTTCCATCTATTCCAGCAAGTAGATTTGGCACGGCCGTAGCAGTCAGGCGCCTGCCAAGGCATCTTAATTGTGTAAGCTGAAGTGCCTGCTCAGTTAGCTGCATCAGGAGTGAACCAGGCAGCCCTCCGCTGAAACTCACAGATAATCCAGCGTTGGAGGCAAGATATCTCTTGCCCCGGAAGACCTAAATGACCAACTTCACCTTGTAAATCTTATCATAAAGCGCTGCAAGACAAATATGGAATCATTCTGGCAGTTTTGCTTAAACGGAAAACAATATAGCAGGCAAAAAGAATACATAAATATGTAAGACGATAAATCTTAACACATCTGACTTCTTATGGGACAGAGAATCAGGTAACCAACTGAAACAAAAAAGTTTGGAGCAAAGGAAGTGCAGTATCTCCACCTAAAGCAACGAAGAGAATACAGTAGTACAGCAGGTTTCCCAACAAGCATACAAAGGAACATGACAACTTGGTGACATATCTGATATCATCCAGGAGCCAAAATGAGAAGATGAAGCAGCTCCTCTATGTGCACAGCTTCACCCAAGACACAGACATTAGACTGGAGAGTCTGTTCAGAGTAGCCTAACTCACTTAAAGATGCTGTGAATATCCTCGTTTAACTTTTCTCACAACCTGCTCCATCTTTTATCACCGGGCACACTCACTCTAGCCCTGCTCCGTGTCCTGCATGGGCATTCTGAGAATGTTTTTATCACTAAAGGCAGAAAATTGGATGTTATGTTATATATACAGACTCTACTGTTGACTTAAACCAAAATAAAACCATACCTCGCACCTCTGACACTTAGGCAAGTAATTTATCAATTATGTGCTTGGAAATCCAAACTCTTTATAGCAGTATATCCTGAAGTCAGATAAAATAATAAAACTAACGATTAATAGTGTAATCAAAGCATTTAACAATCAGGCCTTACGATCAACTAACCAAAAACAAAGTCAAACTGATCAATATGACCTTGTCAGACAGACAGTGCAGCTCTGTGCCCTACTGACAAGTTGGCTTACCCACAGGATTATGATCTACATTTTACCATGTCACGCCTGGATAGAATCAAACACTAAAAATTCCATAACAGAAAGGTTAACACCATCAGCACCAAACCACAAATATTAATCAACAGCGTTGAAAGTACACTCCTGTATGAGTCAAAGCTCCACAGCAGCAACTCTGGCCAAAGCCAAGTGGTTTTCATTGTGCTGGGTCTGCATCAAGACAAAGCATCATCGTCAGATGATGCCTGCTGAAATTCTGAAGTGAACGTGACTATTCACAACTGCACAAAGTGGAGAGAAGGGATTCAGCCAGCATGAAAGTACTTGCTACAGCCCATCAAAACAGGCATCCTCTTTTTGATACCTCCAATTAAGAGAGGCTAGCTCAAAAAAAAAGTCTTGACAGTAACAAATGTGGCCACTGTACAGACAAACAGACTGCATACCTGAGAGATGTTCTCTTGCAATAGACTGGAGAGGGTCTGATATCTGCCTTACAGCCTGTGGAAAGAGAAGTGCGCTACGCTAACACAATTGAGTGTCAGGCTTAAGGTAGGAGTTTTGGTTCCAGGTGCAAAAAACAGGCAGCAGAAGAACAGGCAGAGGTTGTTTTCAACAAATTCTATCCCAAATATCAAAACACCTTTGTGATGACAACAACAAAAAGTAGGAACATTCTTTAGAGAGGGAGTGCTTTGAGAATCTTGTGAAACTTTCCCTGGTAAAGCACCCTGCAGAGAAGCAATTCTGGCTTATGATGGACTTTTTTCATCTTTTGACTCAGCTTTAACATAGCTCTTCTTTATATACCATTCACCAAAACATAATGAAGAGAAAAGTAACTGGCTGGAAAACTAACACTAGGGTTCTTGTAAGGCACTTAAGTATGATAAAGAGGTTCTTTCTGTTCTGTACCATCTGGAACTGCTTACAGCTGCATCTGCTTCAGAAGCAGTCAAGTTAGCAGAAAGCTCTTTACTATCTAGCTTTAAAGTTTCCTTTTTGAGAGAAAAAAAAATATCTATACTATTTCCAACATAAACCTTAATTAGATTCTACTCTTCATCTTCAAAACCCTGCAGAGATCATGACATTACCTATGAGGGCCTTAGGCCTTTGTGATAATGTCCCGGTGCAGCTATTCAAGTGAAAGTACAGGATCAGCCACCTCAAGAAAAGCGTTCACAGAGCAGATTATCTTTCCTCCAGCAAACACTCACCAATTTGAACTTCTAAAAAGGACTAAAAAGACCTTGAGACATCAAACCTAGAAAGCAAGACACAGGCACGTCTCACCTCATTGGTCAACAGCAGGGGCTACAGAAACCTGTATGATCCAGCTCCATGTGCTCTGTTTGCCTCCTGCTATTTCACCAACCTCACCTTTAGCTAACAGTCACCTGGAAAATGGACTTCCCCTTGATTAAATAAGTCAAAACCACACTACACCTATTTTATCTTGCCAAGTGGGTTTGAGACCCATTCTGAAGGAATTTGGGATCTAGGGCTTAGAGCTAGCCCAAAAAAGAAATACTCAAGAGAATCTAATCACGAAAGTGGCACCACAACAGCTACACAATAATCCTTTCCCAGATTATCTCCCCAAAGTGGCTCTGGTGGACGCAGACACTTGATGCACCGTGGGAGCAGAGTTTCTGTAAGGACGGCCCATGAGGGGAGAACTGTGGTCTGGCAGATCAGAGTATTGCAAGCACAGTAAAAGACACAGCACAGGAGAAAAGATCATAAACATTAGCATCCTTGGAAGAATTTAAGGGAGAGAAAAGGGATACGGAAGCGCTGCAATGACACACATGCTCCATTAATCTTACTGAACCACTGCCTTCCAAAGTTAGTTAGACTGCCAGGATCCACCTCAGCTAGCACACTAGCTTGTGCTTTGCTCCATTTCACTCAACCCACATCACTGGTTGAACTGTTACACATTTAACCAGTTACGCTAAACCTAAAAGAAAACGCGCACCGATTTTTTTCCTACCAATTTCAGTCTTGGTTCTTCCTGGAAACTCCGATGTCATGAGAATTAAATCAGAGTGTTTGACTATACAGTTTGTATCAATTATTTGCTTTTAGAGTCAAAGGACAATAAGGAAGGGGGCACTTAGACTGTACTACCAAAATAATGAAATACAATAGCTGAGATATTTTTAATATCGGAATCATTTCTGCTCTTCTTCCAAACGTCAGGAAACTGAAATCACTGCTTAAAAAGTATGACATCTATTTCAATATGCTTCCTGTAGGAAGGTTTCATAGGTACATATTTTTTGGCATTGTGTTTCAGTGACAAATGATTAATGACAGGGATTTCAGCACCTGAATCAAGTATTTAAAACTGAGATATTCACATCCACACAGCTAATCTCACAAGAATTTAGTATCCTCAATTCATCTGGCCTCTCTGACAGTTCCCCATGCAATCCATACAATTCCAACAGCAGCTGCTTAACTTATACCAAAATCCCAAACTGCACAAACTAAGCAATTACTTTATCGGAAGCAATTACTTTATCTTCCATAGAAGAAAGAAATGCTCTGAGGCAGATCAAATCTGACACAAACCCCAGGAAAAGGTAGTGACAATGGTAGATCCACACATCTAGCAGCTTGCTCACTTATGGGACAGTAAATCATACTCAGATCATCTTCTGTTCGGGGGAATTCAAACTCTCACCTCCAGAAAAGCAAACTGAACCACCTTACAGACTGCAGACCCTGCGCTCTTCCAAACAACATTTCTACCAAGGCAGGGAGCAGAAACCCAGTCCCAGTCAGCCCCAAATCAGTATGTTGACTGTTAAGACTGAAAGGCACGGCTGCTCCCCGGCCCAGCAAACATTTACTGTATTCCAGACGAGGCAACACAGGTTGAATCAGACACACAAGCTCCACAAGTGAATAACACACAGTTTGGTGATGAGAGCACTTCCTGGGAAAGCAAGAGATGCAAGGTCAGAAATGCAGGGGTGGAACTGATCTCCTGTACCCTGAAGGAGCTCTCCCATCACTGGGTAATGAGCAAGGAGCCACCAACTTCTGCTGCCACAACATCCTGAAAAAGCTAAAGGAAGAACCAACAGGCACTGCACGCTCAGCATGAAGAAAACATTGATTTGCGTCCTTCACCTGTAAATTTTTCTTAAAGGATTATTAATAAATGAGTAAGTACAGCCTCTGCACTGAAGCAGAAAAGGCTTTTTCCTTTTGCTAATCAAAGCCATTATTATGTACACTTACACTCAAATAACTGTAAACTTAACTAATCCGCAGCTATTTGTGTTATTTGTCTTTCGGTCTGCTGCTGTAGACAGAGTTCCTGCCTACATGATACACAGTCTGAGACAGCAAAACCTAGAGGAAGGGTAACAAACAAGTGAAGGGAGACCGGTCCTAAAAGACAAACATATTAACTATAAACCTGATATTCTCACATTTACTGAGGTTTAAGTCCCTCTTCTGACGCCAGATACTCATGCACATTCACACAACAACATCTTTGTCCTCAGGAGGCTTCCAGCAATCATTAAAATAGAATACTGCCAGCAATCTCAGGTCCTGAAAAACGTAAGATTAAAGGCCAAACTCTACCTTTGTATATCAAGATTTCATGGAAGATTCTACACAGTACACACAACAGAATTTCATCTGCAAGCTTTGCAATCTGTCACCTAAAAAGTGTGAGAGTTTGAAAATTCAGGCAAATTACTTGCTTTCTGTTGTAAACTGCCTCCCCTTCTCAAAAGGCCTTAATTAGTCAGTTAAAGTCTCTCAACCTAAACTAAGCAAAGCAAGTAAAAATCTAGGATGCAAAACATTTTACTAGTGCTTGACAAGCTGTCAACAAGCTGCAGCTCCTCTTACTCCCTGTCTCCCACATACACATTTAATCCAGCCAGACAAGATGTACAAGCCCTGAAGAGACTGCATTTAATCCATGGCAGTACCGTCTTTGATGCCTGAACGCAATGAAATTCTCAGACCCCTGAATCTAGAGAGACTTTAACACCAACCAATTTGAATTCATCCAGAAGCAAAGACGGCGCTGAACATTTACACTAACTCCAGAACTCAGCAGTTTTATCGATTACTCTGACACATCATTAGACTTAATTTCCACACCCTTTGCATTACACAGAGAAGTTTCTAAATATATTTTTCACTCATCAAACATTTGATGGCTAATACAAGAATCATTCCACTGATTAAAACATTTAAGAGGGAGTTCAGTTGTTTTTAAGACTAGTGACTCAATACAGCAGCTTCATTGTTTTGTTCTTGGGTCACCCTCCCAGCCTGTCTCCTAATCACCACCCTGACAGGACCCACAGCCATGGCAATCCACACTGCTCTTATACAATGCTCTGGGAAAGGAAACATTAGAAATACATTCGGGTTTGGTGTAGAAATCGCCTCCTCTCTTCACATACAAAGGAAGCTGTGAAAATATTTTGTGCATTCAAAGAGGAAAAAAAAGAACAAAGCAATCTCTATTGCCAGACTGGGCAACGGTGAAAAGGGAGGGGGTGTTGCATCAGGCCTTGAAAAACACTGAACACCTACTGACTGAAGATAAACAACATATGCAGGCTGCTGTGCCTTCTAAATGGGATCCAGTGCAAAAATCTCACCACAAAGTGCTAGAAATTAATGCAAGATGAAGTATTTCGCAAAGTCATGATCTAGGTCCTGCTGCTTCCCTATTCATCCCTTGTAATGCTTCCAACAGCTTGGTGCTTGAAGAGAAAATCCTTGGCCTTTACTAAAACACACACACGTACACATCGGTGATGGGCAAACAGCTCTTCCAATACTTATTCCCTCTGCTGTTGTAGCAGGAACTTTTTTCACTACTCAGTCCCATTTCCTTGCTGGAGCGCAGACAGGAAGCAAATGAAGAGGAGGTATTCCATCACCTCTCTCAGTCCATTCCACTCACAGGAAATTAATTTCAGCTCCAAATTTAATCTAGAAAATTTTGAGTAACCTTGCAATGCATAAGTCGCGTTCCTCTGTGGCTTACAGATTTGAGTAAAAGCAGCACACTGTGCAGTCCATCACTGCCTCCTGCTCCTGCAGGCACTTGACAAAGTTGCTCTGCTCACTACTGACGAGCATTTTACTCAAACACTCTTTTATTTAAAAAAAAAAAAAAAAAAAAAAGAGCACATCCTTTGAAAGATCATTTCCATCTGAGCTTGTCCCACACTTCGTACTAAAATCTGTTCCTGGAGGATGAGATGACAGTTTCACCAGCAAAACTCTCAGTAGATACTCTTTTCAGGGATAACACACAGATCTGAAACAGTGGGTCAGCGAGACTATTTAAGACACTAAAGAGCTAAATAAAAGGAGAGCTAGTTATAGATGTGACCATTACTGAAGAAATAAAAAGCAGAAGAGTTTGTTTCAAAAAATAAACCACAAGAAGAGTGACAAAAGACAAGTTGCGTATATGAAAGGGATGGGGAAAATAGCCTAAGTACTGCCTTAATGAAAGAAAGGAATCGCCATCAATTTAATTTGATGATTAAAAGAAAACTATAAACCCACTTTAAAATTCCAGGCTTACATTTTCAAAACAATAAGCATAGCAAAATGACTCCTCATCTCTTCAAAATAACGCCATTAACAGAGATGTCAGCCACTGAAAAATGCCCTGGTTTGTGAGTTTGAGAATGCTCACGCCCAGTAACCACAGCTCACAGTGTCACACATCTGAAACAATTAAAAAAAAAAAATCAAACTCCAAATAAATGTTTATCACCTCTTATGAAGCTGCAGTGATTCTGTGATGCACATTGAGAACCAGGTACAAGAAGAGATGCAATCAAGCCTTACACTCAGGGACAAAACAGAAGCACTACTAGGACCAGGGAGAGTTCATATCTCTACAAAGATAGGTTCGTCAAAGGATTTTCCTTAATGCCAAATGATGCATTTTCAGATATCACACAAGGCATCTGCACAGCAGCTGGACACTACCCTGAGGAACATGGAAAGTACACATTCTGAGAAAGCCACCTCTGTAACCCAGGACAAGGAGTGGGTCCAGTGGGTCCAGGAGAGATCTGCCACCCTTCACACTGTGCAGTAGCACTCGCCAGCTTTTTCATAAAAGCACTAAAGCAACAGCCAATTTTACACTGAGTTGCATTACCATAATTAAAGATTAAAAAAAGCAAGATTGTTGATAAAAGTTTAAGCAATTAAACATGCATCCACAGAGAAGAGCGCACAAGTTATGGAACAAGGCTCTTCAGTCTGAAGTGGGGTTTTTGCTCTTCCCATAGTTCCCTGACAGTACTGATCATGGGTCAAAGTGCAAAGTGACAAGAACCTCGAAAACATGAGGATAAATGACTGAATACAGACACAAAATTAGGTGGTTTTGAGACATAAGCCTCATACTCTCATTCTGTTACAGCCTGAATACCACAAGAGCTAACTACTGTTCTTGTGATCAAGCAGCGAAGAACAATTTAAATTCCAACTATACTCCCATAAAATCCACAATCTAAACAAGAGCCAATCCACCTCCCAGTCTCCACCACAAACCTTCCCTTTACGATACTGCCATGGCAAAGACACTTGTTCAAGAACCAAGGGAGTTAAAGACCAAAATAACGTACTATTCATATCTAGTTTCATCTAGTTTTTTAAAAGAAAGCTGACACAGCCCAGATAATTTACAAATTTATAATTTTATTCAGCCATTAAAACACACTGAGACAACAGCTCACAAGACACACCTAACTCTGTTCCTGCACGAATCTGCACCAGCATTCACTCCCTGTAACAAGTCATTAATCCTTTCAGTCAGAGTTACCTCTTCACTGTTATAAAGCAGAGCTGAGCTTGTGAAACAGAACAAGAACTTCTAAACAGCAAAGCACCAGCAACTAGTTCTCAACAGAGGGTGGGTGAAGGGCCTGCCAAAGTCTCCACATGTGGCACAACAGAAACCCTTGCTGCTTTCTAAGTTTTCAAAAAGTAATGGGAAAGGTTTCCAGAACCACTCAGAATAGGAATATTCCTCCTCCTCCACATTCAGCACATACTAAGGTGAACGGCTGAGATTTAACTCCTTTTATATGAAGGATAACATAACTTTTGACAAAAAACTGAGAGGCTCTGAATGATATCGCTGGTATGGATTTAAAATGCAGTACAAGCATCACAGTTAAAACCGCGCAGCAGCCTGGCCAGCAGAGTTGAGGCACAGGCAAACTGAGATATTCGGGTTGTCATCAGTGACAATATATAAAAACAAGAGAGTTACACGAAGAAACCAAACGCTGTCTCTTTGTTGCAGGGTCAGCTCAGCCTGAGACAGTGCAGACAAACATGCTCTCTACTTCCATTTGCTACACTTCACCTCTTCCCACAGGAACTGGTCTCTTCCTCCTCCTTCTATTTCCTGTACACAGAAGGAGCCCATTGTCACCAGGTGAGCACACACACACACGCAGGCACACAAACACACACGCATGAGCGCTCGCACACACGCACTTGCACACTCACACAACTCTCTCGCCCTCTCCCTCACCGCAGCCGCCGCTGACGGCGACTTCTCCAGGCTCGGCTCCCCGCGGCCCCGATGGCGGCCGCCCTCCCGCACCGGGATGCGCTCGCCTGAGGCGGCCCGGGGGAGCAGGCAGCGCCGCTCGGGCCCGGCCCGCGGCTCCCTTTGCGCCCCGAGGGGGATCCCCCGCCGGGGCCGCACACGGACACACGCGGCCGCGGCCGCACGCACTCCCGCCGGGGCTCGCCCCTACGCGCACGGACACCCCCGCCGGGGCGGCCCCGCTCACCACGAGTAGGTCTGCTCCGCCATGGCTGCGGGCGGCAGGGCCCGGGCTCCTCCTCCTCCGCCTCCTCCCCCGGCTGGCGACCCTGGGCTCAGCGGCGGCCCCGCTGCGGCTCCCGGCCCAACATGGCGGCGGCTGCGAGGAGGGGCGGGCGACGAGGGGGTGGTGGGTCCCCGCGCGGGCGGGGAGGGCGAGGGCGGCGGGGAGGGCGAGGGCTCAGCAGCCGCGACGCGAGGCCGCGCTGGAGCGCCGGCGGGGCCTCATGGCCGGCGGGGCGGCGGCGGCGGCGGCGCGGGGCGGGGCGGAGGCGCCGGCACCGGGCGCCCAGGCCAGGCCGCGCCGCGTCCCCGCGCGCGCGCGCACGACGGGGACGGAGCCACGCTGGGGGCGGGGCCGGCGGCGTCACGTGCCCACAACACGTTCACGTGCCGCCGCGAATCGCGCGCAGGCGCCGAGCCGCGCCGGTTGTCGGGCCCGGCCGCGCCCGGACCAGAGCTTGGAGCGGTCCGCGCGGGCGGGCGCGTTCGCGGCGCCCGGAGGAGGGAGCGGGCGGGGGGGAGGCCGGGGCGGGGACGGCATCGGGGGATCGCGGCCCCCGGGAGCCCCTTCCCTGCTGAAACGGAGCAGGGGAGGAAAAGGACATCCCGGATGCTGCGAGCGAGGCAGACGGGCCAGGCCGCGCTCGCTCACGGCCGGGGTGGTGTAACAGCCTTAAATATAGGCCACAACAGGGCCCAGGGCTGGTGAAAATGGGGTTTTATTTTTAAAAAAAAAATCGAAATTCTGTACCTTAACAGAATTGTGCTAAAATCTTTAAAAAATTACCGTACCGTTGCGGTATGCTTCGTGCATCCTGAGACACCGGGTGCCCCCAGAACAGTCACTGGACCACACTCCAGCTTATTTCTATTAAAGGACTGAATATATGACTTCCATTTTATCCATCTCGTTTATTCTCTCAAATAGAAAAAAAACACCTTAGGCTGATGAGTGGTTGTGAAACAGGCTTAAAGTAGAGAACGGCTCATTTCTTCTCTGTTCCGCTGCCAGTTGTCTGAGCAGTCTTGGGTGGCTCCCCTCATCTCTGCCACCTCTGTCTCATCAGTAGAGGAACTGCAGCATTTTCCACCACTTGAGGTTTTGGGGACTGCAGAAGGAAGATGCTGTGTATGCAACACAGACTGACTTGTCTCAGTGACAGGAATGACTGGGATTCTGGTGCTTTAGTTAAACTGTTTGCAGAAAGATGGTGCTGGGCTTTGAGGAGTTCTCCTACTTCTGCCTGTATCTTCCTGTGTTGAAACCACACACTGTTTCTCGCACCTCAGCATCCGAATCCTTTTGTTCTTTTCACAGCCCTTTAACCGTGTAGACAGGAATGACCTTTAGAGCTTCAGAAGTAATCAGTGCACTACCCACTTACTAAACTCTGCTCGAGAATTGGATTTATCAGCTATGAGGTGGAAATACTCCAAGTGCCATGACTGACTAGCTTACTGGGATCCCTGCTGGGGTCAGTCACAGCTAGGTATGCTGGAAGGATGAAATGTTGAGTAGTGCTAACGTTTCCTGTCAAACACCTCAGGCTGGACTACCTTGAAAAATTCTCTCCCCTATTTAACCTCTTGGCCCTCCAATTTGCACCCCATACGCAGTACTTGTGCCCATCTCAAGGTAAGATGCAAGGCAAAAGGAGTTAGTCATGCTCTTAAACTTGAGCTGTAGGATACATAGTCCAGTCAGTTCATTTGGGTGGAAATTCTGGTGATCCCACAGACACACGTCCCCTGTTAAAAAAATGCTTAGGCTCTGGTTAGAACTTGCACAAGAAGAGAAGGTCCCTACCTTTATTATCCCTCAGCAGAGAAGAAAAATCTATAGTTACAACTGGAAAACTGACAAATAACTTGGAATCCTCACTGTGCTGCGGAGCAGCCCCAGTGTCTCTGGGATGCCTTGTTATGCTATCCTTTCCACTGATTATGACAGTAAATGCAAGAGGAGAAAAGAATCTCTCCATCCTTTTGAATCAATACAGGGAAAGGGAAATCTCTGCCTCAGCCTTGTCTTAGTACTGAGCTTTTTTTCCCCCCCTCACTGATAATAGACTGTAAAACTGATATTGATATCTATGAATCAATATCCCTTCTTTGTGTCCTTATTGAAATAGCTTCCAATTTCTCAGTCTTGCAAAATTTCTAGCACATTCATTTGGCACAAATGATTTATAGCTGATGAGCAATTAAAGTAAAATTTTTCACAGCATCTCAGACTCTGTGACTAGACTACTAAATGATTTTGCAAGCTTGCTTTGTCATTACAGGATAGCAGTGGGATGAATTCACAGGAGAAATTTATTCCTACTCACAGAGCCAGCACAGGCTCTTACTGCAAATTGGAGCACTGCGTTCCCCAGATAATTTTCTTCCTGTATCTTTTATACAGCCTTTCTTCAGACCTATGAGAGAGCTTTACTCTGAATTTCAGTGGCAGTTTCCTCTGACATTACAAAGTCCTTCAAGAATACCCATTTGATGCAGACTGATGCATTACTTAAACCTGTCAAGGTATTTCAAAACTGGCAGCAAACAAAACCAAGGTGTTTTTTTTTATAGGAATGGTTGAACTCGATGATCCGGTGGGTCTCTTCCAACCTAATGATTCTATGATTCTTTTTTTTTTCTTATTATGTTTGGAAGGGCAGCTCCCAGAGGCAAGTGTGGCGGATTAAAAACAGATAAACATACTGGCTGCAAGGAGTCCTCACCTCTAAATTGCTGAAATGTGGCTTCATGTAGACACTTCACATTTCAGGAAAGGGCATGACAGGCAGAGTTGTCAACCTGATCGGTTTTGGGAGAAACACACTACCACCTAGTGGGAACCACCTTCCGTAAGTATGCTCCAGAGCTGCTCCCGCCCTCCAAGTTTCTTGCCCTGATGAGAGAAAGGAGAAGTGGCAGGGGTAACAGATGGATGGCTGGGAAGAAGGACACAGTCCTATTTCCCCATTCAGGGAGAGGAATGTAGAAAGAGAGACAGCCTATGATGTAAACCCAAGGTGCCCCATGGCACTGTCACACTGTGCCTTCTAGCTTCATATGCAGGCTGGTTCTCAGTGGCTGCTGCACCTTAGCCTCAGTTCAGCTGAAGCTCCCTGCGCTTAACAGTGTTGTCTGTGGAAATAAAGGGTAAGACATCTGTTCCGAACAAAACCGAATCCTGCAAACAGTGTTGAGGAGAAAGTTACTGCCCTGCCCCCTTCTCTGCTCTGCAACTTTAGGTTCTGCTGTTGACTGTACCATTGAAGGCACAGACAGAGACACCAATGAATAAAAAAAGCTTCCTTCTCTGTAAAATCACATTTCCAATTATAATTACATATTTACAACAAAGACTACTGAATTAAAACTTAAAGGGTAGATTTTTGGAACATTAAAGCCGCATATTCTAGTGAGTTCTTTCCCACTGAGCTACATGGGGTTTGCACAAGTAGCTGAAATTCAACCCTGAGAAAATAACATATAAATGACAATTATATCGGATTTTCCACATTCCCATGTTCCATTTGGGACTAAGCTCCCAATATACAAATAATAACCAGTTTCGGTACTTGCATAGCTTTTTATTCCCCAGCCAGGGAAATAAAGGTGAACATTATTATAATAGCTCTCATATTTCAAAGAGGGGGTGATGTTAATGTCATTCAGGCCAATAAAGCATTTAGCTGTCTCAGCAGGAAGAACATTAAAATGGTAAAGAATTATTAAAAGAACCATTTATCTGTTTCTTTTGCCGATGGCAATTTTACCACCATATTCAGGGAAGTATAAAGGCTCCCTCCACTAGCATCTTTATCATAAATATATTTAGGGGTTTTTCCTTCTCTGTACACTCCTTGGAGCCACATTACATTGGTTTTATCCCAGAAAATTACTATATTTTTCATCATGTCCACTTAATAATGGATATAATTCATTAAATGAAAACAGAGGTAAAAATAGTGTTGATACTACAAGCTCAGGCTTTGTGAGTCTGTTCTGCCTTCCATTCTATTCACAGGACTGTACTGTCCTTCCAATAAGTATAAAGTAAAAATAATTATAATATATTGGAAGTTAATCAAGCCAGACTATTATTTACCAATAGGTCAGAATTCCATTAGAGGAACCCAAGACATCCTTGCCTGGAGGGACATCGGAGAATGCCAGGAGCCCAGTTTACACGATGGCTGTCTTATAGTGATACCAGACTGTCTGCTACTTCAGGTGAAAAGAAAATAACTTCAAAAAAGAGCATAGAAGTCGCATTTAAGTGCACATCAGACAGTGCAAAGTTAACATGTTTAAATAATCTTTATTAAACTGGCCATTAAGATAAAATAGAAATCATACCTCTTGTGATTACTAATTAATATATTTCTCCAGTCTGCATCCAAACTGATGTGTTAATATAACATTGTTCCTGAGTGTACAATGAAGCTGACCAGTTTAATGTTGTATAGCTATTTACATCCCATCACTGAAGCACTGAATCTGGAGGGCCTCAACCACCATATGAGTTCCACATAAGGAAAAGCAACCAATTCTGCAGAGGAAAAAAAAAAAGAACAAAACCAGATGCTGCAAACATGAGAAAAACAAGCAGGTGTCATTCAGTGTCTTCACTTCAAAAGTTTCCCTTATCACAACTACCCAGATCACATTAATCAGGGTGACTTGAGAAATAAGTCATGGCCCAGCAAACTGCTGGAATTAAAGAAAACAACATATCCTATTCACTTGTAGCACAGGAAAATGGGTATGGCAAAACCAAGACCTTCCCTTTCCAATATTCATTCTCAAGGCAAAAATCTGCAAGGACAACTCAGTTACAGGAGAATCCCATCTGGATGATGGCACTCTACAATTTAGCTCTCGTTCTACGATAGTGCTATAATCTAGCTGGTTAATCTTTGCAGCTTCCACCCTTGACCTCTGCTATTCTTGTAACCTTACAACCATGTATTATGGCCCTTGCAATAACCTGAGAAATCCGATACTGCAATTCATAGTGCCATCATAGAAAACTGGGGTGCTGGCTAACATGCAGAAGAGTGACCACTGGCAATTTGTAACATTTAAGAAACACTGAAAATCTTACTGGCTTTCCTGCACCGAAGAATCTGAAATGCTTCACGAAGTGCTTAACCATTCACAGGTACTGTCTGGCAGGTTACAGTGAACAGAAAGTTGACAGTGGAGAAGTTTACTACTTGTTTTGTTAATTGTCCAAGCTCCAACAGTTCAAAATGAACAATTCAAATAGACTAAGGGGAAAAGCCCTTCACAGGATAAAGTGAGAGAATATTTAGCTCCTCCTTGGTATTTGAAAGGCTTCCATAATCAGCTAAGGATTCTCCACATGACACCCAGTGACATCCAGCATTTTGTGAGGTCCTAACATACAAACAGAGGTTAATTTCTGGTTTTATAGACTTCAGAGTTCATTGCTTTAAAGACAGGCTATTTTTAAAGCCTCTGCAGGTGGCAGGTTTTCACAACAGGCAGAAGCAACAGCAGCAAGACTTGTGGGTACATAAGGAATTCTTGAACCCAGACAATAATAAACAGATAATTTGCTCCTATGTTTTTGCCTGTTTACAGTTTCCCTCGGCAAATTTTGCTCTTCTTTGTCTAAACATAATGGTCTGTGTCCTCATCCCCCTTCAAGTACTCTTGTATAGATACTTAGAGAACATAGACTGAACAATCTTTTAGACAAGAACAGTGGTATTATTTTCCACCCTCGTTTCGGTAAAAGAAATCACAATGACAAAACCAGACAGAAATAAGTAACACAGTATGACAGAATTTTCTCTGTCATGTATTGCAGGAGGCCCACAATCCTTTGTCTGTCTTTGCAAAGACCTTGAATTATAAGGATGCATCACATAGAAACCATGTCGTGGTTGGACACTGCCATTACAATTGACAATGACTGTTACTGGCCTCTGGAGCTGACATGTCTACAGTGGGGCAAGAAACTAGGAAAACTGCAGGAGAAAATGAAATGCATGGAAACTGTATCTAAACGCTGATAGAACAATGCAAAAAAGCTCATCAATCTTTAAATATTCTTTTTTAAGAGTACAGAAAAAATCTTTAGAAACTGAAGCTATCTTTTTACATTAATGTTCACATGAAAATTCCTTACATTAAAAGTTTTTACATGGACTCTCAATTGTTACTTCTTTTTAGCCACACAAAACCAGACTCTTCTTCATCTGAGCTCTCTGAACTAACCGCAGCAAGGAAACCTGGAACTGTGGGAGCAGACACCATCTGAAACAAAAGCAAAGAGTTAGGAGCAGTCCTGGTTGAAAGGGTCAGCCCAACAGCCCCACAGCAGCTTGCTGTGCTTGGAAGGAGGAGAGGGTCCTGCCTGCCAAGGAGCTCTGTCCTGCAGCTGCTGACTCTGCATGTTGTCGCATGGCTAACAGTGCCCACAAAGAGGAAACAGGGGCCAAGGTCACTCTGCACTATTGTCTTGGGACATCACTCAGTTTGGGGACAGTCCTACTTAGACTCCACTTAGCTTATCCTTTATGGGAGCGTACAAAGAGAGACAAGTAGCTGGCCCTACGAAACTTTCATTTAGACAATGGTTTTAAATCCTTCTATTGATCACACAAGGAATCCTTTGCATGAGATGCTTGTGCATCAAGTTCACATGTGCACATCACCTTTATTCATGTACTTTCAGACTGCAGAAGACAATTTAGTCATAAGGACTCCCCAAGAACTGCACTACACAACTCCAGCTGAGCCAGCATGCAGGTTTTAGGAAGCCACCCAACAGATGGGAGTAAAACCTTAAAGCAGGGTGCATATCAAGGGGGGCTGGAGGCAGAGGATGAACGGTGACCACAAGCCTGCCCAGAGCACTTCTCAGAAGAAACAGGGCAACTGACGACAGGGCAGGGACTTCCAGCATGAACCAACACCCAGGGCTATGCTTTATTATGTGCCTGAATCACAAGCTGAGTGGGGCAAGCCCTGTAATCCCCCAGTTATGTGGGTACACTGCTCCTGCTCATCAATTAAGCAATAAACATAGCAAGTTGCAACAGAGGTACTAGTAACTGCTTATCAAGGTACCCAGCAAGCCAAAGCCAAAAGCAACAAAAGTCACGTCATTCAGTACTCGATGCTCTGTCACATAAGTCTGCTGGAGCTCCAGAATATCCCCCAAGTCTTGGGAGCATACATAAAAACCCAGTGATCACGCTTCCCTGGTGGGAGGTTGCACACATGCTGGTGAAGCACTGGTGTTGCGTTCTCTCAGCCCAAAGTCTTTGGTAGAGGCAGAGCCTGGCTAAGCCTTGCCACTGCCAGAGCTCAGGGCAGGCTCTGCACTCTTCCAATGGCAGCCGCTTCTCCCGAACCACGCACAGTCAAATGCATCTCTCTTTTTTGGGTACTTCACCTCCTTCCTTTTCTAAAATTAATGGGGCTAAAAAGAAGCTGCATTTCTCCATCCCCGTTTTCCTAGTTTTATTTCCATAGCTTACATTTCCACGCTGCAGACCTTCTATCCCTTCATTATACACTCCTCTCCTCTCCTCTTCTTTCCCCTCTTTCCCCCTCCCCCTGCCTTCTCTCCCTCTGCACTTTGTGAACTGCTGCTGCGGTGCTGAAGTCCAAAGTTCAGTAACTTGCTAAGCACACAGATAAATATGAACCTTGGAGAATTTACATTGCTCCAATGTAAACAGATAGCCAAGGGTCCCTTTATCAGCACTGGCTCAGGACAGTCGTGGGGGGTCTGAAGTGGCTCAATTTTGTATTTTGGTTTTTTTTTGGGGGGGGGAGGCGTAAAGGCGGGAGGCTGAGCTGTGCCCACTCTCCTGACAGTCGGGCGTGTTACCTCAGGAACATGGTATAGGGAAGCTGGAACGAGGATAATCTGAAATTCAAACCCAGGAGACACCAGCTGAAGACCATGGTCTCGAAGCTGAGTCATCTTCAAGTGGAGCTGCTGGGAGCACTGCTGGAGTCGGGGCTAACGAAGGAGACCCTGATCAAGGCGCTGAGCGAAGTGGAACCCTATGTGCTCCAGAGTGAAAGTCAGCGCGCTATCAATGCCCTCCAGACAGAGAAAGGGGAACCCTGCCCCGATATCCCCAACCTCCCCAACGGAATGGGGGAGTCCAGGTTATCAGAAGATGAAACCTCTGATGATGGGGAGGAATTTACCCCTCCAATAATGAAGGAGCTGGAAAACTTGAGCCCTGAGGAGGCTGCTCACCAGAAGGCTGTGGTGGAAAGACTATTACAGTAAGGACAGATTTGCTGCTCCTCTTTGCTGCTTTCTTGCACTCTCCTCCTAAATCTATTTTCCTTTCCCTTTCTGCTCAGCGACCCTGGTATTCACAGCTGATCTAGCTGCAAAGAGACTGTCTTCACCCATGCCAGGGCTAGCAGCCTCCCAAACACTCCTCAGATTCGTTATAAATGCTCAAACCTTTCTTTTCATCTCACTCAAAATGCATGAAGGGAGCTACAGAGTCCGAATACATATTTGAAGTGCTTATATCATCAGGTTTCAGAATAGTCCAAGATATTTATAATTTGCGTTGCTCTGACTGAACATTAGCTTTTTTAATTTAATTTTTTAATAGGATTCACAATTTCAGTTATTGGGAAATTAAAAAATAATAAAAGAAAAAATCTGTCACTCTTAGCTAGTGCTATATTTGTCTGGGGCTGTATGGTAAAGAAGATGTAGTGCTTCCCTCCTATATTTAAGGAGATTAATATTCTTAGTTTCACTGGGTTTTGCTATAGATTATCAGTCTAAGACAAAGAGAAAGAATTCATTCTTGTCATTCTCAGAAGTGCAAAGTTCTCCTAACTTCAGTGGTGATTTTTCTTGTAGAAAGAACACACCCGAAATAGATGCAGAGATTAAACCCTGGGCAAAAGATTCTGCTACTCTGCTTCTACCATCCACTGCCCATCACAACTACAAAGTACCTACGCAGCAACAATTACAGGTTTTATTGCCACACAAATTTCTTTTTGTACACTAGAACTGGATTCCTGCCTGTCTGATTTGGGGGCATTTTGAAATGACAAACTGACAGAACAGAGAATGATGCAGCAACATCCTGTGCTTAAAATAGCCACTAAAACTAAAATCCATCTAGAGATTTTTCTCAAGCTTTCTGATCACTCCCCTTCACATGCAAAGGGAATTATCATAAAATGTAACAAGAAGGAAACATTGAATCCCACCACAAAAGGACAGAGCTAGAAAAACAGCATGGCAAGACTTAGTATTGATTGTCAGTACTTCAGAGAGGAAAGTTCCCTGGCAGACTGGGAGTTGATGACTCTGCAATACCCAACACAGGAAAATTCACTGGATCAACTCTTACCTGGGTGGAGGAAGCATTCCCAATAATTCAGTCTTATTTCTGGCCCAGTACTTCTCTGGTATCTCCTCCACTTCTAGCTCTGTCAAAACTTTTAGTCTCCTCTGTTCCCTTTACCTCCTTCCCCATTCTCTTTACACTTCTGCCCTCTCTCCTCACTTCTCTCTCTGCTAGTGTTCCTCACATTTGTTGTCTTCTTGGCTAAGCCTCTTTTGCCCTTCCACTATTTTTCCCATTCATCCTTGTCGTCTTCTCCCCTTCCCGAGTCTGCGTACAGGTCTTGGGTTAGTTTGAGCCCAGTGGCACCGGGCGGGCCCTGGCTAGTTACTAATTATCTAATGGCTTTATTATTTCTCTTTTGTCTTATAAATTTATAGATGAAAAGACACTGATAAGTTTTTTGATCATTAACTCCCAATGGTTTATCATGTATCTCTCCACAAAGGAAGCCATGGAAGTTGAAGAGCACCTGGCTTTGTCATATTTTCCGTAATGGGTGGGTGAAACAGGACTGAAGTACCATCCACTGTGAAATAAGAATAGGCAAATGGAGGAAGGGAATTCAGCACAACTTCTGTTTTCTGATCTCCCCTGCTATACTAGGGGTTTGGTGCCAGTCTTTCCTGTGCTTACTACCAGCCACAGCACAATGGTCTTGAAACTCTCTTGAAAACCTGTGATATGAATGCTTTCTGATGAAGAGCCTCATATCTCTCTCCAGTCAGTTGAGACAAATGGGAACTGAGGTACAGAGAAATTCTATGGTTTACCTAAAAATCTAAGATAGCACAGAGAGGACTAGGAAAGAACCAGGGTCTCCTAAGCCTCACACTGTGCCTTAATTGCAAAGTGTTGTTCTGAAGCACCAGACTTTTCTTTCATCAGTCCCCTCCATCTCAGGACAGAGCAATTAATCTTTTTATGATCAGCAGAATGAAGGGGACCAGAAGCCTCAGATTCAGCAAAAACACGAGTGCGCTTACAGAGGAATTTGACAGATCAAAATTAGTCAAGGTAAAGGAAAACAGTAGGAAGACAGTACTGAGGTGTTTCAAATTTCTGGTCAGAGATTAAAAAAGCAACTGTGTATTTGAGAATCTATTCAAAGCATCTGAACCAGTATCAGGGTTTGGTAATATGTAAGCAGTTGTTAGCTACTAGTAAACCTCCTTTTGAAGAACAAGCCTTTCCATTAACAGACGCCTAAAGATAATGTCCTTAAAATAGTATTATAATTATCGTAAGACAGGGCAGAACAGCCTATAATAGAAATTACTCCCAGCAAGAGATAAAAGGAAGGCAAGCAAGAATCTTGACATCCAGGGATTGCAAGTAAAACTTTGATGCTTGCAAAGCTATTTCAGCATCTACACAAGGATTTCAAATCCAGAACCCAGATGAAGGCAATTCTGACTTTAGCCTGAAGCCTCTTTGGGAATTATTAACAATTCCTTGTCTAATACTGTGGACCACATTTTAACAGATAGATTGACTTGTGGGCACCTACTAAAGATGCAAGAAAGTCTTTGTGGTAGCTGCAGACATTGCTTATAAAGTAGAATCAGAATTTTTCATTCCTAGGCTTTCCAGGAGCTGAACAGGAAAAAAATGACAGCACCAAGAGATGGAATGTGTCCTCACAGGTCTGCCGAAGTTGAAACCACAGTCTGGAAAGCACTAGTCAAAGCTGAGCAAAATGGGATGTAGACAAGAGAGACCCACACGACTGAGAACACCTGTGGAGACTAGTCAGGTTTTGTCCTTATAGAAAAAATGCACTGGATAAAGACAGTTCAGACAAAGCTTTCTCTAGTGAGGAGCTAACATGGTTTAGTTTTTAACCCTCAATCTGTCTCACTAATCTCCCATAAATTTACAAATTGGATAATAACATTCTTTCCAGATTGCTCAGATAATAAATTGCACATATGAGAAAGAATAAATAACACACTAGGGAGACAGAGCTTTGTGGAGTGATTCCCAGATATTCCCCAGAGTAGAAGGCAAGGGAGAGGCTACCCTGGGGGAAGGGACAGATCATAGTACTGCAGGTACAGCAAATGGAGAGAGGAATAACAACAATTCACCGGTAGGACAAGGGGTGAAACTTCATTAGGAAAGAGAAATTGAGATAAGCAACACACTTCCCCTGGAGGCAGGGATAAAAGTGTGTCTTACAGAGGAAAGAAGAAAACAAATATATATAATGCTAAAGTTTCAGTTTTAAATGTGTAAATGGTGTCTTAGAAGGGCTCTAGCTGGTGAATCTGAAGCTGCCACACCCCTTCCATTTCCACATATAAACCAAGATGAGGCAAAGCAGGCCAAGTTCAATAGAAAGGAACCCTGCTAGGATGGTCTTACCTTCCCTGCTCTCTGCCTAGCTCGGCTCCAGGCTGTGCACTGACATCAGTCAGGGTTGTCTAGCAGGCTCCAGAGTAAAGGGCCACAGGATGGTCCCGAGTACTTCACAGCTCTGAACCTCTGTTTAAGCAAGGCTGGTCCAAAGCAGCAATTCAGAAGCCACCTCAAGGGAGTGAAGGAGTCTCTTGCCCGAGAATCTAAGAACAGGAAAGAAGGAAAGGAGACAGAGAATGAGGAAGAATGGAACAAAGTTAAAAAAAGACAAAAGTCAAGAAAGAGTGAAGAAGGGAGAAGGTCCCCTGAATGTTACATCTCCAGCTCTCTGAAATGGGCTTTCTTTAATGGTAACAACTTGATATTTACTTTCCATTTAAATTTGAGATGTTGCTATAAATTATCAACCAGCCTCTTGTTCCCTTTGAGTTTATAACTAACTACCTGGGTTACTTATTGTTCAGGTAACAAAAGGGAGGTGAAAACGCCCTTAAAAAGTGACCTCAGAACTAAGAAAATGGGAAGCTGGCATGGAGAGAGGACCCAGGCCCCTGTGGCTTAGATGAGCCAAGGCAAGGGGCTATGCTTAGATGGCAAGAAGCAACAAGCAGCAAGAGAGCAAGACTTAGGAAGAGGGGAGTAAAGTAATGGTGTGAGAAGAATTTGGAGACAGGTTAGACTTTGGAGAACAAGAGAGGAATGGGGACACAGCTTGCATCTGCAGAGAAAAAGGAAGCTGAAAAGCAGAATACAGGGTTGGAGATAGAGGAAGAGAGCTTGAGCAAGGCAGACCCATTTCCACAGTTCTAACTCACTGAAGCAATTTTGATTTTAGTGCAACTCCAACCAGGGGAACTACACTTAGGGTGAAATCCTACCCTCTGACAGTCAATGGCAGTCTTACTACCACAGAAAGAGTGAAGGTTTCAGCTTATGGTGTTTTAGTCAATGGTGAAGGCTCTACAGGTGGAACTATGTATTTGGGTGATGCTTCAGCTGACCAGCTGTTATCGTTTGTTCTGTGATGAGGCCTTGGGCCTAAAGGCATTGCTGCACTGGTACTGCACCCCATGCTTTGATGATGTACAGAACAACCACCCTATGGAATCATACTGTCCTGCAATTCCTCTCCCTGTTTTGCCTCACAACGCTCCCTGCTTTATCTCAAAAGAAGACAGCAAAACCTGGGGGCTTTCACCATTGTGAGAAGAGACTCACTGATACCTCCTACTTTATTCCTATCACAAAGAAGTGAGGATTTTGACAGAGATGACAAAAGTAACTGATGATTGGAGTGCGGGAAGGGAATCAACACATAACAGAAGTTTCCATCTGTGGCAATGCAGTCCTTCCTCTTCCCACATGAGCCAGAGCTCAGATCTAAGAGACCAGAGGTTTCAAGACAGAGCCTTTTCTCCTTTGCTTAGGGACTCATATAATTAACTCAGGATGCAAGTGCTGGGTAGACCATCCCAATACACAGGGAAGAGACTGGTTTGGAGAGCAGAAGGAAACAAGAACACTGAAGAGAGAAAAGCCTTCATAAGCTCAGCACAATTGGAGGCTTATGAAAGACAAAGATGGTTAAAGGAAGAAGCTTGAAAACAGAAACCTTTATAGCAAGCATCCCATCATAGAAGAGAAACAAATGTTTCTATTTTAAGAAGGCAGGTTCTTGAGAAAGCTGTAACTGACACTGCTTCTGTCACACTTTAACTATAGCAGAGCTTGCTCCTTGGACTATCCTGCCACTGAGAGGCTGCACAGAACAGAGATAAGGGTGTTTGTACTGCGAGAACAGGTGTGGACTTTGTCCCCTTTATCATTCTGCAGCCTCGGGCAACCTCCCAAGTCAACAAAGCAATGAACAGTACGGCTGTTGCCTGTTGCTCAGATCTGTCTGGTTTTGTGACAGTTCCTACACAACCCAAGGTATCTTTTTTCCCCCCCCCGGCACTGCTCCTTTGATGCTGATGTTGGATGTGACACCAGTGTATTTCTACAGCACACAAACCATTTCCACCAGACATTTCACACAGGCAACACCGAAGGATGTTCCTTGTTAAAACTGAGTCGAAGGTTTTTCTGTAGAGAGGTTCTTGCACCGTTGGATCTGGACTACCCTTGTTTCACATCTGTCTATTTCTACTGCAATTTTCCGCTCTGGTGAAATCAGTGCACTCAAAGAAGTCAGTTGTGCTTTCTCTATTTTCCTTAAGAGCCTTCACAGATGATCTAACTGGAGATGCTAAAAATCAGAAATTCACAGTCATTATGAAATCATAAATCAGATTAGCTTCTCAAGTTTTGTAACTAGGTCTCAAATAAGTCTATTCTCTCAGTTGTTAATCTAAAGGAGGGTAGCAATAGGCAAAATTAGGGGTTAGCCCATTGTTCTTTTGGATTTTAGAAGCTTGAGTGGATTTAGATGCGAGTCAGTGTGTATGAATAACACATGGCAAACACGCAAGAAAATAAACCTGGATGGTTTAGTGTATACACATGCATACATAGCTATCAGATGATGGCATGAAGAAAGCCTATTTCCATTTCCTAAATCACTGCAAGGCAACACAATCTGGATAAGAATCAGGGCATGAGCTATGTTCAGCCTAGTATCACAATGAATGTGTCTTGGAAAATAATGTACACCACTGCAACCACCTATGCCTTAAAGAAAGGGGATAGAGAAGAAAAGCTATGTAAGGAAAGGGAAAAGAGACGGCACCTCTAAAAAAAAGGGATCCATAGTTACAAAACACCCAACTCAATGAAATGCATCATCACTTCCCTCCTCAGACCATTTCTCACCAGCAGCAAAAATGCTTTACATTCACATTACTTTCTAGCAGGAAGGTCCATTCCTCACTCATGTCACTGGTCAGTGCTTTTCATGGTTTATGGATGGATGACAGCTGCCTAGACAGAACACAACAAAACCTTGCATCCAAACAAGCACAGGCAGCAAAGACTATGGCCACGTATTGGGAAATTCCTGTGACAACTGAAGAGCCCCCTTCCAAGTCGGGGTCAAAGTGCCTACAGAGAACAGCTTGAAGGAAGCTAGTCTTACATCTTTTGTGCTTTATTTCTAACATCAATTTTTACCCTGAATGAAGAGTCAAAACTGAACAAGGTACCACACTGAAACAGCTTTCCATTGGACAGCCAATTAATGCTCTGGCCACCACAAACGCAATGGTGACGAGTGACATGCAAGGTGTATCTCAAGAAGTACTATTGCATTTCCCTGGAATCCAGGTCTGCTGAGTGCAGGGATTAAATCTTTCTCTCCTGATAAGTGTTTTCTGCTCCTTCCAGAGAGGATCCCTGGCGAGTAGCAAAGATGGTGAAATCCTACCTCCAGCAGCACAATATCCCTCAGCGTGAGGTGGTGGACACCACTGGTCTGAACCAATCTCACCTCTCACAACACCTCAACAAGGGCACTCCTATGAAAACCCAGAAAAGGGCAGCCCTCTACACCTGGTACGTCCGCAAGCAGCGAGAGGTGGCCCAGCGTAAGTATGGCAACAACTGTTCTCCTGTCTCTATTTCATAAAGGCCTCTGCTCTTCCTTGCTAGCCTTAGCTCTCTGTTTTTATCAAGGAAAAATGGAAGGAAAAGCCACTTTTAGCAGGAAGCTTAGAGGAATCTAGGTCAGTATTCAGTGGTGAGGTGAACCAAACTGTCCATGGAAAAAACACTCACTCACGAACCAGTCTGCACTCGCCCACCCTCCCTCCCCATTTGGCAGCAGAGAACCAAACTAATACTCATCATTTGCAATTAGAGATCTGTTACCATCTTCAGACTAAAGCAGAGCAGTGGACACGTGACAGAGTCAGAATGTCTGCCTATGAACCGGGCTTACACAGATTCAGCTAACCCAACAGTTACTCTAGCTACAAAAAGCAGCAGATTGCTGTGCTCAGAAAAAAATGACTGTTGGCTACTGCCTCACACCCTCTAAGCCCTTTTACTTCACCCACTTTGCTTCAACATCCATGAGCCTGTCTGGAATCTCTTTCTTAATTATGTATTTGTGGGTTGCAAGTAAAATGATTGGCAAAATTTGGCCTTTGGATGTTTCTAGAGAGCAGCACTTCAGTCCTACTTACCCTAAATTCAGCTTCATCTGCTTTCCTTACTCCACGGGGGGAGCAGAGAGGCAATGCATGCAAGAGAAAGCTCAGGTAAATATGGTCCTGCTAGGAATATCTTATAATTTTTAGAAAATTATGGAAATTTCTACCTCATGTAGATTCAACCCGCCATCTCATACAAGATATTCTCTAAGAGTAAGCTGCACCAGGCCTGCTAGACACCAAAAGACAGAAAGCAAATTCCCTTACCCCTTTGTGCCTGCAGAATTCACACATGCTGGCCAGGGCATTCTGACAGAGGAGCCCATGGGAGATGACCTACCCACCAAGAAGGGAAGAAGAAACCGTTTTAAGTGGGGTCCTGCCTCACAACAGATCTTGTTCCAAGCCTACGAGAGACAGAAAAACCCCAGCAAAGAAGAGAGAGAGGCACTTGTAGAAGAATGCAACAGGTAAAGATGGGTGTCTGGCTTTGAGGAAGAAGGGCACAGCAGGCCCTTCCCATGTGCTTGGTTTGTTTGAGCCTGTACGAGGCAGAATAATGGCACAACAGTTGCTGTCACCACTGACACCAGACATGTTTGAGTGAAATGCCACAACTGAGCATTCACTGTTCACAAAGGATCAGGAGTGCCTCTTGCCACACCTGGCAGGATCCTCCCACAGTGTCCAGAACACAGCTGCTTCAAGGCTATGCATTTACTCCAAGGTCAACTCAGTAAGGTTCTTCCTGTGCTTTCCCCCAACAGAGCAGAGTGCATTCAGAGAGGTGTTTCCCCATCTCAGGCCCAGGGGCTGGGCTCAAACCTGGTGACAGAGGTCAGAGTTTACAACTGGTTTGCCAATCGTAGAAAGGAGGAGGCTTTCCGGCATAAGCTGGCCATGGACACCTTCAGTGGACCGCAGCCTACCTCTGCTCCTTCTCTAACTCCTCACAACTCTTCCTCCCTCCAGCCAACGTCTGCTCTCTCACCCAGCAAAGTCCACGGTAAGAAAAATCCCAAAGGAGATCTGAAAGAGGCACAAGTGAACCTACCCAAACTCACTCACCAAAACTATCTCCCAAGTCCACCCCTTTAGGAGGAGAATCTACAGATGGAAACAGTAGACTTGATGGAAGGGAAGAGCATCAGTGACAAAGAGACCATTTGTCCAAGTGAGGAGAGTGGCTAGAAAAGCAGAGGTGACATGAGGTTGAGTTACAAAATTTTCAGCCACATCTCCTCATTTACTCTTTGACATTCTGTGCTCCCTCGCAGCTGGCGGGCAGTTATCTCCTTTCAAGGAGATGTTACTGGCTGCCATCACAAGTCAGTTCTGTATCCTTTCACTCATGTGCATGCCTCCTACTCTTTCTAATGTATGTCAGCACCATCAGGCTCTGTGACTGAGTTTTCAGGCATCACGAAAGGTCACTCTCTACCGAAGAGCACAGCTTTTTCAGCTTCATAGGCCAGAGCTGGTAATTGCTCTCACTGTGGGAGGAGATGATCTGGCCAAGACTCTGCTCTCTACATCCACATCATAAGGGGTTTCTTGTGAACCCTGCTTGCTCCCTTGTCAGCATTTGTGGAAGCAGCTGCACCAAACTGAGGATCAAAGGCAGAGCAGGATGCCAAGAATGCCTGTTCTCCTAGCTTCCCTACCACCCACATTGTCCCTGCCTTAAACATCTAAAGGCAAGTGCCTGCAAAGGAAGCTGGATTTAATAGTTGTAAAAGTTTCTCAGTTGACACTCAGTTTTCCTCCCGTTGTCACGCAGGAGTGAGGTACAACCAGCAGCCAGCCAGCGAGGCTGAGTCCTCCAGCAGCAACCACCATGGGAACGGGTCCATGGTGACCACCCAAACCATCCTGCATCAGGTTTCCCCTCCTGGACTGGAGCCCAGCCAGAACCTACTAAGCACAGATACTAAGCTGGTAAGTGATGTATATTTAAGTTCTGGTAACTGGAGGACATCAGATCTTCTGCCTGTGGTCATTATATTGACTATTCAGGAATTATCTTTTCCTAGAATAGTCTTAAAACCACCTTCCAACAGACATGTTACACAATCACTTTGCACTGACCACATAACATGAGTCATCCTGAGAAACACATGCCCTCAAGACTGTGGCAAGGGCAGGTATTAGAGCATGAAAACCAGCATAGCCATTTCCTTATGATCAATCAAAACAGTCTATCCTGAAAAAAAACCCCAAAAACCAAACCAAACCAGAGTATGATGTGATTTCCTTCCTGGAAATCCTGTTCTCTCTTCCTTTCCCCAGTGAGATTCTCCTCATCTTCAACTCTCATTTGAATTCTACACACCTCAAGATAGCTGATCAGACACCAGTAGGATTTAACAGAACAGAGATCCATACTTGTATTTACCTTACCAGCAAAAATCAAGACCAACAGCCTGTAGTACAGCACATACCACTGAGTCATGTTCAGGATGTCTGGACTGCAGCAATCTGCCTCCTCAAAGCAAATTTCCTTTCTAGGTTTGACTACGCCTTTTCCCACATAATTAGCAACAAAGCACTAGAACTACAACACTGATCATTTTCAGTCTGTATATGTTCACTTGCTTACAGAGAAGAGGTTGGCAGAAGTCTGCATTAGTGCACGCTGGCCTGAGGCAAAGTTAATTTTGCCATCAGTATCATTTAAATCATATCAGTCACTCACATCGTTGGCTTTCTGGTCTCTTCCCAAAGTATAAAAAAAAAAAAAAAACCACCAGTCTTTCATGAGGTGCTGAAAATCTTCTACAGCTGTCATCTAAAACTAATAGCAAGGTGATTTGGCCCCAGTATTTAGCCCATTGGTGCTTACTCTTCCTAAAGATTCCTTAGGGTTTTCTATCTGAAGGTGAAAAAAAAAGAAAAATAATATAATGCACTGAACTTTCTATCAGTCAAATTATTAGAATGCATTTTTGCTGTTCCACACTACTTCAACTACAAAGGGCCAAAGGCCCTTGAAGACTCAAAATCCCATTAGAACATAGATACAGGTTACGTGGTTCATTTTTAGAGGTTGAGAAAACAGCCAAGTTATTAAATTCCTCAGTGACTCAAGGACAGACTGAATCAGCAAGACAGTGGAGCACAGAACAGTCCTGTTCTACCTAACAGGTACATTTCCTCTCTAACAGCAAGGAATGGCCAGTAACATGGCCTGAAGAACACACTGTATGAGAAAAAAAAGGTCTAAGGAAGCTTTTCAGCAACTCTTTTAAAATCTCAGTCTGAAAACTCACTCATCCAGGATTAACTCTTGGCATTCCAACAGCCAACCTTCACTAGTTAACTGATGAGCACAGTGAAACTACAGACAGGCAAATGGGAAGTCTTTCTAGATAGCAACGGGTCAGAGCAGTCAGGAAGATGGAGAAGGGCGTGATCACAGCTTTGGGACTTGCCATACTCAATCTACTGCAGATGGCATTTTCACAGTCTTCCCTCCACACAGGTCTCTGCTCCAGGAGCAACCCTCCCTCCTGTCAGCACCCTGACTGCTTTGCACAGCCTGGAGCAAAGTCCACACACACTGAGCCAGCAAACTCAGAACCTCATCATGGCATCGCTGCCAAGCGTAATGGCAATTGGAGCTGGTGAGACTTCATCCCTAGCACCAGCATTCACCAACACAGGTGCCTCCACCCTGGTGATAGGTAAGTAGGGTTCTGTAATGACTCTAGTTATCAAGATCCAGATAAAGAGCTGCCTGTACCTGTTAGAATTGCCTGCCTCATTTTCAGAAACATAAGTGCTAAGCTGGCATTGACAGGAACCTGAGGAAACTGTCACACGCACTGAGGATCTTCAGCAGCACTACTAACAAGGACCAATGGAATTATGGGACAGATGTACCTTATCGTGTTAGAATTAAGTTACACTCATGTCTTAAGAGCAGAGGACTTTCACAATCTAGTCCCATGCCAATGCTTTGTTTTGCTGCTCTGCACCTCACAAATATAAACAGAACTAAGAAAACTGAAGCATGTTCATAGTGTTTGAAAAACAAAACATCCTGCTCTGCTTCCTGCAAAGAGTAGCAAATGCCTTTGGAACCCACAACAATCAGTGGGCTTTTTACCAATTTTCACTTTGACAGCTTTTCTAGACTTGTATAAGATTTATTTTCATTCCAGGACCAGTCTACTGCCAAAGCGCGTCTCATTAGATAGAGGAAAATATAATATATGCTGTCCTCTTGAACCTTTTCCCAGGAAGACAGGCATTTTTTTGCTCCATGGTGAAAATAGTGATCTAATTTCCATTTCCTCATTTATATCAAGAATTATTATATGGATTCTAATTCTGTGCAAACAAAAGTGCTCTCGGTACTGAAGAGTCTTGCTGATTTGCAGGAACAGGATCTGGACAGCAGCAGGAAATGGGGAGTAATGTGTGTAACTTTTCGCTTCTTTCTCACTGGTCCAAATTCTGTAATTTGGCAGCCCAAGCAAAATGAGCTTAAACTCTGCCCTATGTAGCTGAACAGCCACCTCAGTTCTCCCCATTGCCAGCAGCTTCACAGAAAAAGAATGAAGTGAACAGGACACAGAGATGACCATCTGAGTTTACTTTTGAGCAAGGTCTCCCAAGTGGAACTATCAGGTTATCCCTAAACTAGAAAGGGATCTATACTGGCACACCAGGATGAGAACTGCAGGAATGAGCAACAGAAGTCAGGGGTAGCTGGGTGGTACCAGTCTGCACTGCACATTTTGCACACTCCTACTTCATTTTCACAGGCATGAAATCCATTCATAATCACAGAAAACAAAGGGAACACCTGAGAACCAGGGTCCTGAATCAACCTGTAATGACAGGCCTGCCATGATGGGAATCTCAAACACCCCTCTTGCAGGAGCCACACTTCTCCCTCAGCATGATGTGACTGTCATCAGTGCTTGTTTTTTAGGCCTAGCCTCAACCCAGCCCCAGAGTGTTCCTGTAATAAACAGCATGGGAAGCAGCCTTACTACCCTGCAGCCTGTCCAGTTCTCCCAGCAACTGCACCCATCCTACCAGCAGCCCCTCATGCAGCAGGTCCAGAGCCACATCAACCAGAGCCCCTTCATGGCTACCATGGCACAGATACAGAACCCCCAAGGTAAGAATGGGAACTTGTTTGCTCAAACCAAAAAAAAAAAAAAAACCAAACCCCACAAAGACTCAGATCTGGAGAACTTGCTGGGTCCTCAGGCTTGCAGCACTCCATTTTCCTCTTTTATTATTGTTGGTCTAATTATGCAATTATTTTTCTCTTACATTCACCTCCCTGTTCCTCCACTGCCACTGTTCCAGAGAGAGATAGTAGGGCCACATGCGTGAGAACAACTCAGCCAAACTGGTCTCACGCAAACTTATGCATCCACATGATCTTGTTTTCTTTCATGCACAGCTCTCTACGGCCCCAAGTCTGAAGTGGCCCAATACACACATACAGGCCTCTTGCCGCAAACCATGGTGATAACAGACACAGCCAATCTCAGCACCCTGACTAACCTGACAACAACTAAACAGGTAACAGCTTCTAGCATGTGCCATTGCTCCCCCACCTTACAGCTGCACCAGCCTGCAGGTAGCTCCTTGCTTGCTGAAGCATTTTTGGGTGTGTGGTCTATGCCATTCCAGCAGGACAATCTTTCTTATCTCCTTGCCTAGCTGGTACCAGCTGCCATACTGGAGTCATTACAGCAAGCTCTTCACTGCATCATCAAGGAGGATTTAATCTCCTTGGAAACAGTGCCTGCTTGCTCTTCTCTTGTGCCTGCTAGAAGAGATGCACAATCCAGGCCCTTTTAACTTTCTTTTCTCTAGGCTTTCACATCTGACTCAGAGACCCACACAGAGTCTGGGATGCACACACCAGTGTCACAGGTGCCAACAACACATTTACAGAATCAAGACACAACTATCCAGCACCTTCAGCCAGGCCCTCGCCTCACCTCAAGCCCTGCTGGTGAGAGAAGCAGCTGTTATACCTTAAACCACATATTGCTTAGTTTCTCTTGCCAACACTGTAAAATCCAGTTAGGAAACAGTAACTAGGGCTCACAGTTCTCTATGAGAGCTCCATCGGTGTCTTTGGGGGGTTGAAAATCCTATACAAGGAAAAGAATCAGGCTGCAGTCCGTATAAGGTCAGACTGGGGAAATGTGACCCTTCTTCAGAATACAGAGTAGAAAACAACCTTAAATTTTTTTACAAAATTGGTGTCCACGCATGCCCAGCACTGTAGGTGGTTTTCAGGGCTGAAAAGCCCAAGATTTTCTCATGAAGATACTCCACTTGGACCTTTCCAGTTCTAAGAGAAGGACTAGGATATTAATCAACTAGAATCCTCAAAACCAAACTATCTGAAGGTTGTCGTCCTCAATGTTTGCATGTTAGCTTTAGACTTAAGGTAGCTATACAGCAGCACACAAAACAGGGAAAAGGAGTTATGACCCTATGAGCATGTGCATGATGAAAAGGAGACTGCAATAACATTTTGTACTTAATATCTGCCTGTGCCTTTGACAGCGTCCTCCAGCAGCCTGGTGCTGTACCAAAGCTCTGACTCCACCAACAGCCACAGCCAGCTGCTGCCATCCACTCACAATGTCATCGAGACCTTCATCTCCACACAGATGGCATCCTCCACACAGTAATCCTGACAACTTGCTTCAGGGTGACTGCTGTGACCAGCCTATCGGGTGTGACTCCAACTGTTTGCCATCACTGTCACAGTTGCCTTCCATGGGAAGGAAAAGCTATTGTGCTTAGCCGACCTCCAGCCCCTACTGCCTCATGCAAATCCCCTACTCAGCTGCCTCACCAAGAGAAGATGTCTCAGGCTCAAAACAGAAGCCATGAAAAGATGGTGCTGACACTGCTAAAACCCACTGCCCCTGAAAAAAAACAAGCCAACCCAAACCCCATGAACCAGCCTAGAGTGACCAGACGTCCTTTTGTGACTGCCGAAGAAGGAATCCCATTGAGATAGGGATTTGAATGCAGTATGGCAAAGCCAGCAGGGCACGGGTGGGACTTTGTTCTGCTCAGTCTTCATCAAACTGGGCCTGTACAAGCCTGCCAATACCAGATTAAGCCACACTGCAAAAAGCAAATCTGAGCTGCCAAAGAAGGGACTCCATCTCTAAAACACTCACCTACTCTGCTGTAAATAAGCACCAATGGGAACTATGAGAAATAACAGCATCTTGGAGGCAAGAGCGGTTCCTGAGCACAGTGAAAATCACAAAGAAACAGATTCAGGAATGGCTTGGCACAAACCTGTCAGTACGCAATCACTGACTACAAGCAACAAATCCTTTAATTACATACAAGACCACCAGACATTCCAAGTTAAAAATGACCAGCTCTAAAATCATGCTATCCTTGTGGAAATGGCTTGGTTATTTTTGGATAGAGCTCTGCTTTGTTTTAAATGCAGAAATTAAAGTCTAAGAGCAGCATGGAGATCCTGGTTCCCTGCACTATCTATGTGGATTCTCATCTTGAGTCTTGCTAAATGACCTGGGGGATGGCAGTCGCCACAGGCTCCTGACACTGCACAGCACCCAGGAGGTTCCCACACTCCTCAAAGAGTGACGGTTTAGATAGCACGGTTCGTTCTTAGTGTCCCTGTAGGCTGGATTCTGTAGTTCTTGATATGCAAATAATTACCCTGAGGTCTGAGAGTCTTACCTGCACTAAGTGCAAGTTCTCAGCTCTGAGGATCTACTTATATAATTCCTTTTCTAATTATTCCTCTCTTCTCTATTTACTCTAAGCCACCACATCACTGATATGTCACTAGCCAGACACAAAAAAAGCCCTAGTTAACATGTTTTTTGTCATCATGATTGAAAGAGAGTGTTGAAATAGAGCTGTTCTTTCACCTGTGAAGTGAATTAATATTCTTGAGAATAGGCAGTGCTTGAGGCTCTTAAAAGGTTAAGATATAAGAGAATTAAAAAAAGCCCAACAAACTCTTCCATTACCATGTCTACAAATCTCAAAACTGCAGATGACCGCTATAGTTTGTAGTGATGCAATCTTTCTCTACACACCATCACCCATCAGAAACTGATTTCAGTAATTAGATTCTTCAAGGAATTTTATCCTAGAATTGTTTCTCTATCTCCCATATGCATCATTCACAAATACGTCAAATTTCAGTTAGCATAATCACCATAAAACAAGTCAAAAGATAATTTTTAGCCCACTCTGCCTTTGAGATCCTGGGTGCTAGCTCCAGTATTCTGAAGTCTTAACTGGCCTTAAGACAAATAATTTCTGCTGGCACATTCAGCCAGATTAGAAGCCAATTTTAACTTGTTTTTTTCCATATTTGGATGCCAACTGTGTTTTCTTGATTAAAAACCAGCAAGAGTCTCACAGCAGGAAAGAAAATATCTTGGGTTTTCCCCACGTTCAAAAAGCAACATTTTACTATTTCAGTCTCTCTAATTTGGCTTTCTGGTCTCCTAAACAGGGACTCCAATAAGCTGGAGCCACCGAACCCCAAACAGCCTTTAAACCAGAAGTGTAATGGTGCAATAACAGGTAATTTCCTGAAATACTGGAATTGAAACATAAATAGACTTAGAGCCAGTCTGAAAACTACCAAAATTCACTGTATTTCAGAAACAAAAAAGTCATAATCAACTAAAATAAGGACTAAAACAAAAAATGCCATACAAAAAACTATACATGAGAAGAAAGACGTGTCATATGACATGAGCCACAGACGTGACTTGAACAGAACTACCTATTCATAACAACCTGGAAACAAGCTCGCTGCACACACTGTGTATATGTAGGTGCCCTGGAGAAGCACAGATTACAGAGGGATTAGTAACGCAGCAGGTTTCAACAACAATTATGATGACCAGAGGGGAAAAAAAAAGTGGGCCCTGATATCTGACAGGCTGCTTTTGATAAAGGAGTTGCCAACAGGCCAGAGTTGTTATTATCAGGTATTACGATGCGGCAAAGGAAAAAAGGAGCTGATCACCTGTTGCCTTACAGACTTTCTTCCAGACATAAGATGTGATAAACAGACCAGGAAGGACCTGGCTACGGTTCTATCTCTCTGTAAGGCAATTCTGAGCACAGTATTTAATCCTCTAATACTATGTCTGCATAAGCAGCTGTAGAGATAACTGCTGTGCCAGAACAATGTTCCCTTCCCCATGGGGACACCAACAACACAGGAAGTCACTTAATTGGACTCTCAGGTCCGTGAGCTTTTCGGGTTTTTGTTTGTTTGTTTTTTGTTGGTTTTTTTTTCCCCAGTATCTTTTATCCATATTGATCACCTGCCATTTGCTGAGCAAAGTCTTCATTCTCTTTTCTTCTTCTTCTTCTTCTTCTTTGCAACCCCTGGTAACATTGAGTTTTCTGTGTGACTGCTGACCTGACTCTCATGCTGTCCATTTGCAGACACCAACCCTGACAAACCTTCGCTGATCTGGTCACTCTCTGCTGGGTCTATTACTTTCTCTTGAATATTGTTCTTCCCCCTAATTCTCTTTTTCTTCTTTTTTTTCTGGCTGTGCTCTATATAACCCTGGCTCTGATCCCTGCTGGAATCCTGGGACAGTTCAGGAAAAGCACTTTGCTTCAGAATGTCTGTGGCTGACACAGCAGCTTCCTGGTACCTTTGCCACTCTTGGTCACTGTCCACATCACTGAAAAGATAACAAAAGGAAAGGAAATTATGTTAGACTTTCACCTTGAATTTACCCAAAGCACAAACAGCACAGTAATCTAATATGTGAGCTCCTGATAAACATCTACTGGGGCTCCAAGACACCAATACCCACAGTTAGCATTTAACCAGTTGAGGTGTTCTTTACATACAATGGATGGAAAATAAACCTCACAAAAATTTTTAGTTCCCCAGCAACAAAAAACCAACCAAACAAAAATCGGCTCTAGTCAAATGTAGAAGTCATGCACACTTCAAGGTTTTCAGCTCCCTATTCCCTTGGGAAAGTCCCAGCTGCCTCTGAAATGTGTGATGCAATAGGAGCAATGCAGATGACAGCGCCTCACCTGGAGCTAGATGGCAATTTCCTCCTTGCTGCAGGGCAAGGTTCGGATTTCCCACAGTCTCCCGGGACAGAGGAAGAGAAGAGGCGAAAACCTAGAATATGTAGAAGGGAATTCTAGCCACAATACAAGAAAGAAGTGAAAGCAATCAACAGCAATCTCCCTGTGAAGCCTCGCTAAGGGCTTACAGTGCGAGAGGCACGAGGCACAGAGATCCTGACGTTGAAGTAACAGCCTGTGCTAACCAAATAAATTCTCTACTGCGAATGCTTATTAGCCGGTTGGGTCCACAACCGGTGGTACAGGGAAGGATCCATTCCAGCTGTCATCATTTAACTAACAATGTCACAAACCAACCACAACAGTTGTGACAAGAACTTACCATCATCTCCAGAGCCAGACCTTGGCACGGAAGTTTGAGCAGGTGGTGATGACTCCTTCAAGACAGTGATGAAACTAAACAGAACCCCCCAGTCAGATCTTCAACAAGTTTGTGCAAATTAAGGTAAAGCTGGGTATTTTGAGGAAACAACTACAAGGAGATGTTAACATAGCTTCTTACTTTTTTCTTAGTGAAGTCATCTTACTACCCTGCTTCCAGAGCAGGCAACATCTCCTCTCCTTAACAAGGTGTGCCACAAGGTTGACATAAAAGCAGCGTTTCAAGACGCAATTCTAAACAATGGGAATTCTAGTTCTCTGGCCCATATTTAAACACTAAATAAAGCCAATGACAGCCCAGTCAGAGGCTTACTGCTGGCACAACCCTGAATCAGGTACTGGATTAGGTTGTAAGAGTAAACAAAAGATTCTCATACCGGCCTTTAAATGATAGAAGTGCTAAGGCACCCAAATTCGACTTTTTCCACCCCACTTTCACCACAGAGGCAAAGGGAGACAAGCAGTGCTGCACAGAGAGCCCTCACAAGAGGGACACTGCAAGTGGGCCGGGTTAGCTCCCCATATATTTTAAGTCTACATGAAATAGAGAAATGATGGAGGGAAGAAGAAAAACAACTTTTCTTCCATATCAGAGTGGCATTTAGATCTTTAGTTTCCTGCTTTTAGTGTGCAAAAACATTGGCGTACTCTATCCAGAGAACAATTTTTTAGCACTGCGTGCCAATACCCATCTAGCATTGCTCCCAGCTTCTTTGCAACGTGTGCTCTGAACTCTGGTGTTGTCTGTAATTCATTTCCATCCTCATCGTGACTGTTCGCCTCACGCCTGTTTAAAAGAAGCATAATGATCATCTCTTTCAAGGTCAATAACATCTAGCACTTTCACCCAAACAAGAGATAAAGGTGCAAAACCTCACACCCTCTAGTAATCAATTCTTACTTGATAGGGAAGACTGCTAAGAAAGCAGCAGTTCAGTTCCCAGGAGAGATCTAAACAGTATTTAGTCACCTTCCTCATAGTTAGCAGTCAGATGATTTTTGTCATTGATATAACCCACAAAAGCAAATCAGTGACGTGAGAACATCTTTTCTCCTGCGAGTAGTTCCTGTGTATACTGCCCCAACATGTACAAAACCTGACCCAGGCGAGAGGGCTCCATTAGGTTGCCTGGCTGGCAGCCTCCAACACAGAGCCTACAGAAATGCCTCAGACTCAAGACAGCATCATGCTCACCACTGGGCTCCTAATTGTGTTGCTTTCCAGCTGATGAGCGCTTCGCTTTGCAACCACAACAGTTTTTGAAGAAAACGTTTTTTCGTTATATGTAACTGAATCAATTCCTTCACGGGACACCTAGAGAGCCAGATTTCCCGACACTTGGCACTAATGCCGTCAGTGATGGCAGTAACACATCTCCAACTCCCACATTCCCCTGTTGCCAGAAGGAGGAGAAATGTGTTTTAAAAGGACTGCTTGCTTTTTTCAGACGTAAGCGTCCTTTCAGGTTACGGTTGGCCCAACTCCTGAGGCAGCAGGCGGGAAGTATTGCAGGCAGTAACTGCGAGGACCGCAAAGACACCATATATGCAATTTTCTTCAGAGAAAACACGCGTGAAAGGCGAAGAAAAATACCTTCGGCTCGGCCAGGCGGGCGGCAGCCGATCCTTCCCCGGGAGCCCTGGCAAAGGAAGAAGCACAGGAGAGTGAGGGCCGGGAGCTGCAGCCCCACCACACAGCGCGCCAGCCCCCGCCGCTCGCCCCGGGGCGCTCACCGCAGCGCGGCCCTGGCCCTGCCCCCGCGCCGCCGTCCCAGGCCGCCTCCCGGAACCGCTCCGCCGCGCTGCCGTCCGACCCCGACTCCGAGTCTGAGTCTGAGGCAGCCCCGCGCGCAGCCATCTTGAAGCCGCCCCGGCCGCAGGGCACGCTGGGCGCTGTAGTCCTGCCGCGGGGCACTCTGGGCGCTGTATCCCTCCGCGGCAGTTCCTGTGGCACTTGTGTTCTTCCGCCTCTCTATGACGGGAAACGGTAGCTCACGGTAAAAATGGGAGGGGGGGCGGGGCGGCTATGTACCGTGGGTCAGGGATTCCTCAAAAACAAGACAGCCTGAGAACAAGCGTACAAACGAAGGAAGCCAAGCCACGCAGCAGCTAAGCATCCGGTCCCTCCATCCCTAGCAGGCAAGGAAACGCGAGTCTTCTCTGCCTGTGCCTGTTGTGACTGCTTTGTCCCTAAGTACGGAATGACAAGTTCCAAAGGTAGCAAACATCTCCGGAAAGACATCTTTTAACTGGCGCCCGAGGGCTGCGTGGGGGCTTCAAAGCGCGTTCAACTTGAGGCGAGGCAAAGCCCCGCTACGGGCCGGCTCCCCGAGAGACGATCCGGCAAAACCGGACGAGTTCATTCGCCACACAAAAAGCTCCGCGCGCCCTCCCCGCTCGGGTCCCGCCCCCTTCCGGCGGCCGCTCGGTCTCTTCCGCCGCACGGCGCTTCCGGGCTGTCAGGTGACGGCGGCGAGCGGCGGGGCCGGGCCGGGCCGAGGGTGAGCGCAGTGGCATCGCCGGGTCGTGCCCGGGGGCGATCGAAGCGAAGGCTGCCGCGGCTCGGGGAGCTTGGGCGGCGCGGCCGGTCGCAGCACGGGGCTCGCTGCCGCCGGACTTCTCGCGCGGGGGTCGCACGTTCGTGCTTTTCTCTCTCGGGAGACGCGGCCGTCGCGGCTCGAGTCGTTTGTTCGCTCGCTCGAGCGCCGGTCGCTGGGTCAGCAGCGCTCGGGCAGCATCGCACACCTGGTTCATTCGATTTCCTCTTTCCTTGTTTTTTTTTTTTTTTTTTTCCCCTTTGGACTCGATGAGCTAAGGGTATAAAATGTTGGCGCAAAGATTGATGTAACGTTTCCTTGGAGTATATATTATGCCCAGAGAATGACTTTAATCATCTGGGGGTTTTTTTGTAGCGCGTGACAAACTCTGGTGTTTGCGAGGGGCCCTCCCGGCACTGCCCGGACCCAGACACGGAAGCTGTGGCACAGCCCAGCCCCGCGAGTCCGGTAACGGAGCCGGTAGCAGCCTGCGTGGCTCTGGAGGGAGGCCCCACGCACACCCGTGTGTCGGCAGCGCTTCGGGCTGGTGCTGGCACGCAGAGCAGTGCAGGTTACGGGAACGGAAAGGGTGAACTCACAAAATGCTTCCAAGGCCTTAAAATGTAACCTGTTTGGGCAGCAGAATAGAGTAGAAAGGCAGTGACACATGAATGTGTGTGTAATGATTAACAGCAGGACTTCAGTCGTGTGCTTACTAGGGGGATCTAAAAATGACTGTCAAAACGTACGTGTGCTCTCTTCCAGGCACTGTCAGCAGTTATCAGTTGAAGTTACCTGCTTGTTTTACTTGAAGCTTAGGCAATTCCAATAGGAATATATCAGAGATTTGTTACACTCGAGTGTATTTGTATAAACTCTGATTGTTGTTTTTACATTTAGATAAAATTTCTGATGTTAACATTCCTTTTATATAATTTGTCACATGTGCCTGAAAATTATTTAATTTAAATTGGAAAGAAGGACTTTGTTTTTCACACATTGTTTTGGGGAACGCCTAAGTTCATTTATTTGGCTCTTCTACATGTTTTCCATGTGTTATATGCTAAGATACAAGAAACTAACATTTGTTGTGCCCATTCCATAAAATGTTGCTAGTGTTTTTTACAATATGCTGAACTCTGTAGTTTTAAGGAGACTTTCTTGGTGTCGATATTAATTCCCAGCAAATATATAGAGGTCCAAGTTGGTAAGTTTTCAAGCATTTGACTACTGAGTAAGACAGGCTGAATATTCTGATAGTAAGAGTGTGTGAAAAATCCAGGTATCTTTATTGTGTAGTTTGTGGTCGGGCAACTTTTCCGCCTGCCTTGAACTGACGTGGATTTTAACTTTGTACAATGAGCTGCATTGCTCCTGAGTGTAAATGAAGCCATGGTGTGAAATGTTAGGAGTCAGCAGTGCTGGAAGCAGCATACATTGGAGAGCTGCTCTTCTGGGACACTATTGAGAATGATGTAACTAAGTGAAAAAGCTCTGCAAAAATATATTTCACTTGCTGTAATTGGCTGTATTCATTGCAATACCTTTGTGAGGCTCGAGTATGACGCTTTCTTGACTGGATAGTGGGATTGTATTGTATAAAAAAAAAGCTGTTGACGGTAACAGCTAGAGAGGCTGAGGTTTTATTTTGCTGCTAGTATTGCTATAGAGAGGGGACACCGAGGAAAGCCTTTAATGCTTAGGGGGTAAGTTTGCAAAGAAATGGGCTTCTGAAACCTTCAGGTTGCCCTTTAAAAATGCCTAACTGTTTGAAGGCTTCCCAGAAGTTCAGATAATCATCTCTGTCTTTCTTGCAACCATATTTCATATTCCTGCAGTAGTGATGTGGTGTCAGAGTTTCATGAAAAGCCTAGTGGAATATTTGCAACACTTTTGTTTTGGTACAGTAATTTCTGTAACTGTTGAGACTCTCTTAGCTCTTGAATTAAAAATCCTGTAGTGTTTGTTTCTGGAAATGTAAATGCCTTGTGCTGACCTTCAGGGTTTTAGATGCTGTGGAAATTGTATTTCAAGAAATTCGACAGTAGAGGTTGTTGCTTCTGAAATAAAGTAAATGGTGTTCTTTGAGAAATGTGATGTTATTGAGAGGTGAAAGCATGTAAGTAAAATTAGAACACATTAAAGTAAAATGTTTAATACTTCTCTATTACTACTAGATTAGAAATGTTTAATAGCTTGAAAGTACTTGAAATGTTTGATAGTCATATCAACACATTGCTGTGATAGCAGCAATGTACTACACATGAGACAAATCAAGTACTGAGCTGCCTTTGCTTGCTGTTATTATCATTAATAATCCAAAATAATAAACATTGAACTTAAAACTAAAATTAAACTTAAAATTAAGTCAGTCTGTCAAAAACGTGAATTACTCCATGATTAAATCCCATTTCAGACCAAACTCATGGCTGTAACTTGCAGTGAGTTTTTGGAGGAGCGTGTGTGACGAGTCGAGCTCATTCTCGTGGCAAATGGCATTTACAAGAAAACATAATAGGTTTGTTTCGTTTGTGGATCTCAGTCACTTGTCGGTAGCTTTAAAATACAGGTCACGCATCAGCCAGGTCATACTACAGGACTTTAAAGTAGCTTAGTTTCTAAAAAAAGATTCCTCTTGGCTATGTTAAACTAAACCCATCAACAGTAGGATTCAAGTGCTTAGGTAAATCACTACCAGCTTGGAACAGGGCAAGAATGCAGTCTTAGGATACCAAGAAGTTCTTTGGTTTTGTTTTTTTTTCCCCCTTTCTTACTGCTAGGATTCTAACAGGAAAATTTTTCTGACCTTGTGTCTGAGTAGCTCTTGAGGATGGCAAGCAAAGGACCCACGACATCTGCATCAGCAAAGAGCTCCAGTACAGGAGGGACCAGTGGCAGCAGTAGCAGTAACGGTGCTGGGGAAAATGCTAATCAGGACAACACTTTTGAATGTAACATCTGTCTAGACACTGCCAAGGATGCAGTTATCAGCTTGTGTGGGCACCTCTTCTGGTGAGTACTTGACCCCCCCATGGGTAAACCAGAACATATGGGTATCTGTGATCGCATAAGACCTAGGGCTGCCATAATTTTACACGTCAAATACAATGTCTTGTACAAAATGAGTAAGGATCTTGGGTTTGGTTCAAGGAGCAGTTTGGTTTTGCTCCTTATGCTTTTCTTTGCTAGTTTCCCAGGGAGTGGGTTCCTGGCACCTTAAACTTCCTATATTCCTGGGTTATTTTGTAAAAGCACATAAACAAGCAGCCCCACACAGATGGTTCAGTGCTCACTGATACTGCTTGGTTTTGTGTGTTATTTTATTTGTGCTTTCTGGCCTAGCATGGATACTTTGTTCAGACTTAATTCCTTTCTAACATGTGCATACCTAAACCTGCATATGAAACTGGGTTCTGGGGGACAGGTTGTAGTTTTCATACGTCCTACAAGCCTACGCTTTTTTTTTTTTTTTTCTCTTTTTCCCTTTAAAACCATTGAAAACCCCCTACATAACAAACTTTTATATGTGGACTATTTCTCTCTCCCTGTGGTACTGCAGTGTGATACTAACTGCTCAGGCCTTTGATCTGACTTAGGAATATAACATACAATTATAATTAGCAGGCAGCTTTTCTTATTTGGATACCTTGGGCTAGAGTATCCCTTTTCTTGAAGCTGTTAAGTAGTGACATGGCCAAATGTGAGGGGTTTTAGTTTATTTTACACAGTAGGCTAAATAATGCTCTTCAATAAAAAGAGGACATATTTTCTTCTGTGTAATTATACCTAACATACGAAAATCAAGGTTTTTGTTGTAGGAGGAGATAGAAAATTACTTGCTGATGGCATATTAGGAGAAAATTAGGTAAAATTATTGCACAAAAGGATTTGGAAGAATGGAACCTTAAAATTAGCATGTATCTTGTCTAAGTAGTGTTGTCAAGACCATTTTGAATGCAGATGGCTACTTAGCAGTTTTATCTCATAGCTTGCTTGTTTGTCTTTGACCTTTTTTAAGTTACCATATTAATTTGATCTTTAGAGTAGTTCTGTATAATAGGAGTTTCTCTGCCCTGGGCAACTGTGTCTGATCTCAATAGCTAAACCTACACCAAGTGTTAGGTTGAACAAGAGGACCCCTGAGACGCGGTCCAGCCTGTATTATTCCATGAGTCTGTAGATGTGGCCGATGTTTTAGCTAAGTGTCAGCTGTGTGACGTCTGTTAGGATCCTGAAGTCTCACTACTGACATCTTTCTCATTTGCATCTTAGTTCAGGGATATCTTTTCATCGTATCAGAAAAGAAAATGTGTCGAGTAAACATGAAGTTTAATTAAGCCTCTGTATGGGCTGTTGATATGGATAAGAACCTAGGAATCAAAGGTGATATGCAGAGAATCACATTAGGAACTTAGATTGCTTAACTTGACAAGACCAGTGGAGATGGGTCTTGGGCTGTGCTTTCAAAAACTATTTTAATGGGAGGTTATGGAACTGGCCCAGCTGGATTCCAGGATTATATGCTGTCCTTGATACACTTCATACGTTTGCTGGATCGAGTTGTCAGTAACTAACACTATTTTCCTCTCTTTCTGCTCTGTGAACAAATTGTCCTGGGAATGCTCACAGCTGGCCTTGTTTACACCAGGTAAGACAGTTTTCCTTTACTTTGTCTTTCATCAGCTCCTGTTACACAATAAAGCCCTTGGTTCTCTGGAGTATCTCCCCCTCTTCTCAGATGCGCTTCTTTCTCTCCAGGGCAATTGCCTGCTAATGCAACTTCATGCACAACATGTTGCAATCTGCTTTTTCAGAAAAAAAGAAAACTCATATTCTGTTCCACTATTCCTGGTTTTGTGAGGAGAATTACTGTAGGCAGTTCACAGGGGTTTAGTTTGCAGGCTTAAGCCCTGGGTGTTATCTTTCACATGTGGTGTCATACATTGTGACACCATTATATAATAGAAAAGGTAGATGAAAAGAGGGTACCTATCCTAGCCCTTGCATGTTGTTGTTTCATGATCTTTTACTAATTTTCTTATAATTTCCTTTCTTTTAGTGGCTAGAGACTAGGCCAAACAGACAAGTGTGTCCTGTATGCAAAGCAGGAATCAGTCGAGATAAAGTCATTCCTCTATACGGAAGAGGTAGCACTGGGCAACAAGACCCCAGGTAAGAAACTTAAATTCAACTCTTTTTATAAAGAAGCTGAAGATGAACCTTTAGTTTAAGGCCTAAAGATGAAACTGTCAGTGTGCTGGGTTCACAGTTTGAAATACTCTGTCAGAAAGCAGATGGAACTAAAGTTTCTGGAGATATTTCTGGCTTTTACAGGGCCTGGGTTTGCTCACTTTATTTCTTGTTCAACTGGCAATTTATTTTTGTTTGGCATTAATTATCAGTTACAAGTACAGGTTGGCTAGAGAAGCATACATAAAACATTCATGTCCTTTGGTTCTAGCCTTTGCAGTGGGACTTCCTTAGAAGTGCAGTATCTTAATTAAGCGATGTGATGCTAAAGGTTCATAAGTTGGGTGGTCTGCTCACTCGCGCACTGCCTCCAGCTCTGCCACAGCATGGCCCTGTGAGAGTTGCTCTGTGTTTGTTCTGTCTTACTAGCCAGGCTATTGCCGATACTATTGTCATGTGTCCTTGCACCTGAGCTCATTTCACAATTTCCTGCAGGGAGAAAACTCCACCACGACCCCAAGGACAGAGACCTGAACCAGAGAACAGAGGGGTAAGTGAAAAAACAAGCTTGAGTGATAAGTTGTTTTTATTGATGGTGGTGTTTATCCCTCCCAGAGGAAATACTGTGTGCATGAGGTCTTGTGGGAGGATCCTATAGCTTACATTTCTTGCTCATTTCCAGTAGGTTGTTCATGAATAATTGATAGCTGAGATGTGGCAGAGAACTCCATGCCCATACTCCTCTTCAGCATCTCAAAGAATGGGCTAACTTGAATTGTGCCTCATGAAAACAGCCCTGCATGGCACCGCTGGAAATGCTCTTTATACTTGATTGTTCTCCACCTATAAATACAAGGAACACTTTGCTTTGAAAATTCTTTGCGGAAATAGATTTCTTTCAGATTCTACCTGTCATGGTAATATATGATCCATGTGTGAACTTACCTTTTTGGCATTGACACCTGTTTCTAGCATTTCTCTGGGGTGTTACTGTATCATTGCATTACAAGCAAAAGAATGAATATCAGTTGGATATTTGTTAATTTGAAGAAAGTTCTGTGGTTTTGTTAAGGAGGTAAAATAGGGTGAACATAAACAGCAGCTGGCACGGGTTGAATGGCTGTGGGAGTAGCCAGTTGGACAGACCGCAGTGTTCTTGCAGGATGGCAGTGAGCATGACCTGATGAAACAATTACATATTTCCATGTAACTCAGCGTGGGGTCCTTGGAGAGCATTTGCATGCCTCATGCTTCTAGCAAACAACTCTGCTGGTGTGATTAAGGAACATTTTTGTATTAAAGTTACTGGGAGCTCTGTTGTTCGCTCTCATTGGGGAGTTGCCTTCTTATTTAATAAGCTTCTATACCTGGTTTGAACCTTTCAGCTGGTGCTGCTATAAGCCAGTGGAATCTGGTATGAGGACGTGGCAGTGGTAATGCCCTCTCATTTACTGCCTGTGCTGGGCCTGCCACGCAGAGTGCTTTGCTGTCCCCGCTAGCTAATGGCGAAGTGCTTGAGAAGAATCATAGTCAAAAGACTAAAAATTAAGGATCAACCCAGAAATGTCTGGCTTTGTATTCTATGCGTGAAATCATCTTTGTCATGCTGTTTGGACGTGACAGACTAGAGGGTTTTTCCAGATTTGGTGTCACTGTTTTTATTCTGAGACGAGAGCAGTTTGCTGGATTACAGTATGTGGCAGCTGTGAGGTCTCCACAGTCTTTAAACATGATGCAACTAGTTAGATTCATATACAGTTGGTTCTCAAATAGGACACCACTTTTATACTACAGGATTCATCTTGATTCAGAAGACTTCTCTTCTGACTTGATGTTGTGTTTTAGTCCCATGTGGATCCCATAGGGGTCAGTGTTGTTGCATTGTAACTCTTCGTTTTTTTTCTTCCTTTCTTTATGTCTTGCATTGCTGCCCCAGATGACTGTATCTGACAGCTTAATTAGAGTCCTGATGGTAATTTTTTTTTGTGCTGTTCTCTATAATGCTCTGTGCCTCTGTCATGGTTTAGCCCCAGCTGGCAGTTAAGCATTGCTGCCACTTGCCCGCTCCCTGCCTTCCTCCAGGATGGGAAGGAGAATCAACAAGTAAAGTAAAACGTGCAGATTGAGATAAAGCAAAGGAAGAGAGAATAATAATAATAAAGAATATACAAAACAAGCGATACACAATTCTGTGCAATTTCTCACCACTCAATGACTGATGACACAGTCCATCCCAAGCAGCAGACCCTTGCCTCTGGCCACCTTTTCTGTGTGGATACTGAGCATGCGCATATACTGGCTGTGCTCCTCCCAGCTTCTTGTGCACCTGTACACTTGCAAAACGTGGGAAACTGTGAAAAGGCCTTCATCTCTTAGCAACAGCTAAAAACATCAACATATTGTCAACATTCTTCTCATACTAAATCTAACCAGCAGCTGCTAGAAAGAAAATTAGCTTTATCCCAGCCAAACCCAGGACAGCTCCCACTGGCAGTTTGTCACTTCACCGAATGTTTAAACGATCCATATGTATCATGAAAGTCAATGCAGGTTATTTTTTTACAATGCCTTTCTTATAGTTATTTGGCTGATAGCTGTTAATACAGGATTATTAATACATTATTGAGACATTCTAAATAGAATTGTTAATGTTGATTTTGATATATTGTCAGATATATACTATTATAAGTTGAGAAACATTACAGAAATGCTTTTGTTTTGTTTTGAACTGCAGTTCTTAGTGTTCATTTTGTCAAATTTTGGTTTGCTCTGGCAAGTTTGATACTGTGTGAAACAGAAATGAGGGTGTATTTAGCTCTAGTGTGGCAGACTGAAAGGTACCAGACAGTAGGATGCTCCTTCAACCACAAGAGAGAGCAAGAGGAGATAGCTGCACTTTTACCAAATATTCTGTAAAAGGCTTTAAATGATCGGTGCCTTTTTTATCTTCTGTTGTTTTGTTCTCTGCAGGGATTCCAGGGCTTTGGATTTGGTGATGGTGGCTTCCAAATGTCATTCGGAATTGGAGCATTTCCCTTTGGTATATTTGCAACAGCGTTCAACATAAACGATGGGCGACCTCCTCCAGGTACCATACATCCTGTCTTCTCCCTGAGTCCTGTCACAAACAGATGTTTTACAAACTTTCTTGTCATTTCTAAGCAACTAGCCTGCTAAATGAACAGTAAAGTAAATAAGTGTTGTAAATAGAAACCCAAAATGAGGGAAAATACCCAATGGAGAACATAGTCAATGGCTTACAGGTTTTGTATGAGTGCTTGTACAAGAAGGAAGTTTCTCACTTCCATGTGATTCGCTGAAGGCCCTCCCAAGACCAAAGTCTTGGGATGGTGATACTGGGGCCTTCTCCCCTTTAATGTCCCCTCAGTACTCCAGTGGGTACGCTCTGAAAAATGAGAAAAGTTGGAATGGAGTTTCTGACAATAATAAAAAAAAATGAGCAGGGATGTATGAAGGAGACCTAGTACTCTGAAAACAGCAGGAAGGGGCCACTTCCTGAGAAAGAAGAAATATAAATTGTTGCTCTCTACCACAAAATAACAAGATTAAAAATGGTTCCTTTGTCAGAAATTTATCTCAGAGGTGGTCATCTGCATTTCAAAAGAATTAACTTTTCCATGAAATAATTTCTTAATTAGAAAAAAAAGGATTATTTCAAGTATAGTGGCCTTGCTCACTAAAAATTAGGTAATTCCCAAAACCAACTTCTCTGTCTGCACCATAGGCAAACTGAATCTGGCTGTTTTGAACAAGAAGACCTATAGCCCAGGGTTTTCTGGACTTCCTTTGTGAAAGGTTGTGCCTGGCAAGTCTTTACCTTGTCACACAACATAAGAATTCTGAGAAGCATGTCATATCACACCTCTGGCCAAGACCGTGTGCTGCCCTTGGGTCAAATTAATTTGCGTGTTAACTTCACTTCACTGTGCTCTCAAAATGTGCGTGGAGGTGACTGAGCTAAGGAGTCTGTAAACACGTGCTGTTGGAACAGCTGTCATGTAACCAACTATTTTATCTGTGTTTCATCTGTGGATTTCATATAGCACTTCCATAAAGTCTGCTTTTCATTAGTTCTCTTGGTCAAGGTTATACATGCAGCTTTGACTGTTATACCATTTCCTTATTCAGAGATGTTTCAGCTTTATCAGGAGGAGCACTCAGACCAAGGTGAAGTTCCTTAGGATGGAAGCCGGGAACTTAACCTCACTGAGTTCACTGCTGAGGCTGTGACTGAGTTCAGCCCTGTCCCCAGGAGAGCTCTGAGCAGACTTGCCTGTACTCTTAGCACTTGGAGCAGCTTGCTGCTATAATTCATGAGCAATTTTACCAAAATTCTGCTTCAGGGCACTGATGCTTGTCTTCCTTCTGATCTTCCAGTGTGGGTAGCAAGGCTGAGGGTAGGAAATAGCAACAGTTTCTCAGCAGGTGGATTCTTTGCATCTCTCTCAATTCCTGAATATACTGTGTTAAGAATATACATGATTCTGGAGAAGAGGAAGGAGCTGAACTGTTTTTCTATTTCCTGTTTTCCAGCTGTTCCAGGGACTCCTCAATATGTGGATGAGCAGTTCCTATCCCGCCTCTTCCTGTTTGTGGCTCTGGTGATAATGTTTTGGCTGTTGATTGCGTAAATCTTTTTCCATTATTCTGTATATTCCTGGCCAAGGAGGCCACTGAAACAGTTACAAACTGCATCCCCATCCCATTTTAAACCTCTTGGTGTCTGGTTCTGTAGCTAACTATGGGCTTCAGGAATTGGTGGTACCACAGCACAATGAGGAATCTCGCATTTTTGCACCAGAGTTGGAAATTAAACGTGGGTTAAAAAGCGTATTTCAGCTCGCCTGTCTTGTACAACAGGATCCTGCCACAAACCACAGGCCTAGCTTTTGAGCTCCGCTCCTAAAAGGAGTGCTGCTTTGAAATCATGTGCCAATCAGTGACACCAGGTTGATGTGAAAGACGCTTGCCCCAAGGTAGAGTGGGCAGGTAAGGAAACTTCTGCAGTGTGATTGCCACGATGGATCTGCCAGAGCTGTGGATGTTATTTAAAGTCTTCACATTCGTGTCCAGCCTTCTTCAGGAAATCATCTGCAGCACTGCTGAGACTCTTTGGGCACAGCACGTGATGCAAATGGAACCAGGTTTGGAAACTGGTTTCTTTTCTTGCTGTTTTTCCCTGATGTGGTGGAAACCCCCTCCTGAAACAGCTCTAATGGCTGTTAGAAGAAGGGATACAAATTTATGCTGCAATTTTTTTAAAGCCTGAATTTGCTGTAGCCAGGCATGAAGATTCTCTTGTTGTGGAGCCGGGTCGGGTTGCTGAACAGTAGGACACCGGTCTGCCTCATCCAGCCCAGTTCCTCACTGACAAAAGTGTTGTCTTCCTTGGTTCTGCACAGCAGCCTATGGCTGCACTTGTGGATAATCCCCTCACAACCTTGTCACTGTAACTACATTTATTCTTCCCAAGGCTTTGAGACTTCCTACACAAAGTCATGTACTCCAAATAAAATCCTATTGTGGATCTGAGATCAGCTTGTTTGGGGACAGAGGAACAAAAGGCATCTTTATATGAGTTTTGAGGTTAAACTTGTTATACTGTAAAACTATACAGCAGGAAAAATGAAATCCTGCCTTTGCTAGTGCATGGCACGAAGGGAGCATTTGGAGGAGCTTCTCTTCGCAGGCTACTCCTGCCACAACAGAATGGCTGCAGGGCAACGGGCTCTGCAGTATCTACCAAAGAGAGTTCAAAGCGCTGGAAGAGAGCACAACCATTCATGTGCTCAGGGGAAAATGTTTCAGAAGGTGAGCACTCACTAGCCGTTTTGGGATCCTGCTAGGTGTACAGAGTACTCCTGATGTATTTGTGTAGGTTCCTTCAAAACAGCAGATATGAGAGATTCCCTAACGAGATGGACATTTTCACATTTCTCTGACCAGGCAATTCCATATTTTTTTCCTCTTAATGTTTTTAGATTATTTTGATTGAGATGGCTGGTAGTCATAAGGATTTCCCGCAAGGCGACTATTGTGACTTCCCTGGCATTGGGCAGACAACTGACAAAACAAGTCAACTCATAGAAACTTTGTTCCAATAGCTGTTTTTTTTTCTAGGGTATGGATGAGGTTCCTGGGCAGGACACTTCAATTAATTGTTGTAGAAGCTTATTTATGTCATTATAAACTGTTCACTTTTAGAATCAAGACAGAGATGACTGAGGTTTAACTTGCCTACCTCCAAAGTTCCATCGGGCAGGCAGAATGCTGCAAAGTTGCAGCGTTTTGCCGCATCTGGGCGGATTTATACCTGCCTCGACGACAATCTGGCCGGGTAGGTCGCTCAGCAGCTGGAGCGGCGGCCGCCGCCGGCGCTTGGAAGAAGCCTCTGTCCTGCGCCAGACGGAGCCCAGAGCCCTGCCGGGGGCTCAGTGGCGTCCCGGGGACCAACGCCGAGAGGGGCAGCGCCGCGGCGCAGGGGGTAGAGCTCGTCGGAGAAAAGCGGCCTGTTTCCTTGTCTCTGGAGCGCGGAGGGAGCGGCGGAGGGTCCCTTGCAGCCTTCTTTCCACAAGGAGGGCGGAAAAGTGACTGTAACGGGCTCAAAAGAGGTATTGAAACTGATTGAACTAACACGTATGTTTTAAAATACAGAATTTTAATGGCTTGGATTTGTTTTCCTTCTGTTGGCGAAGGGCGCGGTGGGTTTGTCCCGGTCCCGCTGCTCCCTGCGGGAAAGGCGACTCGGCGCTGCCGCTTGGCCTGGGCGCGCGGGGGGCGGGGCAGGGGGCGGGGCGAGGTGGGGGGCGAGGTGGGCGGGGCCTTGCGCGCGCCGCGGCGGCTGAGGCGGAGCGCGCGCCATGGAGACGCTGACGGGTGAGGCGGGGGCCGAGAGGGGTCGAGGGGGGCCGAGGCGGGGCGGGCCGGGCCGCTCGCTGCCGCCGCCGTCCCGGTCCGCGGAGCCCCGGGAGCGCGGGGTCGGGCCCGGTCGCGGCTCGGGGGGTGCGCGCGGGCGGTGCCGCCGCGGCCGGGCCCTCTCCGGGGGCGCTGGGCGGAGGCCGCGGGCCGGGGCTCCGGAGCAGCCGTCACGGGCGAGGAGGTCTTCACCTGGGCTGTTTCTCACCGACCTGCGCGGCGCGCGGAAGGCCGATGGCTTCTGTTTTGCGTGACTTCGAGGATCTCGTCAACCTCGGTATCGGCTTCCCTGAGCGGCGACCGAATTCTAACGTTCTTTGGGAAAGGGAAGTTGGGGGTTAGTGGTTTTCCGACTCAAAGTGCGCTTCTTCCCTTATGCGACCTTAGAGCCCTGGTCGCAGGAGGATGCAGGGTTCGGGTCTGCTCCGCTATGTGACACGTTCCTTGCACCGTCCTGTGCTCATCCACATCCTCCACTCCTTCTTTTAATGACCCACACAGACGTTTGTATTTTGGGTAGCGTTTATCTGTGTGATAAACTCTCTGTCTGCACACGGTTTTGTACCGTTTTTCCTAGCTTGTGTGTGTCTAAATAACTACTGCTCTTGCGGCCTTTATGGTGGTTCCAGCAGAAACTATTGAAACTCCCGTATAATTGTTGCAAGTTCCGTGAAAGGGCAGTAGGCCAGGAGCATCAGCCCCCTCCCTGCATCTGGTGGTAACGTGGTGGGGGCTCTACAGCCTTTATGGGAATATTCATTCAGGGGTGGAATTCCTTCCTGGTAACCCAGTTGTTCTCTACTGAATGGAAGTTGCCCTTTCCTTCCTTTCAGTTCTGGGAAATCCAAATGAGTGCAAGCATTATGTGCTTAGTCAGTAGCACAGGGGAAACAGTCCTGTGGCTTCCTGGCCCTAGCGTGGTTCTCTGTGAGGCTTGTTACACTGAACCTGTCTGCCTTCCCCATGCCTTCACTCTGGAGACTAGTGTAGCTGTAACTGAGCTGTTTTCTTGGAGAAGCTGCATTGTTTGCTTCTGCAGAATGTGAAGGAGCAGATGGTGGTGTTATCTCTGGAGGGGAGTAAAAAAAAAAAAGAATGTATAAGATGACTATGTTCGATTTGGGAACTCCACAGTCTGTAATTGCAGACTGACTGATACTGTGTTAACTTCCTACGCGTGCATCTGGTATATCATTTAAGGTTGTTCTTTATTACGGATGTAGCAATCCTTGTTTTCTCTGATGTAAAATGGTTGCTGTATGTCACATTATTCCTGCCTGCAGGTGAAGAACTCTGGAGATGCCTAGGATGTGGGGACAGCATTGCTGCAGGTCAGCGCCTCTACAAGACCGTTAGTGAAGCTTGGCATATTTCCTGTTTCCGGTAGGTAAAAGTTTAGCCCATTAAACTCTCCTTATGGTGTTCAACTAACTGGGAACCTGGTGGATATTAACAGGGAATTCTTGCATTCATCTCTGTGTCTGACTTGTTTCAGGGCCTCTTGCCGAGCAATTGTTTGCTCTTGCTTGTGACCGTACTTCAGTACTTGCCATATCCCTTTAGAATTGACTTTCAGTCCCAATGGCAGTCTGACACGGCCTGGCAAAGCGTTGCCTCGCTGACGCAAACACATACAGGAACACAGATAAAGTACAAATGAAGTCTCCCATTTACTGGTGGTGGCAGAAGCCATGGGTTGCACATTTGTCATCAGCTGCATTCCAAAGTTGCACCCAGACAATTTGTATAGCCTGTTGCTTTTTCCATGTCTGGTAGGAACAAGGGAGGTACCAGGATGTTGAGGAAAACTGCTGATACTGGATAATGGTTTCATGGTTGGACTCGATGATCCTGTGGTAGGAAACTATTGCCTTTTGCTTTCTCTCCTTTTCAGAAAATTAAGATATACAAACTTATAAAATCTGTCAGATAACGTTGCTGTCAGCAAGGATGGAAAAAGAATCTCTGTCTTTCTTCCTGGCAGCGAGTGTAATACCTCTTGTTGGTGTCTCATGAATACTCAGTCCAGTTACCGTGCTACAGAATCACAAATCTGAAAGGGCCTATGTTTTTGAGAGGGCCTGAGTACCTGCAGCTTCTACTGGCTTCTGTATTGGAGCAGCTGTTGGCTTGGCTCTGGAGAGGCTAGCGCTTTGGAAGCTCTCAAAGCAAATGAGGGGAAAGGAAGCCAGAGTGTGGCTTTGGAGGAATGTTTGCTGTGCCAAGATAGGCATCTACTGTCCTGGCTTGAAGAATCAAAAAACCTAATAAAATCCTAATAAAATCCCCAAACTTTATTGAAGTGAGGGTTCTGGTTATTGGTATATTAAAAAAAAAAAAAAAAAGAAGAAGAAAAAAGACAATTCAGTGCCAGCTCCTTTGACTTGGAAAATGCTGTTACTTACAATGACACGTTGATAATCACAATTACAGCTTTTATATCACTACAAACCCCACATTTTTGGCTTTCTCTTGATTTCAGTATTCGTGTTTAGCTCGATGGAGTCAGCCTGTCTTAATCTCGGATTTCTCTTCTCCTGTGAGAACTAGTACTCTGTTATTGCGCTTCTCTAGATTCTGTGTGTAGCCAAACACAAAGCTGTGTGTGCTGGCAAGCCTGTCTGTCTTGCCATTGGATGTTCTGCTGTGGGTCTTAATTCACAAATGTCTTTGTGCATCTTGCTGTTGGGGCCGTGGAGGTGGACAGCAGCTGAGCTGGAGGCAAATCCTGCCCCCAGGACACCTCACAGAGAATTTGATATAATAGCTTATATTATATAGTGGACGTTAGGGGCGGGAGTGTTGTTTTATACTTGTGAAGATGCCAGCTTTTCTCCCAAGATGTGTAATAACTTTCTGCATTTGCTGATGTGCTTCCTTTGCTCTGTGCTCAGCCAGCTCTGGCACCCAGCGAAGGTGCCCTGCTGAAGGAACAATTGGATCCTGCAGTAAAGGAAACTCCCCTTTTCCAGGGTAGGACTGTACATGAAAACAAATTTCCAGTTTGCGCTCTGTTCTCCCGTTCGCTTCTGCTATCCCTAAACGGTGCTGAGCAGTAGTCTTGTGCTTGGTATCCCAAAGCCAAACTTTAAAAAGCCTCTTGGGGCTGGAGCCTTTGGCAGCTGGTAACTGTGAGTTCCGGTGGCTCTTGCAGAGTTTTTCTTACGGTCTTCCTGTGGATTAGCTGACTCCCTGGCCTGGCACAGAATTTCTCTAATGCAGATTGGCACTGCTCCAGGCTCGTTAGCTCTGTTTATTCCTGGTCAGGCTGCGCTGCTGATCATGCTTAGCACCGGCTATAGCTGACGTACATGTGTGTCTCTGAGGATTTAAGATTTGTCACTTCCCTCCTTCCTCAAACTGCATGTGCAGGAGCTTTGTCTCTGAAACCTGTCTTTTCTCTGCTGTAGCTGGAGGGACAAGCAAATCCCTATTCCTGTATCTTGGATATTTTAAACTGTTCTGCAGCCAGCTGGTCCTTAGAGTTGACTGAAATGGGATGGAACTGGCTGAGGAAGTTTTGTAAATGTTTCTGTCACGGTGTCTGTTGTGAGTAACGTTGAACGTATGTTTGTGCTTCTAAATTCTATTGGGATAGTATACGCTTTCAAAGGTTGTTCCTGTTTACTGGTAGACAGTTCCACTGGATTTGAAATTCATGTCACACAGAACTTAAAACACCACACCAATAAAAGGAAGGTGCAAGGTGTCTTTTTCTTAAGGCTGAACGACTTTTACTCAAGGGTGTTATTGGAAGACCTTTTTTTTGATGTAGAGCATGCTGTCGTTCTTGCTGTCAGTCCAGCTTTTTTTCCATATTACACAATGGAACCTGCTCTTAAGTTATAGCTTTTAATAAAGTGTTGATGCCTGGTGTTTTGATGTCCATTGGTGGTGGTTTTTCTTTTCCACAGATAAAGACAATGAAATTAAAGATAATTCCCTCTTTCTGTAGGAGTAGTGGGTGTTTAAATTGGAGTAGCATGAGATGGGAAGACTCAGATACAGCTGCATGGTTTAATCTCAAGGACACTGTATTTGTTAAAAATCCTGTTTTGATTGTTTGAAAACCATGAATTCACATCCAGCCTGTTGAATACATCCAGGTGGAAAATGCTTTTGTATCCATATGAAGGAAATTATTGGAAGTGGTGGTAGGAATTCGTGCTGTAGTGGGGCACTTAAGAACTTTCTAGGAAGGAAGACAGCTGAGGTTCAGTTCCTTCCTAACTATGGCATAACAGAGGATGTATTTTAGTATGGTCTGTAAAGTAAGTCTATTAAAGTAGCCAAGCAGCACAGACTTGCCGCAGAAATCTCAAATAAAAGCCAAACCCACCACATCGGAGAGAAACTGTTCGCAGTGTACCTTTAAGAGAAGTTACCGGGGGTGATGGTTTACTGGTGATTTTGCAGTTACAGATGTAAAAATATAATGTTTAGTTTATACCAAAACCAGTTAATTAAAAGCTGAGAAATCATCAGTAGTTTGATGGGCAGAGAGGCTAATCTCCCTTTTTCTGGAAGAGGAAAGGAAAGGGGAGAAATTTTGTAATGATCCAAAATTTTTCATCATTAGGTTTAAAGCACTGGAGCTAACGGTGACCAGAAACTGTTAGATCAGTTTGGACAAATATTTCCTTTTTGCAAAAGATCACAATAAAAAAATGCCTTATTAGGTAGAGTTGAATCAGTTCACCTGACAGATTGTTTAAGGTTCAGGTGCTTGCAGTCTTTTTTGCATGTGTTGCTCTGTTCCAGTTTCTGTTAACCTTTACCAGAGCCAGAAACTCAAACACAAGGAGTGTTGTAATACCAGGAGGCTGTTTTCTCTAAATGAATACTTTGAAAAAACGGGACAGTTTTGGCAGAGCGCAGAACTCCTGGCTCTGTCTCCTACTGGTGTTTTGAATTGAACTGGAAACAAATTCTCCTTCTGACTATTTCTCAGTAGCGGAACGAGGTTAAAAGTAGATTCTTCCGAGAATCGCTCCTCACCCGCCTTTGTGTGCTCTCTGCAGCGTGGCCATTGTCCCTGGTCGGAAAACATGTCTGGATTAGCTGCCCGAGCATTGTGGGGATGCCTGGAGCTCCCAGCTACTGAGCAGAAAAAGAGCCACTATTAATTTGCCAACAATAGTGATTTGATTTGCTCTCAAAGGTGTGCTTTTTCTATTCCTAATGGCACATTTTGTGTACTATAGAAATATCTTTTTCTCAGCAAAACTTAGTGAATCACCTTGGTTCTTTTCACATTTGGTGGCAGGAGAATGGAATCTAGGCAATTGGTTTAAAAATGTACGTTGTTAGTTAAACCTGTTGTGGCAGCTGCTGGGTGAAGTAGATGACTTCTGAGAATATTTTCCAAATCTGTTTTCTGTGGTTCTTAGGATACCCACTAAATTTCAAATTATATTTGAAGCAAGCAATTTCTGTGATCAAAAAAACTGGTCACTGAGCAATCTCCCAGGTTTTCTGTCTCCCAAACTCTTCTAGCACTACAAAACAAGCTTTTTTTCACCTTCTGTTGTTCAAGTAACCTTCTCCTGTTTTAAAGCAGCAACCGCATCTCACATCAGTCTCTCCAAGGCTGCAGGAGCCCTGGATCTAGCCTTTTCACACAGACTGCGTTTTCTAGGTTTTGGATCACTTCTGCTGGTTCAGACTGGCACAGCCTTCATTTCCCAAAAGCTGCTTCCTCCCCACAGACAACAGGACAAACAAATCTACAGTGAGAAATGTTGACAAGTAAAGACATAAGCAAAAGTGTTAGGTTGACTTTGAATTGTGGGGATATTTGATCATTTGAATCTATCTTTAGCTTTTCAGCTGTGAACACAGCTGGGTTTTTACATACAGCAGCTGAACTGGAGAGCAGTAGTAACAGAAGGAGGATGAATTCTAGCAGAAGCAGGAAGACAAAAATTTCTTCTTCCCATTCTTCTCCAGTTCCTGGCAGTTACAAAAAGCTAATGATAGGGCCTCAGAGGTGAGAGCGCTTCTGCACTAATCCTGCAGATTCCTGGGAATGTCTCTGATGGCGTCTCCATCAGCACTGGAATTCACCAGCTACCTATCAGATTTGGGGAGAAAGAGTTGTGAAGCACCTGTGTGTACACAGATCACCTGACTGCTTCTGAACTTTAAAAATCTGAAGGAACAATGAAGCACTTTTTAGGTAGAATTCTATCAGTTATGGGACATGGATGATGATGACCCTTTATGTCTAAGGAGGAGTTGGGCATTCTGGTCCTAACCTTTTTTTTTAAAGTTGACTTGTGTGGCTTGTCCTTTAGGGGATTGTTATCAGAGCATCATTACATAAAGGTAATTGGAATTACTCACACAGCCCAGTATGTGGTAGGCTTTCCACATGCATGAGATAGGATCCTTTCCTGAGTTTAGCAATCTGCACAGACAAAAGCAGCAAGTTAGGAAGCAAGTGAAAATGCAGAGGTCTTATTGCCATCTGTGTTGCATTTACAGATCAGAAGTTGCTGCTCCTAAAAGCATATATCATCTCTCAAGTTTCAGTAGGTCAAATATCTTTGGTTTACTTCTCAGACTGCACATATTGAAGAGAGCTGCAGCTGTTAGGCAAGGATGGTGGAGATAAAAATTCTGTCTCCGTCCTAATGTGGTTAGTGATACTGGGTGCCTAAAAGTCATCACTGTGTTCGTCTGAAATTCTGCTGCTGCTTAGAAGTCAGATGCAGTAATAGAGAGAGGGGCTTTCCTTCACTGCTTTAGTTTGCGCAAGAGCTGTGTGCACCAGCTTTCACTCAGAGGTAAGTGCATAGTGAAATAGTTTTAGTTTCAGTAGCTAACTGTCTTTCAACAGCACCAAAGCATGTGTTATGCGTAAGTGACTTGGAAATACAATGAGGTGTTTGGATTGTACTGAAGTATTTGGAATGTCTCCAAACTGTTCCGATTCTGAAACAAAGACTTGCTGCAGACTCTTCTGGCATTGAGCAGATGCCTCTTCCCCAGCTCATACCAGTCTCATACATACCAAAGTCCCTGTCTGTGCCAGGATAAATATGTGTATCTTAGGGCTGTAGATTGCTGAGCAATGCATCTGTCTGCAGACATGCAGTGAGGCAGCATCAGCTGTGTGAAGAGGGTGTCTGGATGTGCAGCCTAACCCGAGCTGTTTTAAGGTATTAATAGTTAAATTAGGCACAATAGCTATGGGATGCATTTCTGTGGGGATAAATCTTTTAAGGCTACAACTCAATTTGCAATAAATTTCCTGTTAAGTCGTTGTTGAAGGTTTTCTTTTTTCTTTTTACTTCCCAGTTACATTTTTTTTAGGCTTCTGTCTCTGGCAAAATGACTGTGATTCTAAACCACAGTAAGGAAACCAACCTCTTGGCCGCTTGTTTGTAGTGGACAAGCTGTCAGCATTTGCAAGAGAGAGAGGGTGCTGATAGGTGAGTTCAGTTGGTGAAAAATAAATTTGCTTCAGTTCTTCTTGGCCCTGGGAGATAGTATCAGTAAATGGATACGGTAAAGGTGTCGTGTCCCCGTCCCCCCCCCCTCCTTTATCGGTGTTTGAAGTACAGTTGTCCTGGCAGGAGTTCAGATCTGGAATGTATGACCACATTAACACCTTTTCCAGAGTCCTTTTGTCAGAGCTGTTGTGTTCTCAACTGGGTCAGATAGACAATAAAAAAGCCAAAAAGTAACAAGAATTCTGGGTAGGAAGAAGTTACTTTGCAAAAGTAAAATAATTTTGATAGGAAGTTTGCTGTTTAGGTAGACATTTGACTGTGTGTCCTTTGGCTTTGAGGAAGTCTCAAACAAAATCCTTACCCAGTTGCTTAGCTGTCTGGGTGGGTTTTATTTGAAGTTAGGCTTCATCTGCTGGCATAGTTCACAGACTAGCTGGCTGCTATTGCATCTGTGAATCAAATCTTCAAAGGTTTTGTCTGAAGAGCTGGGATTTATGAGGTCACGTGGAATCCCCCTGTGGAGGGAGTGCAGCCCATGGCAGTGGGATTGCAGGAAAAGCTTTTGTCTGTAGGTGATGCTGGGCAGGGAGGGGCTCTGTGATGCGCCGGGCTATGTGTGTGCTGATGGCCAGGGAAGCCTTGGATCAGGAGTGCTGGCCCGTGTTCAGCATGCAACATATAGAGCATGTGGGAGACCAGAGCACATTCCTAGACACAGACTCACCGTGCTGCTGCTTCCAGTAGAGCTGTGTGAAATGTCAGAAGGAATTAGACCGCTGATGAAACTGATGGCCACAGTGGGCTCTGCAGCACTGTGCTTCATTGCACTTCCACAGCTGGGCATAGAAATTATATCCAGTGGGTCAAAATTAGATGGATTTTTCTTCCTTACCAGCCCCCCCCCAAAAGGTGCTACTTACTGAAAGTGAAAAATATAAGAAAAACAGCCTGAAAAAGCTTCCCGGCTTTCTGCTTGCTTCAGCAGCAAACAGCAGCTGTCAAGTGTGCAGCCAAGACTGCCTGCCCCAGCCCCAAGCGTCCCTTGAACAATATGCCAGCTGAGACGAGCATCTCCAGTAAAAGCACATTCGAGTACTTTTGCTTCTCAAATATAGCATGATTTTCAGGCTGTGTTCAGGCATGCCAGGCTTTGCTGACTGTACAAAAATGGGCTCAGTGTGGCAACATATGTCTGTTGAATTTCTGAGTGTCTCGCAAACAGCTTTAGCTGATTAGGCCACTAGAGATCATTCTTGGCTTCAGAGCAAGCAAGCTACACGTGCTGCGAGCAGAAGAGAATACTCATCTGTGCTGATTTATACCTTTCAGCTTCCATTAGGATACGAAGATTAGGTTAAATGATTGCAATGGTCTGTGTTTAAACAGTCTTGGAAAGAAAGTTTTTTTCCCCTTGGATGAGGCACACTGAGTTACATCCTGCAAGAGGCCAAACAGACGGATTGTAGGTACTTTGAAGATAAAAGAGCCTCGCTCACAGTGAGGGATTTAAGAAGGCATGTAGTAAATGTTCATTTGATGTGTTTGGAGACATGGCTAGCTGTTTTTGTTAGGCTCTGCCTTCTATGACTTCTCCATCAGAATGTGCCGCTGCTGCAAAGAGTGGCTGCGTGTTTATGCCCTTGGCTCTTTCCTCGGCAAAAGCTGCTCTCTTTCAGCACTCATTAACGCAACCGCTCTTTGGATCAACGCTCCGCCCCTGTGAAGAAGCAGAGCTCGTTTGGCCTCCGCAGCCACACGCTGCCCTGCAGTGGCTCCTCCTCCTCTCCCACCCTTGGGTGGAACCAGAGAAGGGAAACTTGACAATAGTTAGCAAGCCGCAAAGCTCGCAAGAACTGTTGCAGAAGCATGTCCAATTAGCCTGGTTAGCAGTTATTCTATCCTTTCCAAGGATGCCGCTGCTGCTGAGGGCAGGGGAAGATGGTTATAACCATGGGAGCCAGGAAGAATCTGAACAGGATTGCACAGCTGAGAGACCTGGCATTCCCTGGGCAGCTTCAAAGAGAGGTGAAGTATCTGAATCAGCGCAAGATTAAATGAGCACTGGCTGCTGCCATGTTGGCAGAACAGAGCTATTCAGAGGCAGCTGGACGAGTTTGTGGCTGAGCCGGTTTATCCAGTATTGAAGATGGGAAGTTACTTGTCTGCCCCAGCTTACTTCGCTCCCAAAGATCCCTTTCGGTAAGTTTTGCACAGGATTGATTAGCAGTGGACCTTCCGAGTGTCGTTTTCCCCCCTGTAATGCTGTCGTCAGTAGTAGCTGTGGAGGTGTGAAGAGTGAGATCCGGTGCTTGTGAAGGGAACAGCTGGCCTCAGACTGGGATCCTGTCTTGCTTTGAGGAGAAGATGGGGAACATGCTTATTACCAGCCTCTTTGCCGCTCTCTGGTACGAGGGAGCGGCACCTATGTTGTGAGGCAGTGTTTGTGTAGCCCAGGCTACAGTTCAGAGCAAGGTGCTCCTTTGCCCCTTGCCCCAGTGCATGACTCAGCTACCGGAGGAATGAGACTGCTGTGGGTGCTGCTGCTGCTGTCCCCTCCAAAGCTGCTTGTGCTTGGACATAGTGCAGGATGAGGTGTGGTGCTGCTCTTGAGTTCAAGAACTGATAAACTCTGCAGGGAGGCCGTGCATAATCTTGTTTGAGAGAAGAATGGGTATTTGAAGGTAACTAGGGATGAGCAGCACACTTCCCTTACATGGAAATAATTTTTCTCCTGTGCTATTTTGGATTTTAACAACTGTTCTTGGTCCAATTGAAAAATTGAGGCTTGACAAAAGCTTTAGAATAAGGCTTTGATTGTGTTGCATCTCCATAGTGAAAAGTCTTACTGGGGCTGAATACAACCAGGACAGGGATTGACTGATGTGCTGATAAGGTGAATGGATGGGGAAAGGCAAGGCTTGCAGTTTCATTGTCTTCCTTCTATCACCTTAACTAGGGTTTACTCATCATTGATCTGGTTTCTGGAAACCCATTTGTATTGATTTGTGAGTAAGGACTGTTTTTTTTCAAACAGTAAATACTGCTGTGCAACTGTGAAGCTTCCTGAGGTAACTTTCTGAAACAGCACTTATCTTCGGAAGCAGGGAAGTGAACAGGCAGGAGTTATTTATAATATATGCAGGGTCTTCTGAGTGTGTAGAAATGGTTTTGCATAGTCAGAGCTTGAACACTTTGTCTTCTAGTACTTGGTCTGTTTTCTCGCATCTGTCCTTCCCTGTCTAGTGTTTCTTACATAGCCGGTGCACGCACTTCTGCTAAGTCTGGGTGAGGAACCTTTGGGTTAGCTATGGGCTGGGGTTATGATTTATTCTGCAGCTTTCTCTCTGAGTGACTATCTTTTCCCCTGCTCTGCCTGCAGAATTGGAACCTCAGCTCTTTTGAGCCTGTGTAGCGTTAACTGATCCAGCCTGACAGTGTGTGTAGGGGGTGCATTTTATTTATGAGCCCTTCTCAAAGGGATCTGTCTCTTCAGTGCCAGGGAAGTCTTTGCTTCCATAAGGGTATTGGCTTTCATTTGGATGTAAAAGAGATGCCAGTCAATTGAATCTTCCTCTTGCTGAAAACCGACTGGTTACCTGTGGTGACCTGATCCTCTTACCACCCCCCACAAAACCAAGCAGCCATCAAGCAGCGATTTGTGAACCCTTTCTGTACCTGCTGTGCTGCAGAGCATCAGGGATGAACACTGACTGCACCCAGGCACTGCCTGAGGTTCCTGGAGAGTCGCAATGGGAGGCAGACTAATTTCTTCTTTATAGCCAAGATTGGGAACTAAGAAATCGTAATTTATGGGACTGTATAGTCAGAGCAGGGCTCTGCAGCTCTGAAAATGGTGGCTATGTAGCAAGAGGAAACACGTCAGTAGGGCCGTCCTCCAAGAAACTTGGTGACTATGCTTTTTAATTCTGTAATAAGAATAGCAGATAATAGGAGAACATTAGCGGTTTTTAATCTATGAAAGACAGAGGAGCAAGAAATCTTCCTTTTTTTTGGATTGTGGTGACTGGCAAAGATTGGCTTGCTTAGCACATGCAGAAGTAGTTGTATTCCTGTTTTGGCTGCTGTGAGCTTTGGCCATGGCACTGCTGCAATACTATGCACTAGTCATGAGGGAAAGGAAGGAGCAGAAACTCCTGTGTCTTCTGTGTTACAATACTGACATAACTCTTCAATGTGGGCCATGTGGAACGATCATATGATGCTGTTATCATTTGGGCAAAGGCACTGAAACAGGTCTGGAAGCTATACCTGTGTGCTGTCAGCCAGCTTTCCGCACCTGGCCAAACTAAAGCCTTTTCTACATTGCAGAATATGCTTTAAAGAATAGACAAGGCTGCTTGGCAGCACAGGCCACAGCCACATGCTCTTGCTGCCAGCCGTTAACAAAGCAGCCAGTTAGACCCATTCCCAACACCTAGCCTCTTTGGGGCTGGTTGCTTTACTCCTATTGCCTCATTGCCCTGGGTGGGGTTCTGAGCCTTAAGCTGCAAACTTGTCCTGCCTAGATTTGTTTAGTTGCATAGCAGAGACCTGACTCTTGCTGGCTCCACCCCCTCACCTTCACTTTGCTATGAGTGTGTTGCAAATCAGATACCAGTCCTTATTTCAGGATGGAAGAGAACTAATCAAAGTGCTGTACGGTTGGAATCAAACTACAAAGAAGTAGGGGAAAGGTGAAAGGAAAACAAGCTTACAGAATTGCAGTTCTGTTGCTTTTGCAGAACTTTTAGATTTTCTTTAGGAGAAACAGGAGTGTTTGAAGAAATTGAAGAGCGGGGAGGAAGGGAAGGTGTTCTGCTTAAATAAATAAATAGCCCACCCACTTGGAGAGAACTTGGACAGAAAGCCTGCTCTTGAAGTCCTAGTGGAGCAGTCTCCAGTATTGCTGTCTGCATCCCAAGTGCAGGTCTGGTCACAGCTCCCTGTTTGAAGATGTAATCACTGTTGGAGCACATGCTGGTACAGGCATGCGCACAGAAGTCGGGTAAGTCTGATGATGTACCCATGCTGAGCTAGATGTTGTGCCACAAAGTGATACAAATCTTTGCTGTTGGTCTTCACTTGCTCTTCCCTCCCTCCCACTCACCTACTCAATTGTTCAGTGTAGGGTATTTTCTGCAAATGAAAGCCAAAGACTAGGGGTTGAAGGCAAAATGCGTTGCAATGCCTTCTGGCTCTTTTGCATACCATGAGCAGGGTGTAGCTGTGCTGGTGCCCCAAGGCTGGGGCTGTGATGATGTGTACAGCAGTGTTACTGTACTTCTCCCCCTGCCTCAGACAAAATTGCCAGGGCCTGTTGCACGTGCTGAAGTTCTTTCCCATCACTGAGCAGGGGAGCAGGATTTGGAGCTCTTCAGCTGGGAAAGCAAACACTGTAAAAGCCAAATATGTTAAAAGGAGTAGCTTTCCTGAGGGCAAGGTAGGGTACTAAATACCTATTGAGGTGTGCTTTCCCCTAAAACCATGGCCTGCTTACAAGCAGCTTCACTTTGTTGCTTTGCAGTCTCTTGAGATGGAGCAAACAACTCTCCATGTTGGGACACAACCAGCTTCACATATCATCATGCTAATTACAAGCTGAGGGAGTTTACAAGGAATGTCTTTGGCACAAAGAAGCTTTCAGGAAGCTTGTGAAAGGTGAAATCAACTGTAGCTCTCATCGTAGACCTGGGAGCATGTAAGGATTGCAACTCCACTAGCTGACAGCACATGTGGTGCTGCAGAGAGACCTGTTGCCCAGGAGGGCACGTGCTCATCTAAACCCACTTCTCCATGTAATGGGTTCCCCTCCAGTGTAGTAACTGAGACAACTGGTGGGGTAAGAGGTGGAGGAAACTCTTACTTCCCACTTTGGAAAAGCATTGTACGCATGATGACATTGATCCTTGAATGTTACTTTGAACCAGTTATTGGTGATTAACCCATTGTGGATCCTGCACTCAGGAATGCCCGATACCAATTGATTTTCCTTTTAAAGTCTGAGAGTGTTCTGCTCAGGGCTATTGGAATATTCTTTAGTGATGCAACTGCTCTCTGTGCCTTATCTCCATTAAGTCACTCCTCTGTGCTGCAGAACCTGGGTTCTGCTTGCAATTTTCTAATATAATACCTGCAATAGAATTCCTGCAAATTTTTCCTTGTTTTCCTTGGGGTTTTTTTAGGGGGAATTGTTTTGTTTGGGGGTGTGTAGATAGAGGGTTAATAATGATTGCTTCTTGAAACATGAGCTGACACTCATATATCAAGGATTTTGAGACTACTTTCATGAAATTAGGTAAATTGTTTTGGGTTTTGTTGGTGGTTGTATTGTTTTTTTTTTTTTTTTCCTCTCACACACTGTCATCAGCAGAAGGAGAGGGAGAATGGTTGGTGGCAAGAGGAGGAGGACTTTCATCATAGTTAATTGGTAGATTCAGTAAGTAAATGGAGCTCAAAGGGTCAACTGCTTTCAAAACTCTATCAAATGGACAGTACTGCAGTTGCCCTTTTGGGAGAAGTCTGCTTACAGAAGACTAGAAAGTCTTTCCACAAAGCTGATACGAAACTGGCTTTGCTCTGCACAGGGAAGTGGATCCTGCCTTTCTATCCCGCTTCCTGAACTGGCTCAGCAAGCGGGTGTCCTGGGGCCAGATGGCGTGGTGTGATACCACAGAAGCACTGAGAAGAAACATAGTAGAGCTATCTGTGTGCTGCCCAACTCTGCAAATGGAAGCTTGCACCAGGAAAAGGGAGAAAGCAGAGGAGCAAAATTTATTTCTAAGGCAGAATTTATAAATCTACTGATGTGTTTTAATGAATGGATAGGATTTGATTTAAATTTAGGAAGCTTGTCTCTTCCTTTGTATTGGTTGGTACCACCTGTCCTTACAAAACTTGGGTTCGATGCTATTGTTGAGTTGAAAAAGCATTGGGAAATGGAGAGGTTTAGTACATCCGTAACTAGAAGAGCTGGCAGTAAGACGCTGCTGCTGCTGAATGTCTGGTTAGGACCTTTGTCATTGATTTGTGACTTGTTGCCAACTGGAACTTTGTTCCGTTGTTTCCTTCAAGGTGCTCTGAATGTCAGGATCCCCTCACTAACTGGTACTATGAGAAAGATGGGAAGCTGTACTGTCACAAAGACTACTGGCGGAAGTTTGGAGAATCTTGCCATGGCTGCTCTCTGCTGATGACTGGACCCGTGATGGTAAGGACTGTAAGGACTCCTGCCAGGAAGCAGAACATACCTGCCTCCAACTCTTCGAAGTGGTTGGGAGTTGCCCTAGCTATTCAGATAACTGAATAAACTGAATGTGATAGTCTCTTTGCTACTCTGATCCATAATCAGAGATTAGAAACATGGCGCATATGCGCATCTTCTAGGTGAAGGTTAATTTTGAGCAAGGGTAGCTTTCAAAGGAAGATGTTATGTGGTTCTGAAGCATATGAACAAAGAAAGTAAGATGCTGAAATGTGCAGGCATGAGAAGTGGAATGGCAGTTAAGGGGAAATCTGTTCAGTTTCTGTAGCCCAGTGCCTCAATGTCTCCTTGGGGCAATTTTCCACTGTTCTGCAGAGTCAAACCCTTCAGCTCAGGGTATGCAGCAGGTTCTGGCTCTGGGGAAGGTTATGTTCCGAGTCCCATATGGACTGACTAGTCTGTGAGCAAAGTGTTTTTTTTGACTGATGGTGCCTTGAAGTAGCATTAGCCCCAATTGCAGTGAAACCTTGCCTCTATAATATGGAGCTCACCTAAACGTTTCCTTCCTCGCCACAGAATCTTGAAATTATTTAACCTTTAAAACTGTCAAGAATGAATCACAACTGTTATTTTTCTAGGGTCTGAATAAAAGCAGCACAGTACTCAGTAATACAATTGCTACCTCAAAGGGAAGTACTGAGAAAGGTGCAGAAGTCTTAGCAAAATACTGTCAATAAGGGAAGAGGGAAGTTCTCATAGGGAAACCAGAAAAACAGATCAATGAATAAAAGTATTTTTAAAGGTATTTTGTTGTCTCAGTCTCTGCTTGCTTTTTTTAATTTTTTTTTTTCTGTCAGCTGGCTGGTAAGGTATTGGAATTTGTGCATTGCCTGTCTGCCAAAAAAAAAAAGGCCCTTTCAGCGTTATTAATTCAGGCGTAACATTAGTTATCTTGCCAAGAGCAACTGAACAAGAAGGTTTTAATATCTTGTTTACTAGCCTGCAGCAGACTATCAGCTATTTTTGATAGTTGAGCAGTTGCCAAATATAGCAGAGGTTCTTAGGACGCAAGCTTTGCTTTGCATGTTGACGTGTTTGTTTCAGAGAGTTTTGCAAACAAGCGCCAAGGATGGGGTTCAAGGAAGGTAAAATGAGCTGATATAGCTCTCTGGTAAAAAATACTGCTTGACTTTGAGATCTGAATGCACACGTTCCTTAGAGAGAAAAGCAGTATCTGCCGCTGCTGATGGATTTTAGCCTTACTGAGCTACTCCATTTTCTGACTGTAGGTGGCTGGCGAATACAAGTATCACCCGGAGTGCTTTGCTTGTATGAGCTGCAAAGTGATCATTGAAGATGGGGACACTTATGCATTGGTCCAACATTCCACTCTCTACTGGTAAGACAGAGTGTGTGCTGTGTGCTTTGCCACAGAGTTGCTCCCTGCAGTGTGTTTAAGCCCTGTTTAGCTGGCTTAGTGTGGTTCAGCTGAACACTACACTAGAGAGTGCCAGGAAGCTGCCTTTTGAGGGAGGGAGAAAGGAACGGTGTAAGCACCAAAAAATGGAACTTAGGGTCAATGAGAGAAGCATGAGTTTGGCAGGGAGAGATAGGACACTGCCATAATGACTCTTTCTCTTCTTTTAGTGGAAAATGCCATAACCAGATTGTGCTGACACCAATGATAGAGAAACATTCCACTGAGTCTCTGCGTGAGCAGCTGCCTTATACGCTGACCCTCATTTCCATGCCGGCAGCTACTGATGGCAAGAGGGGTTTCTCTGTATCCGTTGAAGGTGGCTGCTCCAGCTATGCCACTGGTGTCCAGGTGAAAGAGTGAGTATGACCAGGCTGGTTGCCATGCATATCTCCGTGCAGAGGGAGCTGTAAGAATTCTGCAGCACTGGAGTCCTGCCAGCTGCTTTAACTGATGAAGGAGTCTGTCTTTGCACAACAGGGACATCTGTTGGCTAATAGCCATTTGGTTTTGGTCCCTGTTTCACCTAACTGATAATTTTATTCCTCAGTGCTGTCTCCTTTACTGAACACAAAACATTTGGAGAATTGTAAAGGACTAACAATTTTTGCCATTGAGTAAACGAAGAGCTTTTCACAGACCAGCAGCAGCACAGACCAAGCACTTGGTCTAGCGGTAGTTACCTGCGTTGGTAGATTAGCATTGTTCTATTTTGGAAAAACAGTATGAAGGGAAGCATCAGAGGTCAAATATTTTTTATAATTTTAGTTAACCTGACTTCACACACACACACTGTAATTCCCATGTTTAGAGTTAACAGGATGCACATCAGCCCAGACGTCCGAAATGCCATCCACCCTGCAGATCGTATCCTGGAGATTAATGGAGCTCCTATTCGTACATTACAGGTGGAAGAGGTGGGTAGAGTTCTGTTGTGAAGTCTCCTGCTCATCTGTTTTCCTACAGCTTTTCTATTTCTCTTCACTGTTCTCTCACTCCACATACAGCATGTGTACACCTATGGTACTTGTGCTGACAGCAGGAGTAAACATGAAGACAAGCTTTGTTACCTCTTCCTACTGCAGAAGAAAATGCAATTAGGATGCACTTCTGATTTTGTAGCATTCAAATATGTAGGACAATAATAAGAAGAGTGTAGGGCTGTAACACTTTAGAGGTCAAAGAGGCTGTGAAGACTCTTCATGTGTGTTAGTGAAATCTGCTGTTCTTATCCTTTTAGAGGCAACTGCTAAAGGGCAAAAGCTCAGCTGATGCTAGGGATGAGTTTCCCGTTGCAAAAAAAGGGTATTTGATATCTGTATTTACAAGCAAATGCTTTATACAGTTATCAGGTGATGCTGCAAGGGTGTAGTGAGACCACCATTACCTTCACTACAAAGGGGTTTTATTTCAGTGTCGGAAAGAACATTGGGAGCACAATAGACATCTCTCGTATAAATATCCATTTAGCCTGTGTAGGTTTTGAACACTTAACAGGTTAAAAAAAGTGGTCACTTGTAACTGACCAGAACAGAAGAGGATTTGGGTAGCATGAGAAGCTAGCTTGATTAGTCTGGTAGACAGCTGTGGTACACACAACCAAACCACAACTATGAAGTGATTTCACTGAACTCTCTACTCTGATTCCTGAGGGCCATTCTGTTGTGTCTCCTCTGTCTACTGTCATGTGTTCCTCCTGTCTGCTATCGTCCTGTCCTTTGGTTCAATTTCAGGTGGATGATTTGATTCGCAAGACTAGCCAGACGCTTCAGCTGCTGATAGAGCATGACCCAGTCTCACAGCGTTTAGACAGGCTTCGTCTGGACTCCCGTCTTCCCACCCACATAAACCCGCCCATTTCCCCACGCTCCCTTTCTCCACTGGACATCAAGGAGAATCTGGAAGGAACACTCCGACGGCGCTCCCTCAGGTTAAGACCTGGAAACCTGGCCTCTGACCTAGCTTACCTTTGCTCTGTGTTGCCTGGCTGGGCTGCTCTGTGCCTAGGGTCCGCAGTTGGTAACAGCTGTACAGACATGACGCATCTCTGACATGAGCCTTGGTATAAATCATTGGCAAAGCAGTGGAGAGCTTTAGATTGTGCTATTTATATAGAATCCCTCCGTTCCCTTTCAGGATGGCAGACTTTCCTTAATAAAAATAAGGAGCTCTAGTTTTAATGTAGAAAAGCTACTAAGTGTTAGAGTTAGGAAATGCGAAGGTCAGATTTTCACCAGCCTTAAATGGCTGGGGAGGAATGTGTCCTTAAAAAGGGTATGTCTGAGGCCTGGGATTTGGGAAAAAAACTTGTCTTCCTAGACCGGGATACTCAGTTGCTCATTTAGTCATTTATCAGTATTTCAATCTCTGTTTAGAGATAGAGAGCCATGTCTTTACAGCTTCCTCCTGCTGTTCACAGCATTCCACCTCTGACTGACAGTAGACGAGATGTGGTGCTGTTAGGTAGCTCCGATGCGGAAGCTGCTCTGGGTTAGTGAAGAGCTTCCGTGGTGCTGGAAGAGTATCTGACTCTTGATCTGAAGCATATCTAGAAATTAATAGAAGCTCATGATGGAATATGTTGGATCAAAAGTTTCCTAGCACGTCTCCTGAACTTCCAATCTCCTTTGCTTTCTAGGCGAAGTAACAGCATTTCTAAGTCTCCTGGCCCCAGTTCTCCAAAGGAACCGCTCCTTCTGAGCCGTGATATCAGTCGCTCTGAATCCCTGCGTTCCTCTTCTAGCTGCTCCCAGCAAATCTTCCGGCCCTGTGACCTGATTCATGGCGAAGTGCTAGGAAAAGGTTTTTTTGGACAAGCAATCAAGGTGAGGGAGGTTCCCAAATATTCATAACTTACTGTTATTTCAACAATGTCTGCCTGTCTTGGGATCCTTCACCACTGCCTGGATGGCCTGTGCCATCCTGATAGTGGAACTTGCTATCACTAGCTTTGGAACTCCCTTGGTTTGCTCAGTGAGATTCATTTCTCTGTTTCATTCCCTGACTATAAGTGTCTCTGACTGCAGGTGCTTTTGACTTTGTCCCCTTTGAACATCAACCTTGGCCACACATACTTATCTCCTGAGTTAGATTTAGAGCTTCAGAATGCCTGTGTCACAGCAACCACCTGCGTGAGGTGGGGAGAATGGGGAATAAGCTACACTTTCTCTTAAAAGCAGCTTTCTTATGAAGAGGTTCTTTCCACCCACCCTTAATGTGGCAGGATTGAGGGTTTGCCAGGTGGTTGTAGTGACCATCTCAGAATCCCCAGCAAAGCCAAAATTGCTTGTCAGTGTGGAGGTGGTAGTCAGGCCTTGCATGACTTTCAATTAAAATTTCCATTAATAGCAGTTCTACTCTCTTGTATTTAAGCTCTCCAGTCTTGACTGGGGCTGCTTCAGCATTTCCTGGCATCCCTCACAGAATGAGGGGGCAGCTTCCTCTGCCTTACCAAGGTGCTGCAAGCTCCTCAGTATTCAGTGCTGTTTGCCATGTTATGGAACTTCTCTCCTTACACCTGTATAAACTTAGCTGTACGGCCACCATATTCATCTCATGCTTCCATGGGAGGTGGTGAGCCAGTACTACAGACCCAAGGCTTCTGATCTTTACTAATGAGCATATTTCTCTTCTCCTCTGCTTGTAGAGAAATAACAGGTCCAGGTAAGCAGAACCTTTCCTCTGTCGCATGCTTTTGTCATCTGCATTCCCACAGTTAACGGCACAAAGGTGATTCTCTTCTGCTCAAACTACCTGAGAGCCATCCTATCCCGGTGCATGCTCTGGGCATTAAAATTACCCTCCTGGAGTTCCATGATGACACTTGTTTCAGTTTTGCTGATATGTCAGCTTAAGAATTCAACTTAGTCTTGTCTTGTCTTTGTCTCTTCAATTCCCTTTGTCTTTGGGTCTTAGATGTCCCTGGCTTTCATGTCCCTGGCTGAAATGTGTAGTGTTCCCTGGCTCGCTACTTGTATATGGATGCTTAATTTCAGACAGGTGCATAAGAATATTGCCTCTGTTGTGTTATTCCATGCATTCATATTCCACCTTGCATTGTCACACGGTTCCAAACAGAACTAGTGTGCCACACTGTTTGCAAAAGCTAATAAGCTTCCTAAATACTATAACTGGGACTTTTGTTCTGGATTGCAGTTCAGGAGTTTTTCTGAAAGGCTTTTTATTTTAAAGAGTATGAGGCAAAAAATGACAATTTTCTTGAGCTTCAGATAGAATGTTTTTGATGCAACAGATACTGTATCTGGTCAGAACAGCTCCCTTCTGTTTTTAGAGGGAAGGTGGTTGTTTAGATATGTGGAGATCTTAGGGAGACTGAGCTGTCCAACATAAGCAACTGAAGAGGAGAGGATTGCCAGGAAAACCTACTCATTAGAATTTGTCCCCTTTTTACTCATTCATGCAGCCCATGCAAGCAAGACAGAGCTGGTTAAAAGACACTTCTAGAACACACCAAAATGCCAGGAATTAGTTGGATATAGGCAAGCAGCTCTTGAGGAACTGGAAATGTTTTCCATACTGAGAGCCAGGAAAATTATTACCTGATACTTATGCTGGATTTTTGTGTGTCTGCTGCTATCCTTGGACATTCCTTGTAGGCAGCAATACACTGCTCCCATGAGCATGGTAAAACAACTTCTTCCTGCCTTAAATGAACAGCTTGTGCATTCCAGTTCCACTTACATACAAGTAAGTTTGATGAGCACATCAGAAACCAGGTGGCTTTGGAGTGCCCATAATGTGAAAGTACATGGTAATGTAGTTTTAGGTTGCTTAGTTCAGTTTCTGGTGCAAATGAACATTGATTCCTTTGCTAATACAGAATGTAATCTTAGGGTCTGTGTACAAAATGTGAACATCACACAAGGCAAGTGCTTTCAATAAGGGAGCTTGACACGTTGCTACCTAAAATAGAGACTTCGGCCTTGTTTCTTGGGATAGTGTTGATGTCTTGGTTTGTTCCTCTGTCAGCTCTAGGTAGTTTGTTTCATGTAGAGAATCTTTGCTGAGTTGGGAAAGGAGAAATTTTCTGCAGATCCATAGGGATCCCAGATAGGATATTTTCCAGTCTGTTCCTCTTTGCATGGAGGGCACTGTTACTCTCTCTTTCAGAAGAGGTGCAAGAGCATTGGAGCTAGGTATTCTTGAACCTTGCCTGTAGTTGTGGTTTCTCTTTCTGTCAGGTGACCCACAAAGCAACAGGAAAAGTGATGGTGATGAAGGAGCTGATTCGCTGTGATGAGGAAACACAGAAGACTTTCTTGACAGAGGTAGGAGCAAGATTTCAAAAAGATTCTAATCCCGCAGCATGGTGGGATTCTTCCATCTTCTCCAGAGAGAGAGTGATCATGCCTGCAACATGGCAGGAATCGAGGTTCTGAGCAGGGAGACATCACACAGGGAAAACCTGATATGAACTCAGTGTTTGCTGCAGTGAAATGTGACTCACACTGAGCAATAGATGTGGCTTCAGCTCCCAGTTCATTAATTTTTCAGTGACAAAAAGCAGTCTGAGGTAAATTGAGCTGTGCAATATGTAAAGGATTTATCCCTTGGGCCTTGTGTATAAATACAAATGATGGGGGCTGATATCTGTAAGATATCTAAGACTCCTGCTGTATTCAAGCTTAACTGTTTTCTTGGTGGCTGTCTACCATGTGTAGATGTAGCTTAAAGCCTAATCTCTAAACACTTGACCATGCTATTCTGGCCCTGACACATGCACTAAAGACCACATAGCTGTCCTGAAAATCTCCTGTCTCTTAAAAGTTAGCCAAACTCAAGGGTGCTCTCTTTAAAGACTAAGATCAGGTTAATTGCAGAGCGTGAAAATGAAGAAGCAACAGTTAATTGACTGCCTTGAGGTTGAGGATTGAGTGTACTCTCTGATCCCTGGAGGGTTCGTTCTGCATTGGAGTGCTAGTCACCACAGAGCAAATATGTCAGAACTTGATCCAGTCTCTGCTTCTCAGGTGAAGGTGATGCGCAGCCTGGATCACCCCAATGTGCTGAAGTTCATCGGTGTACTGTACAAGGACAAGAAGCTGAATCTCCTCACTGAGTACATTGAGGGGGGCACCTTGAAAGACTTCCTCCGCAATGCGGTCAGTATGGAAGCCTGGTAGTCCTCTGTAGCCACTGTGGAATGGGATTGATGGTTGGTTGTACCAGCCTTATAGTGCTTGTTAGACATCTGTGCAGCTGTGTGGAAAAACTGCTTCTTGGCTGCAAGTGGCCTGAGGCAGGAGGGGCCTTCTTCCTGGGGCTGTATCATCTTTCTCTGAGTCCCTGTTTGCAGAGAATTGCTGTTACCAACTGGCTGGGAAGAGAGTCCTTGACCTTTGAGGACTTGTCTTTCAGGACCCGTTTCCCTGGCAGCAGAAGGTCAGCTTCGCCAAAGGAATTGCCTCTGGAATGGTGAGTCAGACTGTCGCTTCATTGCAGAGCAAACCTCTGGGGTCAGGGTTAGTTGCTTCAGCAGGATGCTGTGGAGGGGCTGTGAGTATTACCTGACTAGTAGCAGCTGGTTGTTGAGGTCTGTAAACGCAAAGGGATAATGCTTGCCTGGGAACGCCTAACACCAAGTTTTCTTCCTCTGTTCCAGGCTTACTTGCACTCCATGTGCATCATCCACAGAGACCTGAATTCACACAACTGCCTAATCAAGCTGGTGAGCTACACCTCTGTACCCCACCACATGCTGCTCCCCATCTTGTCATCTTCCTCCCTTGGTTTTCTCCTCATGATGTCTCCTTTTGGTCAGGGTGGAACAGAATGCAGAGAGGTTTCTAGTGCTCTTAACAAGGAAGCTTCATCTTCTTATAGGATTTTCCAGACTGATCTAGCTTTCACTGTTCCTTCATTGTGTTCTCTTAACCCTTCTTCTGTGGTAGCATCTCCTGTTAACAATCATGTCACAAGAGTTAGTGCCACCCCATTGCTTATCTCGGCTATGAAATGTTCTCTACAGCTGCTTTAGTTCTTCTAACCACTTGATGACTTTGCAGGCAGTAGAGATTTAGACAAGTGTGCAGGTGTGTGCGCATGTGTGTGCTTTTTCTTTCTGAAATGCTAGCTCACAAGATTTTTCGTATAGCTTCATTCCCTTCAGCCTTGACCTTGTTCACATGGCTGGAATATGAGATTAGCATGTAGGTTTCAAATGACCCATAACGAAAGTCTAAGGTAAAATATGAAGGCCTGAAAGGAAAGGTCCAGGTTTGCGCTAGCAAGTGTAGCCAGATTAATGGGATCAGTGACAGCGACCACGCAGGAAATAGAACTACAAAGAGAGGAAATGATGAGTTGGGATTGTGAATTGCATGTCTTACGCCTGCCTAGACAGCTTACTACACTCATCTGGCTGCAGCAAACCTTGAGAGTTGCCCTTACAGTGTAGCTGATGGTGAACAGGAATCTAAGCCTCTATGTTCCAGAAAGTGGATGGAAAGGCATCAGTGACTTGTGCTAAACCCCTTGTATAGGATAAGACAGTGGTGGTGGCTGACTTCGGTCTGTCTCGGCTGATTGTGGAGGAAAGAAAAAAGCCCACTTTGGAGAAGCCGTGTGCCAAGAAACGAACCCTACGCAAGAGTGACAGGAAGAAACGCTACACGGTGGTTGGCAACCCATACTGGATGGCCCCAGAGATGCTAAACGGTAAGATATTGATATCAGGGTGCAAGTGAGGAGACAAGTGATAAGGATGACAGGATTACTGAAAGCTCCTGGCCCTTAGTAACAATCAAACCTATTAGAGCCTATGGTCTTAGACCTGCTATTACTAGAGCTTATTTGTACACACAGGTACCCTAGTGGCATTTCTTTTGCAGTACCTGACCCAACAAGTCTTTGATCCAGTCAAAGCAGTGTTTCTGGCTTCACAGCAGGATTCTTCAGGAGGGCAAGAGATTTAAACTTGCTATGGGAAGGCAAAAGAGGCCCGAAATAAGACTGAACCTGAGACTGTTTTCTTTATAGCCTCATGCTTTGGAACTGCCCCTTCAGACAGAGAATCATTAAACAACGCATGTGCTGTCGTGTAGATCCAAGGAGCTGAAGCCTCAGGATTAGGGTGGGAGTTGTCCAAATGCAGGGAAATGTGGGTTTTGGCCTGCAACCCTCAATTGCACTAAGGGTGATCTGTGTCCTGTAGGGGGAAAACTGCATATGCAGAAGTTGAGGTAAAGGTGCAATACAGTGAATGCAGTTTGTTCCTCGTGAACCTGTCTGACCAGGTTGGGCAGTTTGTCTGGCTAGGTCAGTATTGCCCAACACATTCTACCAGCCCAACTCTCCTCCATGTTGCTTTCTTGTATGCTGTTGTGGTTTCCCTCTCTCAAGGCTCACAGGCACTGCCAGAAGCTGAGGCTGCTTCTTAGAGCCTGTCTCAGACCTGGCATTCGTTAAGAGAACAGCAAGAGCACAGTCTGACATCACCTCCAAAAGCAAGGCTATTAACCAGATATTGGCTTGGGAGAGGCGTCTCTGTAAGCTGATAATGGCATGCTGGAGCCAGTCTGCTTTCCCAGATTCAGAGTGCTGCTAGGGGGTAATTTATTACCTCTGCAGTCACTGCAGCAGGGCCTGGACATTTGTGGGCTGCAGGGGAAGCTGCGCACCGACTCAGTGCACTGTAGAGATGTACCAGAACAGCAATAGATGGCAGTGGGCAGAAGCTTTCCATAGATATACTTGGCTTCCCTGCGTTGTTCTTCAATTCCCCAGCAGAAGAAAGAAGCAAGGTTACAATATGTGATGGCAGTGTATGGGAAGGTACAGTTGGTAAACGTATCTTGAGGGAGCTGCCCCTGCTCAGATTTGTTTTGTCTCCTGTTTTGGAGCCCCCCAGAGATCAGGCTTAGTTTAGTGTTGATCTGGCAGCTCCAGGAATAGCTTGATGGGGAAACATCTTTCACAGAGCTGAATGTCTTCTGTTCCCTGCAGGACAGAGCTACGATGAGACAGTGGACATCTTTTCATTTGGAATCGTTCTCTGTGAGGTAAGATCAGGTCATTACACGGCACCTGTAACAGACTTCTTCCCTGTTGCTATCTCCTTGCACACACTGTGTGAACCAGTCCTCTGTGTCCGAGCGTGCAGTCTGTGACCTAACAGCACAGTGAATTAGGCTGGGAGTACAAGCTTACCCTGCCCCTGTTCCCTGAAGGAAAGTAAAGGTCTTGTAACTGTTTGATCCCAGAAAGTTTCTTGCTGGATTGAAGGAAATAAGTTCTATAGAGAAGCTGTAAAAAAAAGTCCATCAGATTCTCATTGAGCCCTGGCATCCATTTGAAAGGAGACATATTTCCTAAAACTGTGATACTTTTTTCCTGTTTCTTATTCTACCACCTCATTAAAAGAACAATCAGCTGTATGTCCTCAGCAAATTCAGGGTCTCCGCTGTGGATGTCAATTCACTTCAAAGACAGGAAACTGAAACCTCTTTGCAGGTCGATTAATGAAGTTTGCACCCTGAAGCCTGTTGGTGTAGTTTTTCTCTGAGCCAATGCACAGTCTTACTGTTATATCAGGGTTTTCTGTCTGCAGAGCAAAGAGCAGCACTCCAAAGCTGCAGACTATTTTCACTTTTAAAAGAATGTAAGACAGTGGAAACGCAGATCAAAGGTGGACTGTAATGTGTATGGGTAACACAGCCATTAGAACAATACCAGGGGAGACCAGCACAGTTTCGTCTTCAGTGTTGGGGTGAAGGGGACAAAGAGAATATCTGAGCATAAGTTTTTGTGGCCTCATCTGCAGCTGTGCTTACACTGGGCCCTCTGCTCAGAAAATGCTGTGGTTGTGAGTGATAGATTTAGGAACTTGAAAAATCTGTATGCAGGATTAAAGTAATTGTTTCATCTAGAAAGAAGACAAATAAAGGGGAAGCAGCATATGAATATTTTCCCTGTCACCAAAATAAAGATACTAAAAAAAGAATTCAAACAGAGAGGGAAATAACCCTGCCAAAATACATCATGGGCGTTCCACTGCCTGGTTACAGGATGTGGTTGTCCTGCTGAGTTATTGGCTTAGAAGAGCCTGGGTGGTTATATATAACACGCTTATTGTGACACCCGAGGAGACTTTAAACCAAATACTCTTCCTGACATGAGCGTTTGTGTTGACATTGACCTTGGCTGAGTCCTGACCAACCCACAGCTCTGTGCCGTGGGTTCCTTCCCTCTTATTACACTCTTGAGTCCCCCAGTGCTGGAGGGTGGGGGTAGGAGGTGAGCACTGGGACCCCTGAATGCTGGGGCCGGGCTTCTCTCTCTTCCACCCAGTCCCTTCCTCTACTGACTCTGCCTGCAACCTCCTGGGCATCAATTACGGTTGCTCTTCCCCTCGCCCCTACGTGCTGGCTGTGGGTGGGGTTGAATCTGTCAGTAACAGAGCAACTCGGACTTTGTGGTGCCGTTGCCTTTGCAGCATCATTTAGGACAGGTTTCATAGACAGGAGCTCTTCTGGTGGTGTGGAAAAGATTGTGAAGAGAGGGGAGAGATAGGGTGGTAATGCAGGTCTTGTTGATTACCTGCAATCGGGAGGGGCCTGCATCATCCACAGCAACTTACAGTACAGGAGCTGACCCAGCAGTGAGACGCTGTTTGGTGTTCTGGGAGGTGTACACCATCCTCTGTCTCTTAGCAAGAGTGACCTTGGGGAGGAAGGAGGTGTCTGGGCCTTCCTTCACAACTGTGGCCACATCACCAGGTCTTGAAAATTTTCATGGGAATTTTGTCTGCAAGGCCTTGCTCGTTCCCTTTGTGCAACAACAGAATGGTGTTCCTGCTCTTTCCCTTTTACCCTAGTACTTTGAAGGAGCCTCTGACCAATGCTGGGGTTCCCTGTTTGTTAACACTGGAACTACTGCTGTGCTTAAGAGCTCCTCTCATTCTCTCTAGATCATAGGCCAGGTTTATGCTGACCCAGACTGTCTCCCACGCACACTGGATTTTGGCCTTAATGTCAAGCTGTTCTGGGAGAAGTTTGTTCCTGCTGACTGCCCTCCAGCCTTTTTCCCTCTGGCTGCTATTTGCTGCCGACTGGAACCAGAGAGCAGGTGAGTTTGGGGTCTGAAGGACTCTTCTTTTGTAAGCTGGGAGGTTGTATCCTAGTGAAAGGACTGCTCTTCACAGAGAGTCGAAGAGGGCTGTATTCCAGCCTTCTGTGGGAATGCTCAAAGGCTTCCATGTGAGGAGAGAGTAAAGACTCATCAGCCTGGGAGAGAGACCACTGTATCCTCCTCAGTGGGGGTCTCCGAAACAATTTCCAAGACAGAGAGGGTAAAGGAGGAGTGACTGTTCAGGGTGTATGAAAAGTAGGGCCAGACTTTGGCAGCAGCTGTGAAAAGCAAATGCTTCATTTGATTTCAGTCGTGAAACTTGCAGCCTCAGAATGTTGTTAATAACAAGTGGGTTCCAAAAGAGCTGGACCTCCCTGGTCATGAGCTGTAAACCAGGTGTCCCAGACAGAAGGGATCCTTGAAGTCTCAGAAGCTGAATGGGGGAGGGATCCTGCCCCTGCTCACACTCCTGTGCATGGACAGTGTTCTGGACAACTGGCCCAGCCTTTCCAGGTGCTGTTCTGCTTCCTATATCCCACTGACATTTCCTCACTGCTGCTTCTAGACCCCCTTTTTCCAAGCTGGAAGATTACTTTGAAGCCCTCTCTCTCTACCTGGGAGAACTTGCCATCCCACTTCCATCTGAGCTGGAGGAGCTGGACCACAACGTGAGCATGCAGTACGGGCTGAACCGTGACAAGCTACCTGAAAACACAACCTAGTCAGCTCATCCAGCTGCCTGCACCACTTCCATTGGAGCTGAGTGGCAGGGAGGGAGATGCACTTCAGCCAGTTCCAGGGCATTAACGGGGCACCACACTGCGTTTGCTGCATTGCCTCTCTCTCCCCACCCAGCACCCCTCCTCTTGGACATCTTGACTCACTGTGGATTTCTGGCATGTTTCAGAAGCAAAAAGGGCTGTTTCTACCAATTGCACCTAGGAAAGCTGCTCAACACTACTTTTCTGTCTTGAGAGACATTTCTCTCTCTGGCCTTTTCAGGCTTCTTCACTGTGGTGCCTTAGAACTTGGCTGCAAGCTGTGAAGCCACCCTGGCCTGTCTGCCAGGCAGGGAATTGCTGCAGGAGACTCTTGGGCAAGGACCTGCACTTCTGGAACTGATTCTCCCAGTCACTGCTGTGCTCGGAAGGCTGGGGAAATTGGACATCCAGCAAAAGGCCCTGCCAGGACAGCGTGTGTGTCTGTTAGTGCATATGTTTTCCAAAACAACCCACTGAGATTTTGGCCTCCAGGGGAGGGAGTGAAAAGGCCCAGGAACTGGGCAGCTCTCCTGAAATGCCTTGTCTGTGGGTAAGCGTGTATGAATACTTGGTTTGGTTTTGTGGTTTGGGTTTTTTTCCCCTCCTTCATCGCTGAATACCTCCAAAAGCCTGTCTAGAAACACTAAGACTGAGCTCTGCTTTCCTTTCTTAATGGTGCACAAGGCAGGCAGGAAATGAGCCACTTGAGAATCTTTAGACCCAGAGTCTGCACTGCGTTTGCCTGCCCAAGAACTTCAATGCAGGTGAGATTATTTGAATGTGTAGAATGGAACTGGCTGCGGACATTCCTGGAGAGCTGAAGCTGCTTGAGCTCTCAGCCCTTGGACATAGCTGACAGAGAAGGTGGAAGAAGGTGCTTTTTGGAAAAACTAAGGCCTGAGGTGGCTCAGACTTGGTACATGGACGACAGCAAAGGGGGACATGCCCAAGGTAATTTAAAGGAGAGACTTGTCATGAACAGAAAAATGCTCAAGAATGTCCCATCCTCCCAGGAGTGGCAACTGCAGAACTAACAATTCAGTTGCCATTACCTCATCCCTTCCTGCAGGCTGTGCAAGTTGTTCCCTATGAAGGTCCCTCTTGTAGGTGATGCTGCTGCAGCACCTGAGCTGATTCTCCATGCAGAAACTTTCCTCAGGGTCATTCCCTGTTTCTGGGGAGGAAAAAAGGTCTTGGAGTCATTGGGGAGGTGGGTGCAGGTGTATTTTCTTGCCACAATTCTCTTCTTCCTCCCTTGGTGGGAGAAGGAAGCCAGCTGCTACTGCTGTATGTGGTTGACAGAACTGAAAAAAAAAAGCTGGCTCAAGGTGTGCTCTTAAGTTCACAAACATCTTGTTTTAACTGGATTTTTAGCGTGCTCCTTTCTCCCCACCATCCTTCAGCACTGAATGGTGATTTGGTGTTAGTTTTTGCTGTTACTTTGATTTCCTCCCCCACCCATGTGTATTAGGTCAAATGACATGGGAGCAGCCAGCACACAAGGAGAGGGGTGCAGGGGAGGTGTTAGTGTGTGCAGCAGTGTTTTAGAAACATGGGGCACTCCCTGTGCTGCAAGCCAGTGGAGGACCCTCCTGAAACCGGGTCCAGTGGATTCAGGTTTGTTCACAGGATTTGCCCTTTCTCTCCCCTCCCAAGCTGGGTTGTGAAGGGAACCCTGGGGGGAAGAGTGTTAGGTGATGCGTGGTGGGGTTTATGAACTGTGATTTGCACAGCTCCATCTTAAAATCCAAATTAAAAAGCAGTAAATGAATGCTATGAAAATGAGATTTTGTTGTCTGTTACGTAAAGCAGGAAGCTGTGGCTTTCTCACATTTCAGTTGCTGTCACAAAACAGCACCATCAAAGCCACAGAGACCAGGTATCATACAGAAATCCTTTTCTTTGTGCCAAAGGGCTCTGACACCTAGAACTGCAGAGACACAACGCGAGGGTTCTTGAGTAGTACAGCTTACCAGGAACAGTGGGCTGGGAAGCAAGTGTCAAGTTTTGTTGGTTTTTGTTGTTTTTTTTTTTTCGAGGACAGGCAGGAATTAGCAGAACACAGAACCTTTCTCTACTTTCCTTTTCTGATCCAGGGATAAAAATACAACCGGTTCTTGGAAACCTCTTGCTCTGATGTAGCACAAGGAGCATTTGTTAAGGCAGCATTGTGCCTTCCCCTCCCAGGCCCCAAGGGATGGGGTGGCTGGTGGGCAGCACCAAAGAAAAACTGATCTGTGTCAGTGCAGGAAGGGGCTGTGACAGAGAGCACCTTCCCCTAGGCCAGCCTGCTTCATCAGCACAGCTCACACTCCCACAGGTGCTTTTTGGGAATGGTGTCCCGTTCCACAGGTAGTTGCTTGGACTGAGGAGACAAATTCTGTGCCCCCTGTCTGTGCCTGGTGAGCAGAGGTACTGCTTGTAGGGATTTACCTTTGGGGCCTGGCAAACAGAAGTGGCATCTTCCCTTTTCCTCAATTCTATGTCTTCAACAAGCAAAAGGATGCTGCACTGGCAGGAGAAACACACAGCTGAGCCACAGTCCCATCAGGGCTACAGAGCTTTTTTCTTTTACTCTTTAATACAAGGTAGCACAATCTGCACCTTCTCATAATGAGGTATTCAAAACATTTTACAAAGAAATGGTATTCAAAGGCATTTAAAAATAAAATGTTTCCCTTTTCTGAACCAAACATTAACACTAAAACCCCTGCTGCCAAAAATGCTGCTCCCTGTTAGGCCCACAGCTATAAAGCAGATGGCTAGAAAACTTATTGAATGGCTTGAATCCCCTGAGGTGGGGCATGGATGTTTCCCTGAACTGGCCTTGCCTCAGTGCTCTTTGGGAGACGCTGCAGCTCCCACCCCTTCCACCCTCCCTGAAATGCTACTGACAGTTGTTACAAAACCTCTACAGTCAGGCCTGGCTCCCTCTGCAAGCAGAGTCCTGCAGCACAAGCTGAGTGTGTATGAGGGATGCTGGGCCAGGAGCCACACGGCAGTTTTGGGATCATGCACGAGCGGCTGCCCAGTCCTGCCCTTGGAGCAGGAGCTGCTGTGGCATGGCAACTTTGCTCAGAGCTGACTCCATGAAAGCCAAGGGACTTTGGAAGCAGATGTTCTCGATCCTCAGCGCTCAAACCTGCTGTAGATAACTGGAGAGCAGTTTTCTTCACTCAGTTATCTACTGCTGGCCTTTGGTCTCCTGATCTGTGTAAGTGAGCAGCAGGCACAGAGCCCCCAGGACACCTGCTACCGTGGCTGTGCATGTAGCACCACAGGCAAATGGAGGTGTGGCCTCAACCCTGGAAGACCTGGATTTGTCAAGAGCTTGAGAAGACCCTTTTCCAAATTGACACTGGGGCTAAACACTCTGCTCCTGGCAAAAGCCATCCCTCAAATAAACCGCTTCCTTGGAAAAACACCTTATACAGAAGCAGGATTCTGGACAGCGTCTCCAGCTCTCAGCCACTACAGCAAAAAAGATAGGAACTATTATCAGACTGTGATTATCCATCTAAGTCTGACGTGATGCTCCCTCAGTCCCTGCAGTACTGCTCCCTCCCAGGGATCCAGGATGAAACTTAAGTAACAGTGCACACCATTAAAGAGGAAAGGAACAGAAAAAGAGGAAGCCAAGAGCACACTCTGGGCTATGGGATGTGGCCTGGCCTATCATCCCTCCCAGCTCCTTGGCACACTGTGGAGATAGGTGGGAGGAAGCAGCAGCATCCACCACACCAGTCCCCAGCTGGTCATGCACTGAATGGTGTCCCTCTTAACAGATCATGATGAACAGCCTACTGCTCTGCCCCTCTGCATCACCTTCATCTGGCTTTCATCAAAAAGAAAACAAAACAGAAATGAACACACGCAACTCCTGCACTCACAGTGGGAAGCTGGAGGCTTTGCTCAGCCTGTACTGCTCCTGCCGGTGCTGCTCAGGCACCAGGAGTTCCTGCCTGGCCCATGAGTGGGCCACTGCCGTCACGCGTGTCCTCCACAGGCGTCTGGTTGGTGTGCACCACGATTGCATTCTCATCTACAAGCTCACAGGCAGGATTGGTGAACGCTGAGAGTGGCAGTGTGATGCGCTGCATTTCACGCTCATAAACCTTCTGTTCATGCTTTTCCTTCAGGTCTTTCCCCCTAGATTTAAAAAACAAACACACACACATACATGCACAGGGTGAGGGTCACTGCTTGGAGGCAGAGTCTCACTAAAGGTGATTGTTAGAATAGAAAAGACTCTGCTCTTCAAGAAGATGACGTTTCAGGTACAGACTGATGGCCAGACATTCCATGCTGTCAGCAGAGCACCCCATGTGAGCATCTTCAAAAAAACAGGCAGCCACATGAAGCCTCTCCCTTGGTCATGAACTCGGTTACTTACTGGCACTGCTACAGCTAAACACTGACTGTAAAACCAGGCTCTCCTTCAAATCACGGAGCTGACAAACAGTTCCTTACATATTATAGTCCCGCAGCACTGGCTGGTGCAAGCCCAGGACAGCACTGAGACAGCATGGTGCCCGCTGCTGCGGAGAAGAGCTTCCATGAAGTGTTTCATCTGATAGATACAAATACCAGAAGTCCAAACGCATTCTGCCTTTTGTTGTAGCAAGCAAACCTGTGTCAGACATTAAGCCATTCCCCAAAGCATTAAAGGGTTCTTCAGATCTGGCCCTGCCTTCAGCTGCTGCAGTGAACAGCTTCAAACCACAACCAACTCCTAAAATCTACCTTGCCCTTCAGGCTGTTGCTAAGGAAGGTGACATCTTTAATTTGTACCGAGGAAGAAGAGCCTTCCTTTAAAAATGGATGGTGCTAATAGCATGCTGTCTCCTGAAAAGCAAAGTATACCAGAAGCTACTAAGCCCACTAAAGGTTTCTCACCACACCTCCCCGAGCCTGCCAGCCTGCACATACCATTCCAAGAGCAAGGCAATAAAAGAGATAGTAAACCTGCACTGCAACCCTGCAGGGCTGAAAAAAAAAGCAAAGCTGCATTTAGACAATGCTCGACATTGGTCAATTGTTTCTTCCTACCGAAGATGGGGTGAGATGGGACAGGCACCACTCTGCTCTTGGGCCTTGTGATCCCAACCAGGCAGAGCTGCTGGGGTTTCCTGCCAGCACATGAGCATTTTGGCTCCTTTTCAAAGCTGCCTACAAGTGTGCAGCAGCGGCTGCCGCTCCTGCCAGCACACAAGACAGTGTTCTCTGACACGACACCTCAAATCAGATTCCTCAACAAGCAGCGCTCTGTTTTGCCCCTTATGTAACACTCCTCCCTCTGTTTTTTTTTCTGTTGACATTTATTATAAACACTTACATAAGGACATGTCCCAGCTTGGGAAAGGGCTCCTTCTGCTTGGTTGTGTCAGACTGCTGTCAAACAGCCAAAATACAGAAGAAACCCTCCCTGAGGAGGCAGCCTGGGCCTTCTCTGGCTGCAGCGACACTCGCCACTATTTGTTAATCCTGCCCTGTCTCTCAGAACTAAGCTGCTTGCTATTACTGCTAACCTCAAACGCCACTGAGCTACAAAAACACTCCTGCCCAACAAAGTGAAGTGGCTGAACAATTCATAATGCAAGTGTGAATCAAAAGTGACCTTAAAGCATACAGGAGCTTTGGGAAAATGAACTTTGTGTGACGCAAAAAAGTGGTACTGGATGCTCAGCTTCATGGGCTACAATGCACAAGGCAAAGAATTTGCAACTGTTTTTCATCAAGGCACACACAGGCAGACACATACACAGAGACACTAAAGAGAGCAGTCTGAAACTTTAAATGGGACAAAATACCACGTTGATGGGTGAAATGGAGAAGAATAGGATTAACTCTTAGATAATTCTTTCCTCAGTGTGACAAGCGAAACTCTTGCACAATGTGCCATATCAAAACACATGCTTCTGTCTGCCTTTTCATCAGGATCTGGTTGGGTCTGCAGGGGCTCTGGCATTCCCGCTCTATAGACACTGCTTCATGCCTACACCAGCTTTTGGACAAAAGAGAATAGCCACTGACCTTTTATACACGTATCCCAGGGCGACGCCGGCTCCCATGGCAATGATTATCACAGTCATGATCAGCCCCAGCACATACCCTGTGAAGACAAAGGACGGAGGCAAAATTCGAGGCAGCAGGTCCAGCTGTAGCATTGCTTCCAGAGCCTCAAAACAAATCCATCCTGCCAGAATTCCAGGAATGGATCCATCACATGATCCTGGGTTTGTACCTGGTGTCCCCAAGTCCTTCTTTTCTTTGGAGTTCATCTGCACTCTCTGACTGATCCCAACGACAGGCTGCACGGCCGCGGCCTCACTCCGCGAGGGCAAAGAATCGGCTGGTTCAAACACCTGGTCAACCTCCTTAGAAGGACTCACTTCTGCCATCGCAACAGGGGCTGTGGTGGCTGCAGCGTCTGTTGAGAGCAGAGGGAGATATCCAGCACACAAAGCACTAATTGGTACTTCAAAACAACGGCGCCTTGTGAACCACCTTCCACCTACACTGAGAAATGCCTGTTCCGTCTTCATTTGTTGCCAGAAATCCTGCCAAGGCAAAGAAACGTGCTTCCCCCACTTTCTTTTGACAGGATCTATCTTAAAAGCACAAGGCACCATCATAGGCAAGACAGAAGTCAGACAGAAGAACAAAACCCAGGTTCAGGGCACAAGGCCAGGGGATGCACAATGACTTCATTTAGTGCACAGATCGATACAGAGGCTGCAGCTTCAGGCAGGCTGAAGAGATACCAACAAGATGATGAGCATCTCCATCCCAAATCTCCCAGGAGCCTGTTTATCTCTGTTCTGCCTCGATCCTCAGTTTTGCTGATGCAAGGAGACTCCAGCTGGTGTGAAAACGACCCGAGGACGTTCTCCCTACCCAGTCCCTTTTTGCAGCCCTGTTGCAAACCCCAAACCTCTTCAGCAGGACGGGCAGGCTCAGCCTGAGCAGCTCCTCCGGCAGCAACCCCTGCTCAGCCAGAGCCAGACCAGAGCTGTGCACGGACAGACTGTCACAGCACAGACGCCTGCCTGGCCCCGGGGATTTGTTACCAACTGTCCTGACAGATTTTCAAGTTAGCTCCGTCATCGATGGCAGTTAAAGCAGAAGCTGCAGCAGAGTAAAAGCTGTGCAGTAGAAAGCAGGCACCTGTTACCTGCCTTAAACAAAGGCAGCCTGCTTGCTGGAAACATCGGGCACGGCATCCACCCAACACCTGGAAAGCCTCTCCTGCCCCACAGCTGCCACAGAGGCCGCTCGGATTTCCCATCTGCAGCCATTTTGAGTCCTCAGAGGAATGTGAAATGGAAGTGCAGGAGGGGAGTCGGAGGCAGGAGATCGAGGTCTGGGCTGTGCCCGAGCAGCGGAACGAGAGGAGCTGCAGGACACAACCAGGGCCGAAGGGGCTCGCGCTGAGGCACCGGCGGCCCAAGCGCTCAGCACAAACCCAGAGGAGGCTCAGAAAGCTGCGGGAAGGGTTCGACTCGGGGTCTTGACGGCGCAACATCTGTTCCGCTTCGCTTAGGGAAAAGCGGGCAACGAGCCAGCCGAGCGCAGGAGAGGCGGCCGTGTTTACGTGCGAGGACAGCGGCCCCGAGGGACGGCGCCTCCGGCAGCGCTCGAGCAGCTCAACGGCTCAACGAAACGAGCGGCTCGTTCGGCCCGAGCCCGTCCCGGCTCCTGGCTCCCCGCAGCAGCCCTCGCTACAGCTGCGCTCTCGGCAAACCGCCTCCCGCACCGAGCACTCGGGGCCTCTGGGCGGCCTCCCCCGAGCCTCGCTCGCCCCTCGGGGGCCGCGCGCGCTCCCGGCCCCGCACTCACCGTCGGCGGCGCGCGCGGCCGCCAGCAGCAGCGCCAGCAGCAGCAGCCGCGGGACCCCGCGCCGCATCCTCGCGCCCAGGGCGCGGAGCCGGTCCTAGCGCCGCCGGGTCCTAGCGCCGCCCGCCGGGTCCTAGCGCCGCCGGGTCCTAGCGCCGCCCGCCGCGTCCTAGCGCCGCCGGGTCCTAGCGCCGCCGGCGGGAGCGCAGGCGGGGCCTTGGGGTGGGGCCTTGGGGCGGCTCCGCCAGCTCCCGCGGCCGAACCCGCCCAACGGCCCCGAGACGCTCGAGGGGGTTACGCGGCCGCCCCCCCCCCCCAGTGTGTGTGATCCATACTTTAACAGTATTACTCTACGCTGCGCGAAATTTAGTTTGGTGATGTCAGATTAAACAACCTGCCGCGAGGTTGGAACAAGCAAACCGACCTGTGTCAGTCCCGAGCAGCAGCAGCAGCAGCTTTGTGGCCTCCGCCCCTTGTCTGCTCACTGGACTCTGCTCTCCTTGTGCTCTCCAGTCACACTCTCTGTGAAGGCAAAGCTCACTGCAGGAAACGAGAACTGTTAGCAACAGCTGTTCATTTAGGCATTTCGTTAGAGACCTTATGGGACAAATTGCACCCCCAGGGCACTGTGCACCCACAGGTACGGTCTGTCCAAGGCGGCTTGCGGAGGACTGACAGCCTGGACCATTGATGTATTTAGCGCACGTCACGAGGCCAGTGCCTCTGTGCCATCCTGTGCAGAAAGCCTCCTCCTGTATAAACTCATCCAAGACAGCAACCTGGGCAGGAATCTCTGCGGAAACAAACCTCGGACCTTCCTGGCTCGTTCTCCTTATGTAACCAGATAACTGTGTGTTTGCCATCACACCCAGCTGAGATCCAGAAAAAAAATCGGAGTTTCTAGTCTACAGAAGGACAATAGAGAATCTGGGAGAAATGAAAAACCCTTCGTATTCATGATAAAGATCAAAGTCTTTTCCTCAACTGACTTCTAAGCATAATGTTTTCTCTTTCATCTCTGGCTTTCTCCAGGTTGCCAGGCAGTTTGACAGAGTTAGTTTTAATAGGGTGCCAGGTGGCAGCTCTCAAAGGCAGATGCAATTGCCCTTTCTGCTATTTGGGGATGGGTTTGCTCTTCTCGCAATACATTTAGAGATCAAACCTGATGTTACTGCCTAGGACTTGATTTTAAAGTATCTACACAAACTGTAAGTGAGCTGACAGCTCCACCCTCACACAGCTTACGTGTACCAGTCTGTAGAGATACACACATCTGTGTACCCCAACACATCCACAAACGCTTCACAGAATAATATATCCACTGTGTTTAGGAACGAAGGACGTTAAGCACCCTCCCTAACCCCAGCATGACCAGGTTCACCTGCGAACTGGTGCCTTTCTGCAGCTTTATACAGGTTCCAGAATGAACAACCTCTGCTTTTACTCTCTCCTGTCTGTCAGCTGCCCTTTCTTGTCTGTTTGTTCTACTTTTGACCTGTGGAAAAAAATTTCTAGTGTATGTCAAGTTTTCTTAAAGAAGAGAAATGCAGGAAGGTGCGGAACAGCACCGTGTGCTGCACAGAGGCAGCAGCACAGAGCTCTGGAGGAGTCACCGCAGCCACCCAGCCTCCCACCCACAGCTGAGCACATCCCGATCCTTCCAGGCAAAAGGTCAGCTAAACTCTTATGAAAGAACTAGCACACTTTATTATTTAATTAAGATACTGGGGGGAGTAATTAAAATCAACTTTCTAATCTAAATATTCTCTCCTAGCCAAATTAACATAGGCTGCCTAAAATAAAAAAAAAAAAAAAACCATTGTCCTCCTTGTAACAGGGCGTGATGTTCCTGTTACTTCTTTCTTCTTTCTAGGAAAAAAAAAAACCCCACTTCTTCCAATTGTTCTTCAAAACTAGTTTTTCTAAGTCTTATTGCATTCCACTTCCACCACTTCTCCCATTTTTCTGCTTCCTCCATACATTGCGATGCCTGAGATAAAGATGGAACACCCTAAGGCTTCATCCACTATGTGAAGGTATTAGGGAAATTTGTGCCTAAAGGTTAAAAAATAGCATCGAATGCTAGTGAACATTATTGAGTACTTGCAACTACAGCAAAAATATGTTTTTTACTCCTTTGTTCCCTGTCTGGATCATGAAAATAGCTGTGGGTCCCATCTGTAAAAGCCTTTTGGAAGCGATGATGTGGGACCCAGAAGCAAATATGTTTTATTCCTAACCAAGAAACAGAATGAATAGAATTAAAAAAACCCCGTCAGGGCTCCAACAGAAGGATCCGATGTTGAGTTTATGAACCTGAGCCCAATATAACCAAGTCACAGACGGTCACTGCAGGGAGGGTCCGAGGGTCTGTGTGCAGCATTGCAAACACGGGCTCGCACAGTTGCCTCCTGCTGCTGACACATCTGGGAGAGGCTTCCCCTGTCCTGCCAGCTGACAATTGCTAAGTAAATGCCAGCTCGGCCTCCGTGGAGAGAGAGGAGGAAGTTACTGCAGAAAACAACCTGGTGTGACATCTGAACTTGTTCAGACTGGTTCCAGCGTCTGCTCTGCTAACAACAAACACCCTCTTGGAGCTTTCTGTGCAGGCAGCAGTGAAATGGGGTCGACCTGGAGAGAAATCTGGGCCCCAGTGTCTCCCGAGGAGCTTGCACTGCAGCCACGCTTCTCCAGCATGAAGAGATCAGCACTGAACACTCCCAGCAGTCACCGACTTCAGACTTTTCACACACCAAATCCTCCCCAACCATAACCTTTCTTTGTCCTTTTTGTCACAGACCGGTCAGTGCCTTCCCGCGTTCCCTCAGCGGCTGTGACAGCCTAGCTGCCCACAGACACTTGTTCACACTGGTGTGTGGTGGCTGTTGGAAAGGACTCCACTGGGATCATCACCCTTAGCTCCTTCCCTTGCTGGAGCATCCCAAGTCAGTGCCTGGATCACAGGGACTGCCTTTCCCTGCTACCCAATGGGGATCTCCCAGCACGATATCATAAAACTTCAGCACTAGCAGTATGAATAAGGTTCAGCTCTCTGAGAATGTCTCAGCTCCCGCATGCATTGTTGGTTTGGGATTTTTCTTACAGATACAGGCTGCTACTGACAAAAAAAACCAAAGCGTGCATTCGTAAGGGTGGAGGAATGGAAGTGATTTTGGAAGACACTGTGATCCACTCAGAGAACACAAAGCTCTGAGTCAAGAACAGGAGCCTGACTCTAAATTGTTTTACCAATTTGTTGTTGGATCTTAGGGAAGCACCTGCCTCAGTTTGCTATGTTAATACTACTTATGCCAGAGGCAGAAAGGATTATATGTCTGCAAAGTGCTTTGAAAGCTTCAAACATTCAATACAAACCTTACAAAATGGTATTCAAAGGGAAGGAATCATGAAGAGTGATACGTATGGAGAGCCCTAAGACATTCTCAAGATGTAACGCTGACTTCGATGAAAAACACAAACAAGCTTTAATGGAAGAAGAAAAATAGACTGTTGTTTGTTCGGAGAATTTTAAGGTATAAAAGTACCTTTGTAGCTTTTCTCATTTCTTAATTCACTGTTGCACACAGCAGTAACTAGCAAACCTAAGCAGTGAGATAAACTAACATTCATTCTTGTTAAAAAAGGGTTGATCTAAAAATAATAGTTTATCTGCACATGTGAAACTTGAAAAAGGCTGTACCAAAGTATCTGGAGATTTGTTTCTGCTCTGATATCTGTTGAAATCAACTTCCAGTGCATTGGACAGGGCTATTAAATATCCTTCTCCCAGTCTTTCACTCACCATGGACACTGATGGCACAGTCAAACAGAAGAGAGAGCCCAAAACTCTGCTGGTTTAGAGTTCAATAATCCTGGTCTATTATCGAAGTACGAGTTAAGAGTCCACTGTGGAAAACATGAGGTTGCGGAATTGCACTTAAATATGCAAAACTTTCCGTTCCTGCAGAAAATAAACCACATCTAAATAGCAGAATCACTCATGATAAGCAAGCAACCCATATCCCATGCCAACAGAAAGGCAATAAGGTAATAAACTTGTAAACATAAAAAAAAACCCAAAACCCCAAACCCCACATATTTTGTCTCTCTAGGGTTTTGGGACTGGAGTCCTAAGCATTGTAATGGGTCTCTTTGTCATTCAACAGGTGAGCAGAGACCAAACCTTTCCGCAGAGCTGAGTGTTTCCTCAAAGCACAGGATTCAGGGACATTTGCAATGCAGAGCTCTCACCTCCGATTTTATTTTCTGAGCTGACCTGAAAGCAGATAAGACCTCTCTCCCCAGGTGTTTGCCTGAAGGCTGCGGGAGAGGTTGTTTATTTTGGGAAGCTGCCCTTTCTTTCCTGTGTAGAAAGACAAAGCTCTTTATGTTCCCTCTGGGTTGTACACCTGCCAGAGGCAGGCAGATAGCCTTTTTCATGGCTCTTACATATGCACACTGACTTTTTCATATCTTTTTACAACAGCAAAGACTCTGTTCCTTAAGCAGGTTTACCTAATAAGGCAAACCTCTGTTGTTATTGTGGCCTTGAGTTTGCCATTCTTTTAGAAAGTTAGGGCTTAAGCTGGTACCACAAGGAGGCAAACCAGCCAGGAATGAACAAAGTAAGGTTTCACCTCATACTTCATTTCTTCATTTAGAATGCATTTGACCGATGGCCTAGCATCTGATGTAGGCCAGAAGCACCGCAGAAATGTATTCATATATCCTGTCTCATTTTTATTTTCACTGCTTTCCAGGTATTCAATGAGGACACTGAATTTCACGTAGATATTTGTAACTCCATCCCCTTCTGCTAAAAGAATCCAAGAAATTTCATTGCATAGCCCCAGAGAAAGGGTTTTTCTAGTCAAAATAAGGCCATCCTGATACTCAGTGATGCGGCCTGTCCATGACGCTCTGGGTTTCCATGCAGAGCTGTGGAGGAACTGTCTCTGGAAAGAAGATGATTTCAAGATGAGAAGTGCAGGCTGTCTCTCTGGGCAAGCTCTGCCCTTGGTCTCCAGGAAATGAATGCATGCAGCCTGCAGAGTTTCATTCTCTTTTGGTTTATTACTATTTAAAAATCATTTTTTTTATCCCCTTCTACAGAGGCTTCACTTTCCAACAGAACATACAAAAAAATACACACAATAGAAAAAAAAAAAAAAGATAGGTAGGTAAGTTGCTTTATACAAACAGGTCCCCAAGAACCCAAAAAGGCTAAAACAGGCTTGGTTTCAACAGAAGCAGGCCCATAGGCAAGAGACTTCATTCAAGTAGGGAAAGAGTTATCCATCCTCACCTAAGATCCTTTCTTGCTCACACTGAAGACAATGGGAGGATTCCCAACTTCAGTAGAAGCAGGACTGGGATCCATCAGAGCCAGTGGCAAACTTCTCTGCTCCTTCCCTTCCAAGGCACTGTCTCTTCCACACAGCACGCAGCCAGGGAAAAATGGCAGTTTTCCTGGCTCATCCCGCACTCATGTTTCAGTTGTTCACTCTACAGGACACTGGAGAACAGCCTTTTATTTTCTCTCTTACAGTGTGTATTTGAACTAACTGCAGCAAACTTCCTGATTACAACAGTACTGAGGAGAAATTCTGAACCCGACAGCAAGGCCTGGTTGACTATTTAAGAGCCAGCAGTTAGTCTGAAAACTTTGCAGAGGGCATGTAAAAATTGCCTGGAGAAGGCACCAGTTTGTAGACGCAGCAGCCAAAAAAAAGTAATTAGCAAGCATGAGACGTATTGTAAAAGCACTTACCCAAGCTCACTATGTGACTGCAGGAAGCTCAAGAGCATTTATGGCTGCCAGTGGCCATGTGAAGTAATCCCATGGTCCACATGGAATCCAGGAGCTGGGAGAGTCACTGGAACATCAGTGAGACACCAGTTACCTCCTTCCTTCACCACATCTCAACTCAGAGCACCTGCAAGTCTCCAAAACTGCAGTACAAGTAGAGAAACCAACCAGGAAAAGCTTCATTCACATAAACCCTGAGAGCAGATCAACAATGCCAGGCAGTATTTAAATTAGGTCAAATATTTCACCTTTCAGGAAGAATGTGGCCAAATGTTTAACTTTGAATTATGCCTGAAGTCAGTGAAGCCAAGCACTTGTAGCACAGTTCAGCAGCACAACTTGGCATGTCAATGGAATCTGGAAACTTCTTACCCAAGGGTTATCAAAATCTCATTTGAAAGACAGGAGCAAAACAGAGGAAGAGGCTAGAGATGACACTCGGTGTTAATTCCTCACAACCAGGCGGTCATTATCCACTACCACAGAGCAAACAACTGTGGCTTTTCACAAACATGCTTGAACCATTCCAGACATCACCACAACCCCTCACAGCCAAGCATCCTGCTCCTCTTCTGCACCACTTTGGAGCTAGGTCACGGAAGTAGTTTTAAGATGTTTGTTGTTTGTTTGGTTGGTTTTTTTTTTCTTTTTAGCCAAATAGTTATCTGTTGGTTTTTTTTTTTCCTAGTGAACATGGCTCTTTGCAGAGCAGCACCCCCCAGAGCAGGCACGGGCACAAGCGGAGGGTGAAGGTGCCAGAGGAGCCGGCAGGCAGACACGGTGTCAGTGCAGCTGCTGACTCTGCCACAGAAGATGTGCTGCCTCCCTCCGGTGCAGGCTCCATGCTCCAGAACACACGGATTCCTTACAGGGACAACCAGCAGCAGAGAGGGCTGGAAGCCAAATCTGTTCCCAAAGGCTCATTCACAATAGCTGAAGGATCTTGTTTTGAAAAGGATGCTCAGAATAAAAAACGGGACTCTCAGGAGACAGGGGAATCTTCCAGAATCTGTTTTCCCTTTGAAGTTTTCCTATTGGGTTCTTTATCCCATTTGCTCATTTGTTTTGTCTCTCAGTGTGGAACCAAGAACATAAGCTCAGAGATTTACTGTGAGCTTGTGTTCTGTTCAGTTAAAACTCAGGTACTGTGCCCAGGTGGATGGCAAAAAGCTGGCTCAAAATACATTAAAATATTTGTAATGCTGTTAAGGTATATTTGTAACGCTGAAAACGCGAACACATTCTGTGGTTTTGATTGGCACTTGCTCTCAGAGTTTCTGCCATGCACTGAACAATTGAAAACACCTGTGGGTGTTATATTTGTGGGTGATAAAGGAAAGCCTTTTCTGTTTCATTATTGAAAATTTTGGTAGCTCTGTTTCACTTCATCAATTTATTTCTCATGAAAGCCAAAGAGAGCTCTTGCTCTCCATTTGTTTTTCCAACAATGAAGTCTGGAGTCCCTTTCAAGTTTACTTTGGCATCTACTTCCTCAAGCAAGCACCTTAAAAAAAAAAAAAAAATCAAAGCTGGAGGTGGTACTCCGCTCCAGTCTCAAGACATAAGTTTAGATATTGATTTCCAAGAACAAAGATTTAGTGAAAAAACAAGACACTAAAGTTACAACAGAGCCTACAAAATCTAGGTTAGCTTTCATACTATCAATTCAATTAGTTGAGTTAGATAGACATTCAGTTACACAGCTCTTCTATTCAAGTCATTCCTTACTGCTGACAGCAGTTGAGGGAGGAAACAATAATTTCAGGGAATACGTGGGAAATCAATATTCCCCAAGTCACTGGCACTCAAACAGGTCTAAAATTGTGACTGGGCATTTGCAATTATTCCAAAGATTGGCGGGAAGACCAACCCCACACCATCTTACAGTTCTAGGCTTTATAAACAAACAAAGCAATCATCTCCCCCAGCACAGACTACTCTGCCCTACAAGAGTTAAGGCACTGGATTGAGAGAAGGAAAAACCTGTGTTCAATTTCTGGTTCTGCTATCAATTTCCCATGTCAACATGGGTAAATCACTTCAGGTGAGCTACACCACGTCTGACTGCACACATCTAGCGTATGACAGATGCAAGGTAAAATCACTCAACTCAGCATGGAATAAAGTCCCATTACATTGCTTTACCTTGCGTTTGTTGTAGATAAACAGCATATAAAGGTCAATTCAGGCAACCAAAGAAGCCTGACAATGTCTGTGCCCCTGCATTCAACAGAACACTTAAGCTTGCAGGCAAGTGGTTTCCAGTCCTTCATTTTCATTTCACTCACTCACCTAGGAGCATCTATTCATTTTCTGTCTGTCTTTAATGTTTAGATTATAAATGTTTGAAGATGTTTTCACCACACTGAATACACAAGAGCCTCAGCCTCAGTTGAGGGGTTTAATGGACTTCAATAATACAAAGAAATACCATAACTCTCATTATCAAAATTTGGATCAACCACAGTCCTATTCTTGGCAGGGAAGTGCACCGGCTCCAGCACTGACCTGCAGTCCCACCAAAGATGACAAGTGACAGAGGGCTGTCCCAACATGAGAACTATCATCTACACCTTGATACGCCAATTGAAAACAGAATGAAAAGAAGGGAGCCTGCAGCTCAAGACATGTTAAACATTTACCCTTCTACCTCTGAACTGAACTTACAAGGCTGAGTTTTCTGTCTGGATTCATCTTCTGTGCTAGGAAAAGTAGACATTTCTCGAAGTACATTACTATCCAAAATGGAACACTAGGCTTCCAAAGAAGCAAAAAACTCTGAAAATACACCACTGCTAAAGAACTGCCCAGCCTACTGCTGGCACCAATCCACACCAGTCTCTTGTGCTGGTGCAAATCTCACCCTTTTACACCAGGATGACCCAGGACTGTTATTTCAGGATCGTTAGCTTCCTACCCAATTGTTTCCCCTGTCCACTAGACTGAGAAGTAAGTAGCTTTCATTCAATGTATTCATGACAACTTAGTAAGCATTTTCTTTGATGAGCAAAATGCGGAGTTAGTGTTTTAGAAGGCTTCCTTTCTAGTTCAAGGCTTTTCATTTAATTCATCAGGTTAAATTCAAAATTAAATTCAGACACACATGACCAAAAATCCAACCCACTGGTAACACCAACGTCAGTGGAGCTCAGTGTAGGCTGAAAATATCCTGTTATCCTCAACTGGGCTTCAGAACTGAATTTTGCAACTAGAGCACCCTCTCTCAGCACTTGTAGGAACACTAGGGTCGCAAACTTCCATCTTTCAGAATACAGCCTGGATTCAACAAAAGCTTTCCTGGTGGCTTAAATGTGAGCCCCTAGTGAATTGCAGCGATTGTGGCTGTATTTGCTACTTCCAGTGAATTGTTATGCTGACTGGAAAGCCTGCTGTACCTTGACTTGCTTGACAGTTTACAAAGCCATCTCACGACGGCCTATATTCGCAAGGTGTTTTAAAATGTTTTGTTACCTTTCTCTAATGTCCTGTTTCCATTTTCCAAGCTTTCCCAACTAAGCTTACAGGTACATTAATAGCAATTCCACAAAGCTTTAGTTTGAAGGTGGGTTGTTTTGTTTTGTTTTCCCCCCCCACTTTTAAATGTAACTCATACCTATTCCAGGGATTCTGGAGGAAGATGAATGGAAAAGAACATGTCCTTCAGTCTCACAACACAGATTTATAGCAAAACATCAAGTCCACTGCAACATGCTCTCAATTTAGAAAGTGCTGGTGCTATAAAAAAAAAGCCATTGATTATTTATCCTTGCTTTAAAATACTCAAGAACAAGTACAAAAAAAGTAGCTTCTCAGAAGAGAGAAGCTGGGGCTTCTAAGTCTGTAGAACTTAGAGCATCATCCCAAAATCCGTAAGTTCACAAAAGTCTCTGCAATTCTAACACAAAATCAAAACAGAAACGTGTTTTATCACAGTCCTGCATTAGCTGCAGGGGTTGGATCAGGAGCACCTGGGCAACAGAGGTTGTAGCCCAACCGCAGCTCGTGGCTGCATTCACATTTCACACAGACGTGTCTCCTGCAGGACGTGGTCTGTCCTGCTCCAGCACCATATTAACAGTGGAGACAGCTACTGTTTCACAGAATGCAAGTCTGGTGTGGGACCGGGGCTCTTCAGGACTTTTCTGGAAATATTCAGTACACGCAGCAACACTGTTTACCCAATCATTGCTTAAGCTTTGCTCATTAACCTCACAGCAAGTGTGAGAAAACTTTCCAAAGATGGGAAATTAAGGAATAAATGCAGTGAGCTGACCTATGTGACTTTGGGCATCAACAGCAGAACCATCATTATAACTCAGAACATTCCTAACTCCTAACCCTGTGTTAATCAAACAACATTTATACCTGGATTTGGTACATAAAGACCTTGACAAGTTACATGGGAAGAGGAGGGCCAAAAAAAAAAAGACACCATTTCGGCATTATTTCAGATTAAATGGAACCTCCAACCGCCTAGAGACCAGCTTCTTTGCATTTTGTAATCAATTCTTTTGCAGACAGACGCTGTTTGCAATTCTCATCTCTTAGAGCAGAAACCCCCTTCTCTGGAAAAGGAAGGAGTACAACCAGCTTTTGCAAACCTGACTAGAGGCAGATCAGGAGAGCACGACTGCAGCCAAGCAGCCCAGGTCCCTGGGAGTGCGGTACCATGCCGAGAGGGATTACTGCCCTGTTTACTGGTTCTCCTTTGCACACCTTTGGGACAGGTGGCAAAGTTTCTCAAAAACCAGACAGAACAAGGGGATGCAAAGTTACATACTAACTTCTTTAATAGTCCAACCCAATTAACCAAAATCACCCTGTGAACCCCTGGGTTTATTCACACTAAACAAGTCAGTGGTACATAGTGTTACCCGATAGCTGAGCGTGTTTACACCCTAGCTCCCCACATGAAAAATGAGCACCAGTCAAACAGACTGCAATGGTGGTTTTCCTTCCTTTTTTTTTTTTTTTTTCTTTTCTTCTTTTTTTTTTTTTCCCCATAAAACTATTTCTTTCATAGACTTAAAACAACCAACTAGTCAAGTTATTAATTATGGTACATCTTAAAAAAAATTAATACTAACCCTAATGTGACTGCTGTTTTCAGAGTGCTCTGTGTACTGCCTTAGACTGGCTTTTCAGTAGCAATTCACTACAACAGGTCCTAAAATAATAATAATAGAGAATTAAAATCCCAACAGCAAGTTTAATCATTAAAAATAACAAAAACAACCTGTTCTGAATGATTTTTGTCATCAGTTCAGTCCTGCTGCAGCACTCACAGCCTCACAAATGGCAGTAGGGGGACAAATTCACTTTCTTTAAATTTTTGTTTTTAAAAGGACAACTGCATTGTAACCTGCTAGGTACCACAGGGCATTTTTCTTCATGTCATATTCAATAATGGGTCTGTTTTTAAAACTTACTGCTTTTCTGCGGCAGGTTAGGGAAGGTGAGGAATAGAGAGAGAACAGAAGCAGAGCTCACTGCAGCTGCAGCTCCCCTGGTGCCTCGGTCACTAGGACTGTCTAACTCTCAGATCAGTGCTGGCAACTTTTACTTATTCTAGAAGATCATGATGAAACACCAGCAGCAGCCTCTAAAACTCCATTTGGTGTTGAAGGTCATATCTCTTATTCAAGGTCACCATCTTCTGTAATTGATCAGCTCAGAAGCACTTTCTTCCTCTCCCCAGGGAAGGTTTAAAGGTGGGGTAGGCATGAGACAAAGAGGGAAGCTAAAATGAATAAAAAATTCTCAGCTATAGAAACAAATTTCCTTATTTCCTCTTTCATTCACAGCATCTCATCATTATAGCCAGACTGCTGCTTCGTTTTCTGAAGAGCCAGCTGATCTCATTTGCCCTCTGGCCCCATTGGTTGCTGGTCGACCTCTGGATCCACTAGAGATGACGCAAACGCTGACTGGACGATCTGAAACCCGAAAGACTCCAGGAGAGACATGTTCTGTTGGGGTGAAAAGGGGGATCCTAGAGCAGGACCGAGGTCCCCCAGTGGGCCACCAAGAGCCCTGACGTGAACTTTCTGTATGTGTTTGTTCAGATAAGACTTTGATCTGAAAAAGCTGCCACATTCAGGGCAAGGGTACTTCTTCTCTCCTTCCGTCTCCACTTTGTTTTTGCTGACTGCCATGTCACATGAGAAGGACCCGTTGGCGCTCTGTTTCTCAGGGGTCTTGAGGTCACTGGTGTCAGAGAGGTCTCCGTATGAATCAGAACTCTCAATCGGGTCCGAATGTGAGCATTTCTGGCCTTCTATAGGGAAAAAGAAAAGAGGGAAGTTTTCAGACTCTTATCTCCCTCCAAAAATTTATTTCATGTGCATTCAAATGTATGATATGGTTGCCACCCAATTTCATTAATGCTTGTCACGACAGAACGATTCACACTTAACATTGCAATCCCTCATATTCTAAAGCCCCTGACCATAGCTCCTCTTTACAAACCACTGGGCTGCTATCAGAGCAACATTCAAGTTTTATTATGGATTTGTCGTAATACTGAGTGAACTCATAGTGGAACTCTGGTTTACATAACACTTTTCTGAATCCCAAATATAGCACATTTATACCACAGGCACTACAAAAGGATAGGTCTAACAATGAGTTTTTAACTGGACAATTCACTCCCATGCTTCTGAAGTACTGTTGATACTTTGTGGGAGAGCCTAGAAACCTAATAAGAGTACAACCGTGTACAACAAGGTGAGAAGAAACCTGGAAATACTCAGCAAAACAGCAGTGAGCGACCGCAATTTAAGAAGTGCGATTCCATTTAGCTTCGAGGAACTCGTTTTTACAAGTAAGTGCAACACTATTAGAAGTCAACTTCATAATATAGAATTGCTGTGATATGAAACACGAGGGAGGCCAAAGACACTCCTTTAAGTAATTTGGATACATATCCCGGCCAAGCCATTGGTATGTCTGGAGCGTTCCCATTCTCCACTGGCAGAAAGCCAAGGAAGTTTGTCCACACTTTTTGCTCACTGAATATGAATGAGCGTGGGAAACCCAGACGCGCTCCCTAAGGAGGCCTGGGAATACAAATAAGCTGTATCTACTGTTAACTCCAAAAGACCAAAGAACCACTTGGCACAACCCAAAAGACAGATTTGCTCTGGACTCAGCATTACAAACCAAACAGGATATGCATGAAATCAATACACTGCTGAGCTGGAGTAAATCTCTAAGTCAGCACACCACCCAAAACCAAAGCGCTTCTGTGCTAACTCTATCAGGACTTCAACAGAAAAAAAATTACACAACCATAGCTTTCTGCTGCACGGGCTTTGTTTAACCCAGCCCGCTGTGCTCTCCTGGGCAAGAAAAAAAAAAAAACTTTTTGGGACAACCATGGTTTTGAAGTATGTTCTGATGTTTTATCTTCACCAGGAATACTGAGAGCTTAAACCAAGAAGTAAAAATCTAGACAGAATAACACAAAGATTTACGTATTCAGAAGTTAAATACTCTTTAGCTATTCTTACAATAATACCTTTTTTTTTTCCCCCAGAAGATAAATGCAGGGTAAAACCCCTCAAGAGTAAGTGAACTATTACCACCCACTACCTCTCAGCGTTAAAAGGGTAAGTTTAAGTACAGAGAGCTGCACGGCCCCTCATCAACCTGAAGATGAATGCTGCTTTCACCATTCAAGAATTTTTATGAGCTACATTCTGTGACTCCTCCTTTCACCCGCAATCAGAAACACAGTTCGCCGAACATGAGACTCAAGTGTAGTGGGACTAAGGAATGGACAAGGATCTGCACCCCGCAGGCAAAACTCACATGCTGATTGCTGCTAGAAAGGTGGTCAGGATGAATTAACATGGCTTTTTCAATCTCTAACATCAAAGAAACTGCTAAAAATTCACATACTCTTGTGTCCCGCTCCTTCTCCTGGCTATCCAGGGACAGCGTTACACGCTGTATCATGCTACGCAATTTCTCTGCATCTCCCTAAGCATCTTTCCAGGTTTTCCCTGTCCTTTTCTCCCTTCCCTTCCTCACGCCCAGCCCAACACCCCACAACACAAAGCCCCGCACAGAGCAGCAAGGTGCAGAGCAGCGAATCGCTTGCCTTTGATGCCATAGGTCCTGACGCAGTGGAAGGCTGCTCCCCCATTCGGGATGGACTCCTGGTGCCTGGAGACCTGGGGAAGGGGAACACCGTGGTGGGTTTTAACATGGACCTTTAAGTAGGAGGCAGAGGAGAAACCTAAACAAGATAAAAGGAGATGAGATCCTGCCACCAGCAAAGACACATATCTGCCTTCCCTATTCTTTTAATTATCTCCGGCTCCCACTCCCTATGACAAATGTGCTATTACATGAACATGTGCCCAAGGAGGATCCCAGGCACCATTGGGCAATGAATGTTTTGTCAGCAGACAAAAAAAAACTTGAAACAAAATGTCAGTATTTGTTAGCTCTTATCTGTAAGCCCCAAACACTCTGCGTAAAACAGTGAACATTGTGATTTGGCTCTAGAACAATTTGGATTCAAATTTTTGCTGTCATGGATCATAAATCTGTAATTAAAATTCACAGCACATAACAATACGTTCATACCGCAGCTGTTTGACAAATCCAGTCTGCAACTTCCCTTTCATATGAATTTTAACACTGGGTAGATATTTAACAATAACTCACCAGAATAATTACCTTTCCTCAGTAAAACCGAAACTCACCGAATTCTGACAATACACATAAAATACACAAATTGTACAAAGAAAGCAGTTGTTTAAAGTCTGCTATAAGACAGGCTCCCTATCCTTCTGCAGGGAAACGTGCATTTTATTTAAAAATCTCCCCTGCACATTTAGCCTGTAAAACATGAATAAACAATGCAGTTATTTCATTGTTTGAACACCAGACCTGCCTTTGTCGCTGGCTGAATTCCGGAAGTGCTGCAGTGACATCCAGTGGCAGTCAGGTCGAAACTCAAGCTTACAGATGTTGGAAAAAACACAGTATCTCCCAACCCATATGAGTTTCTGCTTGGCACCATGATCAGCTGAAGGAGAGCAGGATGGTGCTTGGGTCTTGGACAGCATCCTCCAGGTTGTTACCACAAAAAGGACTGGGATAAGCATAAGCCTTCAGCCCAAATGGAGGCCAGGCTTTATGTCACACCATTTACCTGGAGCTTCAGAATCTGAAGGTGCTTCTCCCTTCACCACTGTTAAGATCACTGCCAGGACCTGAGAGTTCCACTGCTGGAACTCATTATCCAAAAGCTCCCTGGACAGTTCCAACATTAAATACAGAACAGCTTTGTTTTCTCAAAGGATTCCACCTCTCAAATCAGAAAAGGGAACACACATCACTAAAAATGGTTCATCAGAAAAAACAAGACACCAAAATGCAGCAGCAACCTCTTCCAACACGTTAAGGGGTCTGTGCCCCTGTGCAAGCCAACAGCGTATTTTGAAGTTGCGTATTAATCGTTCAGTAAAAGGCACCAAGAAGTCAGCACCTTGACTCTTCTGCTGCACTAGGAGATTTTTCTTTTCAAGATTTTTCTTCCAAACTGAATGCAAGGACTCAAGTATCACAGTTGTTCTATAGGGACCCAGCTCTTTAGCAAATAAAATTCCTAAAACTGTCCAGAAACTATTTGCTTCAGCCATGTAAAAAAGTTAAGCGTTCCACAGACACCTGTATAGTACAATCTCCTCCTGTTGCAGACAGAGTCACAAAGCCTTTCAGCTTTCCTACAGTGCTGCCCCAGCCCACTGAAATAAAATTACAAAAAAAAAAAAAAACCCAGCCTCTCCATTACCTCGGTTACAGATAGTGCAGAAATTGCTTGGTCCTTCACTATGTTTCTTCAAATGATCGGCCATATATGCAGCTCGCAAGTACTTCCCACACACCTGGCAGGGAACTTTGTCTTCGTGACACGCTAGGTGTGAGCGCAGTCGGTCACGGGTGGCAAAGGAAGCATTACAGGTCTGCAGGTACAATGAGAACCACGTGACTCATCCGCTCTGCTAAAAGCGCATTTGTCCAATACATTCAGTGTTCTTTAAATAACTTACACCCTGTGCAACCAGTCACATGATACGATGATGCACAAGCCATTTTCCCACAAATGCAAAATTCAGATCACAGAAGTACTGCACAAAATGTGACCTTATTTCCCCAAAGAATTAAGAAAGCAGAAAACAGCTCTAAAATTCTATAGACAGTAAAACTTAAATCAAGATAGAGGAGTAAGACCTTATCTGCTCTCTGAGGACGAAGATATTAAAAACTTCAAGTAATATTTCACAAACCACTTGATTCAATTTACAGAAGATTCTGCCATTTCTCTGAGCTGTTGCCACTTCAGGCCACTCAAAATGCCCTCTCTGTCATCGTCCTAAGTTTCACTCCTTGGTCTGATCAATCTCACTTCAGCACACAAAAACTCTTTGGGGTATGAAAACACACATACAAAGCATCAGAGAACTGGCTGGGGTGAGGATGTGACAAAAGACAGTAAAGAGCTGTCCTGGTGCCACAGCAGCAGCGCAGACAAACGGTGCAAGTGAAGCCTCAGAACTGAGCAGGTATCAGCGTAACTGCCTGGCACTGTGATAGGTTTATCACTTACCCCAATCAAGGTACAACATTCCTCTTACTGCCAGGAAACAAGCTTGATTTGGCACAAAATAATACTGATTCTACCTGCCCCCTTCCCAGACACAATCCATAGGATGAGGTGAGTGCAGGCTCCTTCCCTCCTTTGCAATCACAGAGCTGGCAGGCAGGCACATACGGAGCTGCTCTAACAGCCGCCAGTTCTGAGCAGCTCGCTCTGTCTCTAACGCACAGAGGGGAACACACCACCAGCTCAAGGTATTAACGAAACAGTCTGCAACCACTGCTACTGGTGCAAGTGGGAAAACAAGTGCAAGTGTATGCTAGTATGACCAGAGCAAGCAGGCAGCAGTGAATTCACAAATGTACAGTGCTTCAGTTATATCACCGTTATACAGAATAACACAAGTTTGCGAGGTATAAACGGAGCCCTCTAAGAGGTTATAGAAGTCTACTGAGTGAGTGGGGAACTGGTTATATTCTCTTGTTTCAAGTATGAGCATGTAAGTAAACAACTGCTTCAACAGAGACAAACTCGTTAAAGTAACAGTCCTGGTACAACTACAAAACTACAGCTTCAAGTAAGTGAAACTGATAATATGGGAGAGGATAACCCAAATCATTTAGTTAATCAGGACTTCAATCAAAAAAGTACTGAAGGCAGCTGAAGAGTATCTATCAATTTCAACAGGCTTTCCCCTCACTCGATCCTGTTGGGTGTTTAAGCTCTCACAGAGCTGAGGCTCCTCTGCAGCCACTCAAAGGACCAGGGCATTATAGAACCACGGAATGGCCTGGGTTGGAAGGGACCTTAAAGATCATGCAGTTCCAATCCTCCTGCCATGGGGAGGGACGAACTTAAGACAGACAGCAGTGACGTTCTCTGGATTTCTGTGACACACACAGTTCAGCCAAGCTCACCACACCAAGACTTTTAAATTACGAGCAGTGAAGATTAAGAGGCAAAGCCCTGAATGTGAAAGGTTTGTCTTAGTTGGAAATCTCAGTACACAGCGCTGAGCAAAACAGGTGCAGCTTACGCTTTACTGAAGTGCTTTTAAGGGGAAAGCACTCACTTAGGGTGGGATTCCAGCACTGACGCTAACCCATCTGCTGGGTGTTAACTAAAGACAGGTAAGAAGGCAATCGGGGATGGCAGCCAGAAGATCCACCATCAGCACATCTGGCCACGCGGAGCCACAGCGAGCGTCCGCACAAAGCACTGGGAGCGCAGACTGGGAACAAACCACATAAACACAGGGATGCCAGAAGCAAAGCCGCATCTATCCCACTGGAAGCTTATCACGTTGAAAGCTTAAGGAAAGGCAATATAACCATTTGTGTGTTTGATTTCTCGCTCTTGCTGCTGAGCTGACCCAAGTTCACCCCGGATAAGCAATATAATAAATATATCTGCAAAGAAGCTTCAAAAAATCAAGCCCAGCGGAGAAAGCAAGAACCAGTTCAGCTGAATGGTAACAATGGGAAACAGGACTAGGTTTAAAGAAAAACCCAAAGTTAACGGTCAAATAGTTAATATTTATAAAAGGTATAGAGAAAAAAAAAAAGTTTTATTTTACAAAAGATGTGAAGTGCTAAATAAGTGCTAAGTATTTATAATTAATTGTTAATCACAGCAGAAAACCCTCCAGTGCTTTCCTATCAAACATTGCACAGGTATATAAATAGATCAAAAAATAATATATATAAAGTTCAAAAAACATTGTTTAAGAAATACCTCTTGAAGTTTCAACTTTTCTATGGATGTGGATGTCTCTGAGCTTATTCCATGGTGGCTGCCATTTTCCTGCTAATAGGCAGGAAGTAAGAGAAATTAGGACAGGAAGAAACTCATTCTGCATTGAAATCAATGGGAAAAGCACTGGACTTGGGGTGCCAATTTTAGGTTTACTTAAATATCTAAATCTTTTTCTTTGACAAAAGTTATGCTTTAATTTAACCTGCATTTTACTCTTTTTTACTTAAATTGCTAGAAGAACAAACTGCCTCTTCTCCTCTGAGAAGGAGCAAACTCTGGTTTTCTCCCCGTTCTCTGTCACGTCCACAGATTTTTTTGGCCACTGTTTCCTCCCACAAGGCACCTAACGGTGGTACCACTCACACTCCAAAGTCAACAACCTGGCTTTGCCCCTTCCCGTGACACATCAGCAAACCGAGCCACCCCATTATGACCAGAAAACCAACTTACCCGCTCTCCTACACCCCAAACTCAACTGTCAGATTAAATCACCACTGCAACAACCCAGGGAAGAGGATCCAGAGTGTCATTTGGTGTCAGTCAGGGCTGAACACCACAGCAACCGTTTGGATCAAACTGCTCAGCTGCCTTGTCTCTATGGGGGCCTTCCCTGTCCTGAGTCTATTTAAACAGTAACTAAAAGGCTAGGATCCAGTCTTTGTCTGGCATCTGGTGCTAAAGAGGCTGGAATTTAGATTCATTTTTTTAAGATCTGTGAAGCACAACTGTTGCTTCAGGGGGGTGAGTGCAGGGTTACACGCTGAGCACTAACAACTACCACTGTTGCACGATGTTCAGCTTACAACTGTCCCGCTTCCCACAGTTTTATTTTACTTATTATGAAGTTGGCCTGACACCTTCACGCTTTGTTTTGGTAGTCCAAAACTGTCTTGTGATGCCGCACTGACAGAACATCGGATATCCACTGGTTTGCCAAGACACACGAGGGCTCAGGAGAGCGGCCGGTGGATTTTGGTTAAATCGTGACAGAGCACGGCTTCCAAGAAGGCCACCGGGACAGACGGTTCTGGAAAGTTTTCCTGTTTACTGACAGAGCACTTCTCTTCTGCAGCAAACATCAACAAAGCGTGACAGCAACGGGAATTTTCAACAGAAACTCAACATACAAAAAAGATGCTCGATGCTTTTCAGGCTGCTCTCGCAGGGAGCTAATCTGCCAAACAAAATCAACGGGGAAAAGATAACGGAAAATGGCAAAACAACACGCCAATATTAAGCTGTTTTCCTTCTTAGGGGCCAGATTCTGTGTTCAGATACACGTCATGGAAAAGAAGCGTATAACCAGTTATGAGATAATCACAAGGAGAACACTATCAATTTATAAATCAGCTTTCAGATGTGGAACAGATTCCTAGTGTGATGGTGTCCCTTCTGTGGTTTGTACCACGCATAGCAGGCCTGTGCATACTTGAGAGAACTTCCTGAATCTGACAGGATATTAAGTATGTATTTGCAGACACACAACAGCTCCTTAACACATTTTCTGCATCTTAAGATTTATGAAAAATTAACTTTGTGGTGTTAAGCAGTCAAAACTCAAACCCAACCCACACCTGAATGACCACCTCACCTCTGTCCTGATGCTGGTACCCTATAGCCTGCACCTTTAACTGAAATCAACAATGCACACAGCATTATAGCACTTTAAACAACACACGATGAGAAAGATTGTTCTTAAACTGCTGTCAGAAAATACATGTGTGCAAGTAGACCGAGTTGCACTTCACTGCACAATCTTAGCTTCTGTATTTCTTGAACTTCTCACTCTTATCGTATCCTCTGATTCACACTGACAGAGTTTATATTTAATATTCTTAAATCAATCGGAAATCTATAAACAAATTAACAGGCGTCAGCTGGCAGAGGACAATCCACGTCTATCAACATTATTCATAACCTGTGTTCATTCAGTAACCCTGGTATCACCTGGCAAATGATTATGCTGGGACCTGAATATTCACTTCTGTACTTGCACAGCAATACATACCGATGGAAAAAAAATCTGTAGTTGCCTTCAGTTCATCCACTCTGACACCTTGCTATCCCCAAACTGTGAAATCTTTTTATGAGTGGAACTTTGCAATTTATAGAAACCTACAGCCCCTAAATCATCTAGAGAAGCTCAAACCAATCTAAGGCTTTTTATAAGACATGCAGCTAAGTCAACGTGAAAGCTCCATGGCCTGATTTCAAAGGTGCTGGGTTTCCACAGGCCATGTGGAGATCAACAGAAACCCGAGGTGGCTCTAGGAGTCTGAAAAAATGTGCAGTGAATTATTAAAGTTGCAAACCGTTTCCAAACTCACACAATTTGGAGGAAACACAGGAGAAGTGTGTCAAGAGATGGGGGGGAAAAAATGCAGATCAGGAAGCCGCAGCCACTCAGGGCTGAGCGAGTTCATGACACGTGGCTGAAAATTTTGGAAGAAAAAAAATCCTCTAACCTTCACTGTCTTCAAATAAACTCGCAATTATCTTGCTCCAACATTTAAATGAATAATTACTTAATTTTTTTGGGGCAGACCAAGCTGGAGACTGTTAGCCCAACAAACATGTTACAAGTTTGCCCAATAACTATGTGAGGGCAGTGGGTGATAGTGGAAGCTGATTCTCAAATTCGGTTTTAATTACTACTTCCAAGCACCTTTTAAAGCTCTCTGAAAATTAATTAGAAAATATATTTCTAAATATATATTTTATATTTCAAACCCTAATGACTAATTTATTAACTGTAAAAAGCCACACATAACATTGTGACGTTTACTCTATAGGATGCTATGATGCTGTTATCTCTGTTCCCCCGGGAGTGAAAAAAAAAGCTTCCAGTTTTGCTCAGTGCAATGTTCTGAAGGCTGTGTGAATAAAAAAAAAAATAAAAAAAAGTATCTTTGCAAGTTATGAAAATTAACTGATTTTATTTGAAATTGTTCTAAAAAACGAAGTCGTCATTGGAGCCTCCTGTTGGCAACCACTGCGATAAAAACAGAGGGAGGTGGAGGGAGTCACCTGTGATGTTGCCTCCAAGCCAGAGGAGAAGGTGACTGGGTGAGAGATGTAGGGTGAGCACGGGACAGAGCAGCAGGAGAACATCTGGTAGAGGGGAGGGAAGGGGCAGGAGGACAGCACTGTGGGTGACACAGGAGGCTGGGGGAGGGGAGGGATGTAAAGCAGCGTTTGCTGTCTCACGCTGTCCTTTACAAACTTTTATCCCAACTCGCACGTACGTGGGATTTTTACTGATACTCCGTAACTGCCTGCGCACACAAACGCGATGCCGAGGATTGCCCGTACGTAGGTCTCGGCCCCGCCAGCTCCTACCTGACACTTGTGGGGTCTCTCCGAGGTGTGCACCTGCTTGATGTGCCCGTTCAGGTGGTCTGGCCTCGAGAGAAAACACACAGAGCACTTAGAACAGGTACTTGGAATAAACCCACAATTTTAACAAAACAAAAGCCAAGAGCCCCGTGGCGCATCTATGCCAAGCACAGTGATATTCAGCTTTCCAAGACCCAGATCGTCAGCAGCTGGAACTCTGCTCGGGGAGCGCCCTCTGCAACTCGCTAAAAGGCTCCGTTTCCTCAGGAAGAAATTATGACCGAGTGATCAGAGCGAACAGGGAATATAAGCTACGGTTTTCATGTCTGCGCGTCCCCTTCCAAATCCTGTTTAGATCTCGACAACGGGGGCAGTTTGATTTACAGTTGCTGAATATTTGAAAATCAGACCCTTTTGGTTTGTGTCCCAAAATGCTGAGGTAAGAAGCCAGCTTTGAGCACCTCTGTGCAACGAGACTGACTGAACCCTGCTGCTGCAACACATCTCCTACCAGCGAGATGAAAAAGCACTGTCCTGACTCACAGTGTGGCTGGGAGGCTGCAAAAATACAAATACAGCCAGGGTCCCAATGAGAAGGTGCAACGGAAGAGCAAATCATTACTGGAAAAAGATCGTTCTTCACAACCAATGAAGCCTACTTTGGAGAAGAGAGGGATGAATAGCTGCAGATTTTCCTGGTGGGAGTTTCTCCTAGTGGCAAGGCGGCTTTTCTTTGTATGAGGCCAAAACTGCTTGGAAACAAGTTCTCCACCCTCTCCTCCCCCAACTCCCCAGCTGCGCCAATGAGCGGGCGCGGGATGGAATTCCCGCACTGCAGACAGAAAATAGACCAGCTTGGCAGTCAGGCTGCTCGCCTTGACGCTCCCGCAGGCTGGAGCAGCGCAACCAGACACAGGCTGGGGTCCCTCCCAGCCCCTCAAGCCTGGCAGCCCACCATGCTGCGCTACTGAGTGGAGAAAAGGACGCTGGAATCAGACTTTCAAAATCTCTTGGCTGCTTCCACAACTAGATGCTGACACTTAAAGAAAGCGTCTCTACTTTTCATTCATGCTTCAGTTCTACAAAGAAGCGTAGACACTTTCCTTGTTTACTTTTACAGTAACGGTACTGTCTGTTCACGTTAACATACTGGGAAAAATGAGAACTCAACAAGGATCTTGCGCTTTTCCTTCTCGACCTTTCATAGAGCAACAGCAGAAATCTTTAAGCCTGAATAAAGTAATAAGAATTGGCAGGTGATCCCAGGCAGCACCTTAACAATAAAAATACTTCCACTTCCAGCTACAGGTGGAATGTTCCATCTCTACGTTTCTATTCCTTACGGAGGTGCATCCTTAATTACCGCGGGTTTTAAAGAGAGTCTAGGTTTTCTTAATTTATTTCAGTAACAAAAAGCTCCTCTGTCAAAGAGAGTGAGTGGGGACACAACTTCCTACATCTGTACAGTGGGGAAGATCGGGTTGTAGCCTTTGGGATTTGTTTGGGTATGGGGGTTCCTTCCCTCCTGCTGGAGCCCATCGACTGCTGTAGAAAACAAGGGAGTGCAGGCATCCCCCGCCCCCCCCCGCAACTTCCACCAGCCTCAAAGCCAGCACCAAACTTCCCAAAAAGTTTCGAACTCATTAGCTCAGACTACGAGATACCACTAACACAACTACGCGCATCAAACTACTCATTAAATTAACTCCCACAAACAGCGACATCAGCAACATGAAATGCACGGCTCTTACGTATGTTGCAGGGCAGAGGATCCCCTCCAGAAGGATGCAAACCCAAAGGACACAAAGACCATGTATTAAAAGATACTTGACGCTGCAGCCCTTGAAATCTCACCTCTTCCTTCACATTTGGGTGATAAAAACCATTACAAACTAAGAGAAATGAAGGGAAGTTAAGAAAAAGAAAATTTAAAATGGATACAAGAATAACCTTGCCATGTGTTAATATTCGCGCTTCGACAGCACCTCCAAACCGGCTGCGAGTCAGCAGCCTCAGGACCCTGGTGTGAGGCAGGTAACTATTTCGCTACCCGTTACCCATTCTACAGAGAAGCAACTCGAGGGAGAGGAGAACCGACCTGCCCAAGGACAGGCACACACCGACCCTGGGAGGACACCTCACCTCGAAGCCGGCTCCTCCCAGTTCTATGCCTTAATTGCTTCTAAACCCTTTCCAGAGAGGGCAGAATAGCATCCCAGTGGGAATGACGGAAACCTCTTTTCTTGAGACACCTTGAGATGGAGCAGTCAAACTATGCTAAGCACCAACTGTTCTCATATCCCAAGGGATAGGAAAGTCAACTTCCTAGGTCTCCGTTGGTGTCCATGGTCCTTATCAGCACTCTCTTACCTGGAGAAGCCTTTTCCACAGCTCTGGCAGATGTAGGGCTTTCCCACAGAGCCGTCGTGAGATCGAACGTGATAGGACATCCTGTCTTTCCGCTTGAACCGTAACCCACACACCGGACAAGAGTAAGGCTTCTCGCCGGAGTGCGACAGCTTGTGCCGATTCAGGTGGTACACGTCCCGAAAGATCTTGCCACAGATCTCACAGGCCACCTGTTTCCTCGTCCGGCTTCTTTTCCGGGGTGCATCGGGGTCGTCCTGACCAGGGACACCGTTTTCACCCAGTCTCGGGGCTGGGATGTCTATGTAGCCCAGCTGTAAGCTCGTCACCCCGTGTTGAGCCTCGTGCTGCCGAAGACGATTAGCATCCGTGAACACCTTCCCGCAGAGGCCACAGGGCAGGATACCGGCCTCTCGCAAGCCTCCGGGGGTGCCGAACATCATGGAGTCCAACAGATTGGCTTTGCGGGGACGCCCTCGGCCCCTCTTGGTGCCCAAGGCGGGGGCGCTCGCCGCCACGTTCTGGAAGGGGGAGGCGAGCAGCGGCGGGGACAGCGGCCCTGCCACCATGGGCAGGCGGTCCACGCCCGGCAGGACGGGCAGGGAGGACTGGGCGGCCGTGAGCGCCGCCCGCGCCGCCTCGTCGTCGGGCATGCCCGCGATGCCGTTGCCGTTGGGCGCCAGGGCGGCCCCGTTGGTCATGTCAAGAGGGAAGCCCAGGTCGGCGGCGCCCGGGCGGAAGAGCATGATGTCGGGGCGCGCGGGCGGCACGAGGATCTGCACGTTGGACTGCTTGATGACCTCCTGGCAGATGTCGATGACGGAGCGCATCAGCAGGAACTTGGCGGCCGTCATGAGCTCGGGGAAGCTCTCCAGCCGCACCACGATGCGCGAGGTGTAGGCGAAGTCCAGGATGTCCCCGAACACTTTGGAGCTGATGGTGTGCATCTCCAGCTCGCGCCCTCCGCCCGCCGCCGCCTCCGCGCCCTCCGCACCGCCGCCGCCGCCGCCGCCGTCGCCCGGCTGCGCGCTGAACACCGACTCGAAGTACTCGCTGCAGGCGGCCAGCACGGCGCGGTGCGCGGGGAAGCTCTCGTCGCCCACGCGCAGCAGCACGTCGCAGAAGCGGCCGCCGTTCTTGCGCTGCTGGTTGAGGCTGTGCAGCACGTCGGCGCTGTGCCGGCTCACCTGGTACGTGTAGCAGCCCGCGGCGGCCCCGCCGCCCGCCTCGCTCACCCGCTCCATGGGGCCGCGCCGCCCGCCGCCGCCCGCAGGGGGCGCGCGCTCCCCGCCCGCCTCTGCTCCCCGCCCCTGCCCGGGCCGGCGGCGGCGGCGGCGCGCGCGGCACCCCCCGTGCGGCGCGAGGGACCGCGGGAGGCGGAGGGGGGAGGGGGGGGGGCGAGACAAAAGGCGCGGGCGGCGCGGGGGCGCGCGCGGGGACGCCGACTCGGCCCGGAGAGCCGCCGCCGGGCGCCGAGCGCGGGAGCCGCCGCGGGAAGGGGCGCGAGCCGGCGGGGAACGGGGAGATGGGGCCGGGGGGGCGCTCCGGCGGCGGCTCCGGGCTGCCGGCTCCGTCCGTGTGTTTGGAGCGGAGGAAAGATGGCAGCGGCCGCACTTCCTCTTGCACTTTCACCCCTGGGGGGAGGAGAAGGAGGGGGCGATACCACCCCCCCTTAGAAAATCCAGCGGGGCCCCCCGGCCGCCGCGCCCCGACCCCGCACCGCCGCCGCCGCCTCACGCCCGGGCCCCGCCCTCCCCGCCCTCCCTCCCGCTGCCGCCGCCGCCGCCGCCGCCGCAAACTTTCCTCCGCTCTCCGGGCGCGCAGACCCCCACCCGCTCGCCGAGACACCCCCCCCCCCCCCGGCGCTCCCCTGCCCCCCCCCGCTTCCTGCCCCCCTCCCTCCCGCATCCGCCAATGCGGGAGCAGCAGCGCCGCAGCCCGGCCCCCACCCCGCCCGCCCGCGGGGCCGGGGGCCGCCGCCCCCCTCCCCGCACCGATCCGCCAATGCCGCGGGGCCGCCGCGCCCCCTCGCCGCCCCCCTCCGCGGCCGCCGGGGGAGGAGGAGCGGGGGCCGCGCGCCCCCTCCCGCAGCGCCCGGGCCCCTCGCCCGTCGGGCCGGGGGCTGCGGGGCCGTCCCGGGGCTGACCCGCCCGGCCGAACCGGCTCCTGGAGGGGAGTTCCCCGCCGCTCGGCGGCCCGCGCCCCGCACGCGCTTGCTCCCGAGCAGAGCCCTTTGTCTGCCAAAGCGACGCTTTAGACGGTGCCGGAGGGCACTTTTCTCCGTTTGCGCCATCGAGGCTAATGACAAATCCCCCCCGTGCCCCGCGCCCGGTGCGGTACCGGCGCCCCGCGCCCCGCTCGGTCTCGGAGCAGCGTGTGGGGGATGACGTGCACACCCCGCACCGACTGCAGCCTCCACACTGCGATATCGCAGCGATGCTCCGGGACACGCGGTGCTCCCGCTTCCCACAGGAGCTGTTTGCCTGCGCGGAGGGCAGAGTATCACCGGTAGCTTTTTATTGCGGCTTTATGTGTGCACACACCCTGATAGCAACGGGTATTTTTAGAAACCTGAGGCGGCTGGGGCAGCACCCGCTGACGAGCCCAGCTCCAATAAACCCTATGATGCAGGTAACGCAGAGCTCCCATTCTGCAAGCCCGTGTGCCACCGGCGCAAGAGTTGTACTTGCCACAGTGAGGAACAGGATCGTGTTTGAATGCACTGGCCAGGCTGCACACACACACACACACACACACACAGAGCAGTTAAAGCATCTGGAATGTGCTTATCTTCCCTAGTGGCTTTGGTCAGTTGTGCGCCTTTTCCCAAGCGGTTTATTAATTTGCTTTCTTTTAGTCCCCAGCCTCCTGACATGGTTCCTGCTTCCTATTTCAGTTCCCTCCTTGCCTGTTCTTTGTCTCTCCTCTAGGCAGGGGGAGGGGGACCCTGCCGCTCCTGCTGCACTCTCCTCAGAACTTTCTCCAGTTGCCATGGAATGTTCTGGTTTCAGCTTCCAGCCCTCCTGTTTACAAGGCACCATCCAACACACCCTGCCTGCTTCTTCAGGTAAAATCTAAGTGTTCACCTCCAAGCGTGGCTGGTTTGGGCAAGTGACCCTTCACTTGCCGTGAGGATGCCACATCAGCAATCTGGGAGCTCGTACTCAGAGTACATTGCCGGGTGCCCCTCAGAGGTGACCACCAGCACCTTGCACTCCCGAGGAAATCACAAGGAGACCAACAGAGCTTTTCAGCCTAGTTCCTCAGCTCTGACACGGTACAGGCTGGACCTCTCCTTTCAGTACTGCGACTCCGACCATACTGGCCTCCCCCACCTTATGGCATCACCAACACACTTTAAAGCATCACTTCTCATCGCTTTCTTGGGTCCCAAACTTACCCTGTCCAGACTACGAGACTAGCAATGTAGTCACTGAACTAGCGTTTGTTTCAGCACAGCCAAATTTCTTCCACTTGCAAATAAGCAGTTTGTGCCATACCAAGACAAAACTTGGCTCGTCAGTACAGACAGACTCATAAGATGAAGTTCCCCACATTTGATGTGATGACTGTCATTTCCCTGTACTTAGCTATGTACGATTACCTTTGAACTCGTTTATCATCACAGCTAGATAGTTGCTGTTGTGAAGAGAAAGCTCCAGATGATGAGTTTTACAATTAAAATTTAAAATCTACATTTTCTGTATATAGATTTTTCCCTTTTTCAGATGATTCCTAACCTTATTTTCTCTGACATCCTCTGCATCGGGATGTGCTGAACTTCTTTTGAGTTCACCTCTCTTAAATAAAGGCATTTTCCTCAGCTACTTTTCCAGCTTCTCACTATTTCCTGTCTTGCTTCTTCTCATGGGAATTCCTGAACTGTCCCGAAATGTTTTGCAGCTGTCTGGTCCTCGCTGAAGTACTTTGATTGGTGTTTCAATAGTATTAGAAACCCTGCTTTGCTTTGAACATGTGTGTGCCATTTGGGACCGTACTCTGTACGTTGCTCATTCCGCTGCAGCTCACTTGCTACTGGCCTTACTCAGGAGTGCAGACCTTAAACTGCTCTGCAAACACGGGAGGTAACACGGGACCATGTTGCAGTCTGATCTGTTCAAATACACGTGTGTCTGTGCTAAGTGGAATGCAGCGCTACCGATTTGTTGGTCAATGAAGTCATGAATCTGTGCAGGTCAGGGCACTGCTGCAGTTGTTCAGACTAGTTCCCATCAGACTAGTTCCCATTCTGATACTCTTTAAGAGGGTTCAGTAGTCACCGCTTCACATGGATTATAACGTTAGCAGAGACATTTCTGCATGGCACTTGTGCCAGCTAATCAAGTTATATCAATATTTTCCTTGTATCTGTGCTCCACAGAAAGACAGAACACGGTGCATTTCATGGCACGTTCGCAATTCCAGGGAGCAGCTATCAGTTTTTCTGAGCCTTTGCTGCAATTTTAATTAACAGCAACTGATTTAATAAGCAATTAATTCAACATTCATTACTAGTTAGGTCGATTGTTACTTACATTAAGTTTTTAAACCTTGCTCAATTTTTTATTGGGGATCATCCCCTGAGAACGCCAACCCTAGCAGCAGGGGTTCTCAAACATGGAGACATCACAGTCTCCTCTGTAATCCAGGGGCCAGGGATTTGTCAGGTTTCTCCTCCAGAAGTGGAAAAACAACTCTTGTTTAAAAATAGCTACCGTTCTCACAGGAACGCCAATGACTGCTAATAGGGAGGTATATGATGCTATGAAAAGTATGCAAAAAGTTATTTTTAAAAGGGAAAACTACACTGTTTGCTTTTCTTCTTTTTGACCATTTTCCTCACTGCTGTGTAGCCCATCTCTTGTGTGGGAGTCAGTCCACGATAAAGTCTGCGGAGCTGATGCTAAACTACAGAACCCTCTGTTGTTAAACTACTTTAACACAGTCTCGGAAGCAAACATTTAATATTTAATCTCCCCTTTGTTCCCCTCATTTCTTCACTCTGCACAGTTTAACCTATTCTAGACTGCCTGGAACCAAAGCAACCTGAGCCATTCAAAACAAGAATTCCACATAAAGGATCTGGTCAAAATGAGTCTAATGGGCTCCCCATGACTTAGGCATCCATGCCTACCTAAGCAACCCTGACAGACAACTTTCTCATGTAAAACATACCTGACAATGCAATCCTAAATACACAAAGCAAGCAGTCAATGTTTGGAATTTACAGATTAATAGCTGAACTGTTGTGCTGTCCTGAGGAGGACTGCTCCAGAAATACCAAGTAAAGTGGCATAAAAATGTTAATCCAAGAAAACAACAACGCGTGGATGCCTCTGTATTTCTTACAGCCTTCAAAAATATACACAACTTTCTCAGGAGTCAGTGAAGATGTGAATTGCATCAATGTCCAGAGTCACTTCACTTCAGCCAATCAGTATTATGACCTCAAAAATCTTACCTTTTGACGGTGGCTTCTCAAAATCTCTTTCCTCCAGATGGGAACCGGTACAGGTATAAAGCTGGCCCTTAGACAGGTCATTATAAACCACCGTAAAAAGGTTTGTCTCCTCTTCAGCATGAGCAGTTCTTCCCTGCAGTACAATAAAAGGGTTAGTTGGCAGCCAGTTCTAAAATCAACGTACAATTAATGGGGGGGGGGGGGGGGGGAAGAAAAAGTAAATTTGCAAAATTGTGAAAGAAAAAAACAACTCAGAAAAATCATCTTCAAATGAAGAGATTCCCTACAGGCCTTAACTTGTAGTTACCCTGTTTTCGTGAAGCAGTTTGGTTACAGTCCCATGCCCGTCATCCTTACACATACTCAAGCTGAGGTTATAATTTGATAGCTGCTGTCAGGAGGTGAAGCGCCAAAACCACAACTGCTGTACTAACAGACTGGCTCTTATGCTAAAAAAACCTTCTCAGTGCATTTTGCCGCTGAAGTTATTTGTTGAAACAAAAAGGAGGGGGGAAAAAAAAGGACTAAAAATACCTAAAGCAGCGAGCATGCACTGCTTATTTTAAAGAAGAGTCTTTGTGTGATTTTAATGAAGCATATACTACACTAGTTATCATGATTTTTTCATACTTAAGCTTTTACTGTGTATTTCACGTGGTTAACCAAAAGACTTGCAAGAGTCTTCTCAGCACACTTAGTTTGCATCTCACATAAGTAAAACTCTTACTCAAGCTAAACTAGTAGCTATTTTAAAAATAATTTCAGATCAAAATGAAGCAGCTTCTTTAAAATTGGTAGTTTGACAGAAAACACCCTGAAGTGCACTAATTATTCAGCTCCCCTATGAAGTGACCTGCAATTACCATCCTTGCAGGGCAGTGCTATGGAAACACTAAAGTTTCAATCATTTTGCGGCAACTGCACATTCCTGTTGTGCAAACATAAAACTGAGGCACAAGTAAAGGAAATTACTTGCTCAAAACCTGAGTCAGCAGGACTGGGGTGGGCAGCACGCGGATCTCTGAAGCCCATTTTTGCTGCCGCCCTCGATCATTCAGATCTTGCTAATGAGGTATGTGACACTTCAGTCACATTCCTCTCACTGGAGCTTGATCAGATCCAAACTCCTGTTTTTTCCCAGTCACTCATTCATGGAATAATGTTTCTTAACTGTTTGATGAGATGGCACCTGAAACAAAGGCTGCCTTCCTGCATTCTCTGAACACCCTGCAGCACCATCACTTTCCTCACCTTCTTCGGAACATTATCAGAAAAGTGCTTGTGTTACACACCCAGGCTGTCAGTGAGTAACTCCTATGACTGCTGGATCGCTGTGCTCTCACTCCCTCTTGGAACATCAGCCTGTGCTGTCTGACACAGCCAGCAGCTGCCCACCGACTGCCTCTGCAACTGGACTGCGATTCCCCTTCATCTAGAGTTCCTTCATGGAATTCTCTCTATTAAAAAAAAACCCCATATATACACATTTTAAGGGAAGAAAGTCAATTCACATTTTCCATTTTCAATTTTCATTTTCACATTTTTCCATTTTTCCAGTGCCCACTACAAAGATCCATTAACTTTTTGAGCGGATCTCACTCTGTCGCATCTCGTTTCGTTTTCTCTCAGGTGCTACCAGAGGCTTTTCCTCCTCTGACATTTTATCCAATGTTTTACAAATATTTTCCTGGATTTTTCTTTTGTGTGTTTTAATAAACTTTAATCATTTACTCCCCATTTTCTAGCTCTGACCACTGTCCCCAGAGGACAATGTTTCTCTCTTCCCAGTTAATCGTCTTTCTGCCACTTTCCCCATCATCACACCTAACATCTCATGGTCATAACCTCCCCCTTCTCCAAGTGCCATGTATCCCCAAATATCTTTATAATCAAAAATTCACAGCAGTCATCACAGCAAATAAAACCAATTACACCCTGTTCACAACGTGGAACCACTCTCTGTTGAACAATCCTTTCAAAGCTCAGATGAGCCTTTTGTTACAAACTAATATGAACTACTTTAACTAGTCTAACCAATTAGAAAATATTAATTTGGTTAGGAAAAAGCTGAGAATTTTATTAATTAAAGTCTTATTGTCCACTAAGGACAATAATCAACACTGAAAGAATCTCTAGATGAACAAATTCCTTATAGGATCATTGCTTGAGTAACTTTCTGGGAAAAAAAAAAATTTAAGAGCATATATTTTAGGCATTTGTGTGTTAAGAACACTATGAATAGTGAAACCACAAAAACAAAACCCACCCAATCACTATATTTTCAATCCATACATTTACTTAACATCTTTGTTCATTCAGCCCATACTTAATGTTTAGTTTGACTCAGTCAACGGGATTTGGAGTGAGTTTGTAAGAACAACTGTTTCTGTCACTACACGCGAGTTCTGAAGTCTGCCAACATCTACAAAAACAGAGGTGCTCTTAAGCTCTGAGTAAGTTTGCAAGATTTGCTTTTTTCTGTTTTTCTGTCCTGTTACTAGAAGGGGTCACAGCCACAGACTGATTGTGGCTGAATTCAGCTGAAGCACCAACAAGCCCAATTCCATCTGAAGTACATAGGAAAATATTGATCCCAGGACCAAATCCAGCGTGTCCTGTGTTGAAAAGCGATATTGCTCACAAGGAATAAATAGAAAGCCATGAATAAACATATATAGGTGTGAGCATTTCTGTTTACCTGGGTTAGCTGTGTAAACGTTACCAAGTATGGTAAATCCCATTTAGGTTGAGATACTATTTCAGTACATTTTGTGTACTTCTAGCAATGAAAACTGATACCATAGAGAGTCTATAACATGAAAGGCTGCCGGGTTGGTTAAGATGAGGCAGCAGAAAGCATCGTTTGTGTTTAAACAACGCTTGAAGCTCTAAACTGGGGCATGTCCTATAAAGCCTTTGCCACACAGGGAGACAGAGCCTTCCCGGAGGTGTTACAGAATGGGGGGGAAAGGCTGCAATAAACGAGCCAATTTGGCCGAACACGACGGAGGAATGAGCCTGGAGGCTACAAAATCCTGAAAACTCGTAAAACATTTCCCGATGACATAAGACCGCCTTGTAGTTCCCAACCCGAGCACTTGGCTCCCTGCGACACTGCCAGAAGGGCAGCTCCGCTCTTCACCCAGCTCACCGCCCCGCTCCGCCGACGGTGCCCGCGACTCCTGCCCCTCACGGAGCCCTCACGGAGCCCTCACGGAGCCCTCACGGAGCCCTCACGGAGCCCTCACGGAGCCCTCACGGCGCGAGCCGCCTCAGCCCCGTCACCGCCACCGCTACCGCCCCCAAGCGGCCGCCCCAACAGCCCTTTCCCGCGCTTTTTCCGACGCTGAGGGCGGCTCCGCCCGCCCCCTCGCCCCGCCCCGCCTGCCTCACACTCACTTCCCGCCTCTCGCTCCGCCCCTCATTCAATTCCCAGCCCTGTCCCCTCCAGCCCTTTCCCTGTCCCGTCCCCGTCACGGGCTGGTTCCCACCCCTCTCCCGTCCCTGGCCCTCACCCAGCGCCGCGTCCTCTCTCCCGTTGCGCCCCCCGCGCTCACAGGCATCGCACCCGCGCTTTCCCGCGCTTTTTCGACGCCGGTCCCGGCCCCGCCCCTCCCTCAGCCCCCGCCCCTCCTCAGCCCTCACC